>CM062808.1:567976578-568379078 GCA_031772625.1 Pinus tabuliformis | reverse complement strand
AAATAATATATATAAACTAGAATGAGGATTTTATATTATATTCGATTATACACCTTGATTACTACAAATATATTGAGAAGTACATATATGCGTTGACAATATTTCATATAGATCCATTTGATCCAATAATACTATAGCCTCATCTAGAAGATCATTGTTATGAACATCAAAAGGAAGGGGGAGGGGCGGAGGGAGGGGTGTGCGGGTTTGTAGGTGTACGCTTTACAAAATTGCCTAGTAAAAAACCAAATCTACAATCCATTCCACTACTGATTAATTATATACTCCTTTACCATTATAAACATGTTATAGTCTTAAACATATTCATTAAGTTCAGGCAATTGACAGATTTTGGTTTGCTTGAACTGGTAGTGTCATTTAGACTAAGGGTTAAAGTATTGACCTATGCTTGAAACTTTCATATATATATATATATGACAATCATAATAATTATTAATTTTTTATTAGTATAAAAGAGGCATGTAAGGGGCACCTTCCTAGGTATAAAGTGAGACCTTATTTGTAAAAAATTCCTCATCTTATACATTCTATACATTTCTATATAAATATACTACTTATCCTATAATGTATATTTACATATTTCAGATCTCCTGAGTATTTTGCTCCATATACGGATTTTGTTCGTTACAATGGTATCAAAGTTGTTCAATCATTTGGTTGCTCAACCGTTACATAGAGCTAGTCTAATCTAGCTTTTGGGCATCAAGTGTCCATCAAGTTTGTTGTCATTTGATCAAGGATTTTAGCTATACAAGTTTGGAGGTTCTCTATTTTGTCGTTTTGCCATTAGGTCTTTAGTCATTAAAGGAAAATAATAATAGTCAAAAATTTTAAACCAAAAAACAAGGAAGATATATTTGAAAAAAGGGAAAAAAATGGTGAATATATATAAACTAAATTAATATATATGTATATATCCCTCGTTGGTCCCTCGACACAATGCTTTGACCATGTCGTCGGCGTCCACCACCCTCTCGTCATTTCCATACAACCACTCACATTCGTATCAGTTGTCGCCATGTTGCCAATCGACCTGTTGGTTATGTTTGATTGTCATCTCTGCTTGACTTCCTTCATCCAACTCCGATTCTTGCTCGACTTATTGCCACCTGTTCCACTCGTGCAGACACTGTAGGACCGACCTATGCCTACTGTCATATCAAACCAGAGGCCAAATTAAAAACTGTAAGGGTGACTGACATAAATCCGTGCAGATTCTTGCGATCATATAGCCCACCAGACCAATTATTACACTCGTACAAGACATAATTGTAGACATATAAGCAAATTTAAGCAAAAAATCAACACTTGCCGTTGAAATTCATTCTTGTGACGTTGATATTTGCGTCTATTCACCACGCATAAGATAAAGTAATTCATATATTGTGATTGATTAAAACATAATATATTGAAGAACGATTCCTTTATATATATATATAGGTTAATCTTCCCAAGGAGTATTAATTTTTAAGGGGGGAATTTTAAAGGTCCCAAGGAATAAATTCTTATATTCGTATAAAGAAAAATACAAACTATTATAAAATATATAAAAGGAAAAATTGTAAAGGTATTTATAAAGTCAAAAGAAAATAAAGTCTTATACTTTTAAGGTTATAAAGTCGTATTTTTTGAAAGTATAAAGTGTTGAATGGTGTTGTCATTGATTTCAACGTCAGTTCTTGAACGCTTAATATACATCATAATTAAATTAGTGGAATATTTCAATGGACAAGTAGCCCTGAAAGGGTTGCTGAAAACCCTAGATGCCTTGCCTTTGTTGACCAAAACGACAAGACAAATCATATATTTTCATGTATGAATCATCTTTATTGGATTCTCTTCATCAAGCAACTTCTAGTGGTATATGGCACGACACGAGAACCTTCATGGTTTGGGAGATATGCTCTCGTGAAGATGGCCACCCCATCTTGTAGGCAAAAACCCCAAGGAAACAAATTAATTTCCTCCATGGTTATAGATTAAAAAGAAACATTGTTAAAATGAAGGGTTAAACTTATTTCTTTTAGGATCACCAAAATATTTTATTTTCTTAAGTTTGACTAGTGAGACATGTCCTAGGGGATTGAAATTCCGATCACTTGGATATACAAGGGCTTGCCAACATGTTTTTTTCCAATTGTGCTAACACCCACGGGCAATCACCAAATTATTTATCAAAGTATAAAGTTCTTAATTTTATTGAAATCAAATTAAAGTTTTGAATTTTAATTGAAATCAACCTCAAAATCTAGATTGTCTTCAAATATTTTCTCTAAAATTATGGTATCTGTTACTCCTTCAAATGATATAAATATGTAACATAATAATCTCCCATAACATTAAGCATTATAATGCTTATCTAAAGTACTAAGCTCTGAAATGCTTTCATAGACCCTATGGAGAAAAGGTCAAATCTTTAGAGGTCGAATTTTTTTATGCGAATAGAGCTTCGCTAGTTTTTATTAGGGATTGACCTAAACACATTATCTCTCAGCCCATATCCATTGAATATGTCGCAAACATCAAACAAGTTGTAACAACCCTAGTCAAAAATCCATGAAATAAAGTTAATAAAGGAAAAATAATAACCAATGTCATGGGACACATATTCCAAGCTGAATGTTGGGAAAAAAACATAGTGATGGGGATCACTTGTGATTAATAAATGGTTATGGAAATTGTAAAAGGAAATGGAAAAGGCTTTGGAAAGGGAAAATGGAATTTATTGGTATTTTATTTATGAAAATAATGGAAAATGGGAGAAAATGGAGGTGAAAGGTCACAGGTTTCATGTGAGGAGGAAAATGAAGGAAAAATAATGGAAAATGAAGAAAATAGAGGGCTCATTAATAAAAAGGCTTATGAGGATCAATTTGTAGCTTTTTGTCAGTTTAGTTTTGGAGCTCTCTCTTTCTTTCATACTCTTGGACACTTGAGAGTTTCTTGGAGCACTCTTAGAGGAGTGTGGCATACTTGGGATTTGGATCAAGAAAGCAAAGGAAGAGCAGGAAAGTGCATGAGGACATCGGGATCAATAACTACAGTGGGTTTTTCTTGCAGGTACTGAGTTGCATGTATGATTTCCTTGCTAGTTTTGGCATGCATGGCATATGCATGTGGTTTCTTGGTTATGATTTGTCATTTGCATGGAGGATTGTTTAGATTGACAGTGGATTTTCCTAGCCTTTCCATTTCCTGGAAAGCCATGGTGTTGTGGGTTACTTTCCTTTTGTTTTTTGGTTGGTGCTCATGTTCCTTGGGTTGTGGGTTGAGTTACTAGTTCCTGGAAGCGTTGGGGTGACAAACGCTCTAGAAGCCTCGTAACAGCTTGGGTTGAGTTACTAGTCCTAGAAGCCTTGGTTGGACAAACACTCTGGAAGCCCTTGGTGGGTTGAGTTACTAGTCCTGGAAGCCTTGGTTGGAAAAACGCTCTGGAAGCCCAGAAACAGTTGTGGGTTGAGTTACTAATCTTAGAAGCTTTGGTTGGAAAAAAAGCTCTTGAACCCTGTACAGCTTGGGTAGAGACAAATCTAGCCATGGTTAGTGATGTCTGACCGTGAGGTGGAATCACTATTTGAGGATTGAGGTGTTTTGGCCTTTGGAATCCCTGATTTGGTTTTGTTTGAGTTGTTTCATGATATCCCATATTCATGTTTGGAATATGGCACAGGGGTGATTGGCTGAAATAAATATTTAGTTAAACCCGATATATGGTCGTGTGGTTTGTGGAAGTTCGAAACTTGGTTGCATTTTGCATATGTGAATAAGAGTTTTTTCATCTTTTATTTGATGGGTAAATGTACATGTTATTATGTGGTTTATATGGTTGTTATATCCTTGTTATTTATGTTCTTTACATGTTGGTTATGAATATGATTTATAATAGTGATGATGTATGGCTCCCGTCATGTTTTGATTATTAAATGAATGAACAATGAATATATGACCTAATAGTTGATAATGTTTCTATTGTGATAAGGTATCAATGCTTTTTAACAATTCTCAAATAAGTATGAGACCCCTATGCTCATATTTGTTGTTATGACCTGTAGAAAGCGCATTTGTGACATGTTTGATGAAATGCGTGTCATGGCTAGTAGGGGTACAGTCAAGTCATTGATCAAATGTTTCCATTAGTACCTTTGTTTTAGTGTTATTTATCATTTCTAGAAGTCTCATCGAGTTCTGGGCAGTGGCTTGAGTCCTGGCCCTAAAAAAGTGGCACAAAATCTGGGGTCGTTGGCATAGAACTACCAGAAAAAGTCCACAGTTGCTGACTTGCCTCGTTGTTGGGGTGACTAGAGGGCCTCAGTTGCATTGATGGCATTTCATGAGAGCAATTGAGGGTCCAGATCAAGAAAATACAAGTTGCCTTATGGGTTAAGCACCTGGAAGGGTTGGTTGGCTCCTAAAGGTTTTGTAGCATGTGTGGAAGGTCATTTTGGTTTATTTATGTCAGTTCAACTTCCTTAATTGTACATGGGGAGTTGAATCACATCATAGTGGCCTCTCGTCACATTTTTACCCCAATCGACCGGTTAGCTTAGGTAAATGTGGGAGGAGGGTGTTACAGAGTGGTATTAAAGCATGGTTCACCCCTTGGACTAGATAGGCAGTGTATGTTGGTCATGCATACATTTCGATTACATATGTCTTCCTTATGCTTGTGTTGTATGTGTTGTTGCATATGCATGGTGTTGGTCATGGCTGCAGTGGTGTCGCCATGTGAAATTTGATGGTGTTTTTTTTGGATGTGATCGTCATGAGTGTATGTCGGTTATGAATTGGTCATGCATGTAAGTGCTTATATGTTTTTATGCATACATTGACATGGCGATAGTTGTTGTGCATGAGGTCATGATATGTGATTAGTATGGTCATGCATGATAATTGGATTATGATTAAGACGATGTCTATATACTGTGATGATAATGATTATACATATATTGTGCTAATCTGGTTGATATTGTAGACGAGATATCCTCCCCTGAGCTAAACTGAGGTACGTTGATTTTTTTGTGATTTGGTTTAGTTGACATGATATACCTTGCAGGAAGAGAAGAAAAAATATATCTGGAAAGATGATAGACTATAATTCACGAGATTATCCCTATAGATCAGATGAGAAACATGGTAATGAGTACTCCCCTCACATAGCAGACATATTGAGAAGTTTGAAGGCAAAAATCAGGATTTGCAAAAAATATAATCACCGAATCATTCAATCACAAGAAAGACTTGCTAGGGCAGAAGAGAAACAAGCAGAAGTCAATGCAGTTATCCTCCAAATCTTGTCAGACTTACAGAGACAATGACCGCTTAGACTCAATCATGGAAAGGAGGATAGGACTAATGGAGCATATGGTAGAAGGTCACATGGTGGGAACAGGTTGGATAGAGATGACACAATCAGAGATGGAAAATTCTTGGATACACCTAATAGGCGAGGTAGTGGACATGGGATTTAATCTAGTTCTCATTCAGACAGGTAGCATGGTCATTATCATTATCATCGTTATAGGAGGAGTGACAGGGGATATTTGTCAGATGAGTTCAAGAAAGAAAATCTACCTACATTCGATGGAGAAATGAAGAAGTCACAGAATGCAAAAGCATGGTTGTTTGGGATGAACAAGTTCTTCAGATTGCATTATTACTCAAAGAACATGAAGGCCAAAATAGCTACGTTCAGCCTTAAAGGTAAATTAGACATTTGGTGGGAAGATGTAAAGAACGTCAAAGGTATTCACGAAGAGGAGTTGACTTGGAGTGAGCTCGAGAGACTATTTTAGAAGAAGTATCTATCAAAGAGATACTATGATGATAGGGAAAAAGAATTATATGAGTTGAATATGGGATCTATCACTGATGAGGAGTACATTATCATATTTTTAGAGTTATCGAGATATGTGCCTTACCTCAAGGAGGAGAAGGCCAAGATTCAACGATTTATCAGTGGGATTTTGGTAGCGTTTAAGGACATGATTGATTTTGATGAGCCTAGATCATTGGAGGAGGCCATTTGGAAGCTAAAACATTGTTATGAGCAATCAAAGCACACATCTAAGACTAAGTCGGACTGGAAAGGTAAGGAAAAGAATAAAGGAAAATGGGACAAGAAGAGAACAAGGCCTCGGGACATAGGTAACAAAGAGAATGTCGCACCACCTTAGAATTTCAATGCATTTGACAAAGGATATCGATTTTAGTCTAAGGAGCAGAACAAGGGTGCATGTTGAAATCCTTTGCAGTGTTGGACTTTTGAAGGAGAGCATTGCAATAGATATTGTCCACAACATTAGGGGGTAGACCGCATATTTACAATGCTTAGGAGGCATAAACAACAGGGGATGTTGGATAGAGTATTCCTAGGATCTACACAACATTAGATAACAGGCAGGCAGATCATCAAGCATCTTTTATCGAGATGGACGGTAAGATTTGTGATCAATTTGTTTCTATTTTGATCGACCCTGGATCTAATTATAGTTATGTTAATCCTAACCTGGTGGATAAGTGTGGTTTAAATAAAGAATTGCATACAAAGTCTTGGTTAGTGCAGTTGCCTACCAGTATAAAGAAGAGAATCCATCATTGGGTAATACCTTGTCCATTTGAGTTGAATGATATGCCTACATCAACACATTTGAATTTATTTCTGTTGGGATGATATAGTATGCTCTTAGGTATGGATTGGTTGTATCTTCACAGGACTAAGGTGGATTGTTATGACAAAGCCATTGAGTGCTTGGATGACAATGGAGAACAAAGAATCTTACAGGGTAAGAAGAAAGATACATCAGTTAGAATGGTGATAGCTATGCAGGAAAAGTGCAGTCACAGGAAAGGATGTGTGTTATTTGCAGTGCATATTTCTAGCAATAAATGTAAGGGGGATGTGGATGTGGAGGTATTGAGCAGTTACCCATCTTGCAACAATTTTAGGATGTGTTTCCAGTAGAGATTTTAGAGTTGTCGCCTCATAGAGAAGTGGATTTTTCTGTTGAGTTGGTACCAAGGGCAGCACCAACATCAAAGGCAGCTTACAGTATGAGCACGCTAGAGTTAGTAGAGTTTAAGTTGCAATTGAAGAAAATGCTTGACAAGGGGTACATTAGACCAAGTATATCACCTTGGGGTGCACCAATATTGTTTATGAATAAGAAGGATGGTACTCTTAGGTTGTGCATTGATTGCAAACATTTGATTTGAACAAGGTGACCATCAAGAACAGGTATCCATTGTCAAGGATTAATGACTTGTTCGATCAGTTGAAGGGAGCAACAGTTTTCTTGAACATTGATCTGATAGCTAGATATCATCACGTACACATTAAAGAAGAGGACATTTACAAGTCTGCTTTCTGGACCATGTATGGGCATTATGAGTTTCTTATAGTTCCATTTGGTTTGATTAATGCTCCAGCTACCTTCATGTGCTTGATGAATAGTGTAATGTTCCAAATAAATAAAATTTGGAACAAACCCTTCAATATAAAATTTTCATTCATAAATAAAGATTTCCATGTAAAAACTCAAACACTGGAAATTAGATAGAAACAATAAACCCATAAATGGCACATCAAATATCATTAAAAGATCACAACATGAGGAACCATGAGAAATGTAGCAACAAAATCCATCTTTATTGTATAGAAATAGATCCCAATACAATAGTTGAGAATGGCCCTCAAAGATATATAATAATGCCAATGTCGACCTCTAAACTGAAACAGGAAATCAATCACTACAACTGTGGATTCTAAATGAATCCACCAGGGGGGGAGATGGGTGCTCGCCCACTCTCAGTGAATCACTCAAGGGTTTCCATCTTAGGGATATTGTTGAAGTAGAGAATCAAGTTATCAACCTCTCATACAAAAAAATACACAAATCCAAGATCCAAGATCAAGCTCACCAAGTGGTGTAAATTACCGAGTTCACTAATAAAATGAACTAATGAAGGAATATTGATTTACAACGTGCATATTACCCAGAAAATTCTGAAATTTTAACCACGAACTCTTCTAATAAAACCCAGGAAAAAATAAAAATTGGGTAGAATCCAAAAGATACAAAAATCCCCAATTTAGTGCAAGTTTCCTACTTCGCTCAACTCTGCACACTACAATGTCCCTTTTAATAATTTGCACAAATAATAAAATATTTAGCCTCTAATAAATTTGACAACTCAATGAAAAACCCTCAAATGTGCAACTGAAAAATTTAAAACCCGCAAGCTGAGCCGAGATCAATGCTCTGATACCACTGCAATGTCCCAAATGAAGAAAATTTGGAACAAACCCTTCAATATAAAATTTTCATTCATAAACAAAAGATTTCCATGTAAAAATCAAACACTGGAAATTCGATAGAAACAATAAACCCATAAATGGCACATCAAATCTCATTAAAAGATCACAACATGTGGAACCATGATAAATGTAGCAACAAAATCCAACTTTATTATATAGAAATAGATGCCAATACAATAGTTGGGAATGGCCCTCCAAGATATATAATAATGTCAATGTTGGCCTCCAAACTGAAACAGGAAATCAATCACTACACCTGTGGATACTAAATGAATCCACCAAGGGGGAGAGATGGTTGCTCGCCCACTCTCACTAAATCACCTGAGGGTTTCCGTCCTGGGGCTACTACTGGAGTAGAGAACCAAGTTCTCAACCTCTCATACAAAAACAATATAGAAATCAAAGATCTAAGATCAAGCTCACCAAGTGGTGTGAATTACCCAGTTCACTGATAAAACAAACTGATGAAGGAATATTGATTTATAGCCAGCATATTACCCAGAAAATTCTAAAATTTTAACCACGAACTCTTCTCATAAAACCCAGAAAAACACATAAAGAGTTTGGTCTGAATCCAACCTCCCAAATTCAGCCTTCAATATGACCTACGCAATCCCCAACAATTCTGCATTATCTGCTGCAAAGATACAGCTAAAAACCCCATCTCCAACGCTCAGAAAATTATGAAACTTTAAATCTGGGATCCTTGTCAACAAGGCCAAAAAGACCAAAAATGGTTTGGCCAAATTTTGAACTTTCAAAATTGACCTCCAATATGCCCCATGCCCTCCAAGTTGTTCCAGAAAATGGCTTGCAATAAACCCCAGCGAAATCCTCCTCCAATCTCATGAAAATGTAGCAATCACTTCTCCAAATATTTCCCTTAACCTCCATGTTAAATTTCAGCCTCAAAGACTGATACTCTACCCTCCACGTGAAAACCCACTGCTGCCTCTGCCTTGGCCCAGGAAGTGTGAAATCCACCCTGCGAAGTAGCACACTCCTCCAACTCCACAGCTTCTCCCATATGCCAACAATCCTCCTATTCCTCCTCTCCGAAAAATCCTTCACCCAAACTCCTCTGCAAGAATCCACATGCAAGCTCAGCCTCCTCTTCATTGCATCCTCCGGCAATACACACCACTTGGAGATGGATATAATCGCTAGGAATCACAGTGAGATCCTCCTCCTGAATAAATGAAAGAAAACCTTCCAAGGGTGGCACTCGAATCCCCTGAAGAAAGGGTGAGCTCTTCACTTGAAGAACTCATGTTGAACAGCAAGTGACTCGACTAAGCAGCTTGAGCGACCAAAGAGAAATTGATATCACCAAAGAGATGAATGAAATGAGGAGAGTTTCCATCCTTATATAGATTTCGTGGAGATATTTTCCCTCCAATTTTAGCTCCATCATGGGCCATCACGTAACCACCTCCATGCAAAAATTAACCACCTCCATGCAAACTGAACTAGGGAGTGCGTATTTTCCTAGTGTGGGTGGCCCCCATATGTAATTTAAACACAACAAAATGACTTCTACTAAGTCTAATCTCCTAATAAAAATTGAATGGACCCCACTATCTTCAAAATTGGCCCCAAAATGCAATAATTAGTTTTGTTCAAAATTAATTTAGGAAGGGACATGACAAATAGTGTGTTGCGTCCTTATATGAACAAGTTTGTTATTGTATTCATTGATGGCATCTTGATATATTCTAAGAATGAGGATGAGCACGCCGAGAACTTAGCAGCAATGTTGAGATTGCTAAGAAAGCATAATTTGTATGCCATGCTTAGCAAATGTAATTTCTTTCAGACAGATTTACATTACTTGGTTCATGTGGTTTCCAAGAAAGGCATAACACTGGATGCCGAAAATATAAGAGCCATCATGGAGTGGGAAGTTCCTAGAATGTGGATGAGGTAAGATCATTTATGGGGCTAGTAGGTTATTATAGGAGGTTCATCGTGAACTTCTCTGGGATTTCATATCCTATTACATCATTGCATAGGAAAGGTAAAAAAAAAAATGGACAGAGGAACGTGCAACCAGTTTTGAGTAGTTGAAGCAGTTGTTGACAAATGCTCCAGTTCTAAAGATTGTAGATCCGGACAAAGAGTTTATGGTATGTATAGATGCACATGTTAATAAATATATAATCGTTATTAGCTTAGAAATAGGAAACTTGGTTTATACACTCCACTTCTGATACCTTCACGTCCATGGGAGAGTATCTCAATGGATTTTGTAGGAGGTCTTCCATTGTCAAGGAAAGGTCATGATTACTTGTATGTAGTTGAAGATAGGTTCAGCAAAATGTCCATACTAACACCATGTAGAAAGCATATTACAGCTGAACAAACAACGCATCTTTTATTCCAAAACATTTGGGTTCATTTTGGTCTTCCTACTTCTATTGTAAGTGATCGAGATTCTCGATTTGTCTGGAATTTTTGGTCAAATTTGTGGGACATTATGGACACAAAGTTAAAGAAGAGTATAGCCTTTCATCCACAAACAGATGGATAAACCGAGGTGGTCAATTGAACAATAGAGGATATTGCAGCAAACATCCCAAGTTGTGGGATGAATAGTTCCATTACATACAACATGCATACAACAGGGCAAAGCATTCTTCCACAAATACATCTCCATTTGAGGCATGTTATGGGTACTTGCCAAGATCGCCATTGGACTTCATCCTATAGAAAGATGTTACCATCGATGGTCACAGTGACATCGATAAGGCAAGGAAGTTCATAGAGTAAATTGAGTTGATACATCATACAGTGCAAGAATAGCTTGAGAAAATTCAAAGCAGCTACAAGGCGAGGTATGAAAAACACCGGGTTGATCACAAATTTCAAGTTGGCAACGAAGTTTGGTTATATATTAGGAAAGACAAACTTCAAGGGGAAGGTAAAAATCTTAAACCAATCTGTTATTGTCCTTTTAAAATTCTGGAAAATATTGGTAACAATGCATTTAAGCTTGATTTTCCTCCTTATATGAAAATATATTATGTTGTTAATGTTGAGAATTTGAGATTGTTTGAGCCTCCTTTGATTGATGATCAAGGAGAGCATGTTTAGCTGCCATCAATACATGATTTCTCACCAGAATATCTTAATGAACTTCAGCAGGGTCTCATACTTGACAAAAGAACCAGGACATCAAAGAGAGGGGATGTTGAATACCTTAGAGTGGGACTCAAGGGAAAAAAGCCTTCTCAAGCCAAATTGTTGCAGATCGAGAAGGTGAGGGAGTTGTACCCTCACCTACTGAACAATTGATAGTATCTTTTGGGGTCCAAAAGGCTTCTACTGGGTAGGAATGATCAGGTGCTCAATATTTAGCTCAAAATCAAAGTTCTCATAATGGCTAAAAACCTGAACGACCGCGTCCGTATCGGAAAAACAATCCTAATACAACTCGATTCGTCGAAAACCGAGTTCATATGAGAAATTCATTGTGTTCTAATCACTTTTCTAAACAAGCAAAATTTGCAAAAAAAATGCCCAGTCACTACACAGTCAGCAGTCTGTACTGCTGACGTGGCAGGTGAATAGTCATGGTCAATATTGGTCAACGGTGAATCAGGATTGGACAAGTCTCATCATTTGGTTGGGTTGTACAGTGGTGATTTGGCACATTTTTATTGGTTTGATTTTAGACCAATGGAAGAATGCCACGTGGCAAGCCCGTAGACCGGCACGCAGCACCTCCCAAGGGTCAGATTGGTGTCTAACCGTGGAGCTAACTTTATTGGTGGTAGTCGGGGTCGAATCCACGACCTACCGCACACCATCCATATGCTTTACCATCTACGCTACCGGGTAGTTCTTACCCTATCTACTCCCCGCCTATATTTGAGTTGTAAACATTTGATGGGTAGTGGTTAGGGGAGGGCTAGCCCTCCCGCCATGTGAACACAATACCACAAACCGTTGCGGTCACAGTAACTCCAGTGGCTCCAACCAAACAGCTCTGCAAACTGTTCACATGTGAATGCAACCTCTAACAGTCGATTAACCCGGCAGTTCTGGCCACAACTCTGCAACGATTAGCATGTGAACACAGTGAAGCATAATGCCTAATGGTTAGTCGGCTCTGACAGACCATAACTGTAACGTTTAATGCGACTTAACCGTTCCATGTGAACCGTCCACAAAAGCGTCGGAGGTTACAGTTGTGCTTAGCGCTAATCCCGTCTTAAATTTAATTAAGCGCAGTTTATATTAATTAACTACAAGTTTAGTCTGGCGGTAAATTCAATGGTACCCCCAAATTCGGATCTGCCACCAAAATTAGTGGCACTGACTAGAGATGTTCCAGAATTAGAGGAGAAATTATAGGAAAAGACTCACTGAGCTCTAGAGAAGTCAATTTTTGACCAAATTGAGCTCAGAAAGAGGTGTTCTTGGCTAATTTGGACATTCTGAACACATTGGTGTAGGTATCATGAGCTATAGAGCTTTTTAAATATCATTTTTTCCACATTGAGCTAATATAGAAGCCTAAGTCATGGAAACTGAACCAAGGATATGTAGCCCAAGAGGGGTGAACTCCTTCATCAAAACACTGTGTTAATGTGTCTCTTTGATGGTTTGTTCTACTCTGATAATTTTTTGTTCAGTATTTTTTTTTGAAGCTATTTTGTTCATGAATGTCACTTTAAACTTAAGGAAATTTACCTAATTGCATGTACAAACAGCTAATGAAACGTTGGCAAAAAGAAATAAGCAAGCACATGTTAATAAATTTGTAATTGTTACTAGCACAACAAAACTAATGCTTTTTCTTGTATGATTAGTTTTGTTGTGCTAATAACAATTACAGATTTATTGAAATGTGCTTGCTTATTGCTTCTTGTGTTGAGGTTTCATTAGTTGTTTGTGCATACAATCAGGTAAATTTCCTTAATTTCAAAGTGACATTCATGAACAAAATAGCTTCAAAAAAAATATCGAACAACAAATATTCAGAGTACAACAAACCATCAAAGAGACACACTAACATAGTGTTTTGATGAAGGAGTTCACCCCTCCTAGGCTACATCTCATTGGTCCAGCTTCCAAGGCTTAGGCCTTTGTATTAGCTCAATGTGGTAAAAATGTTGTTTACAAAGCTCTATGGCTCCTCACACCTGCACCAATATATTCAGAATGTCTAAATTAGCCAAGAACACCTCTTTCTGAGCTCAATTTGGTCGAAAATTGACTTCTCTAGAGCTTAGTCAGTCTTTTCCTACATTTTCTCCTCTAATTCTGGAACATCTCAAGTTAGTGCCGCTAATTTTGGTGGCAAGCCCGAATTTTGTGGCACCGCCGAATTTACCACCAGACTAAACTTGCAGTTAATTAATATAAACTATGCTTAATTAAATTTAAGATGGGATTAGCGCTGAGCACAACCGTAACCTCTAGCGCTTTTGTGGACTGTTCACATGGAACGGTTAAATCGCATTAAATGTTGCGGTTATGGTCCGTCAGAACCGTCAAAGCTGACTAATCGTTGGGCTTTATGCTCTGTCATGTTCACATGCTAACCATCGCAGAGTTGTAGCCAAAACTAATGGGTTAATTGATCATTGGAGGTTGCGTTCACATGTGAACGATTTGCAAAGTTGTTTGGTTGGAGCTGTTGGAGTTACCGTGACCGTGGCAATTTGTGTATTGTGTTCACATGGGGGGAGGGCATAGACGGTAAAGCATATGGTTGGCATGTAGTTGGTCATAGGTTGACCCTGACTACCACCAATAATTTTTTCTCCACAGTTAGACACCAATCCGACCCTTGGGAGGTGCCACATGGCGGCCTCCGGGCTTGCCATGTGGGATTCTTCTATTAGTCTAAAATCAAACCAATAAAAACGCGCCAAATCACCATTTTACAACCCAACCAAATGATGACACTTGTCCAATATTGATTCGTCGTTGACCAATATTGACAATGCCTAGTCACCTGCCACTTCAGCAGTATGGGCTGTTGATTGTGCAGTGACTAGGAATTTTTTTGCAAATTTTTCCTGTGTAGCAAAGCAATCGAAACACAATAAATTTCTCATACGCACTCAGTTTTCGACAAAACAAGTTGCATTAGGATCATTTTTCGATACGAGCGCGGTCATTTAGGTTTTGAGCCATTCTGATAATTTTGATTTTTGAGCTAAATACCGAGCACCTGATCATTCCTCCCCACTAGAAGAATTTTGGACCCCAAAAGATATTATCAATTGTTTACCGGGAGACAGTACAACTCACTCACCTTCTAGGTCTGCAACCAATTGGCTTGAGAAGGCTTTTGTCCCTTGATTCCTTCTCTAAGGTATTCACCATCCCCTCTCTTTGAAGTCCTGGTTCTTTTGTCAAGTATGAGATCCTATTGAAGTTCATCAAGATATTCTGGCGAGAAATTATCTATTGATGGAAACTGAGCATGCTCTCCTTGATCATCGATCAAAGGAGGCTCAGACAATCTCAAATTCTCAACATTAACAATAGAGTATATTTGCATATAAGGAGGAAAATCTAGCTTAAATGCATTGTTACCAATCTTTTCCAAAATTTTAAAAGGACCATAACGGATTGGTTTAAGATTTTTACCTTCCCCTTGAAGTCTCTCTTTGCTAATATATAACCAAACTTCATCGCCAACTTGAAATTTTTTATTAAACCCGGTGTTTGTCATGCCTTGACTTGTAGCTTCTTAGACTTTTTTCAAGTTGTTCTTGCACTGTGTGATGTATCAACTGAATTTTCTCTATGAAATTCCTTGCCTTATCAATGTCACTTTGACCATCGATGGAAACATATTTCGCAAAGATGAAGTCCAATGGATATCTTGGCAATTACCCATAACATGCCTCAAATGGCGATGTATTTATGGAAGAATGCTTTGCCCTGTTGTATGCATGTTGTATGTAATGCAACTATTCATCCCACAACTTGGGATGTTTGCTGAAATATCCTCTAAGAAGATGAATAACTATTTGATTGACCACCTTGGTTTGCCCATCTGTTTGTGGATGAAAGGATATACTCTTCTTTAACTTTGTGTCCATCATGTCCCACAAATTTGACCAAAAATTCCCAACAAAACGAGAATCTCGATCACTTACAATAGACGTAGGAAGACCAAAATGAACCCAAATGTTTTGGAAGAAAAGATGAGTTGTTTGTTAAGTTGTAATTTGCTTTTCACATGGTGTTAGTATGCACATGTTGTTGAACCTTTCTACAACTACATACAAGTAATCGTGACTTTTCCTTGACAATGGAAGACGACCTACAAAATCCATTAAGATACTCTCCCATGGACGTGAAGGTACCGAAAGTAGAGTGTATAAACCAGGTTTCCTATTGCTAGACTTACTTGTATCACATAAAGAACATCCTCTTATGAAACGAGAAACATTATCCAACATGTGTGGCCAATAACAATACCTTTGAAGATTCACTATTGTCTTGCCTACACCAAAGTGTCCAGCAATTAATGAAGTGTGCGCCTCAATTATGATATTGTTTCTTTCTCCCTGTGGAATACACAACTTGCCTAAGTGATACAACAAACTGTTATGTACATGATAATCCAATTCTTCAATTTGATTTCCTTGACTCAAGATTTCATATACTTCTTGAAAGTCACTATCATTTGCATATTGTTCTATGTAACATTCATGCAAAACAGAATTATGCCAGAGTATAATAGATGAATTTACAATAGGCCTTGCAAGCATATCAACTACCTTATTGTAGATTTCCTTTCTATACCTGATAACCAAATGAAATTGTTGTAGAAAACCCATCCATCTAAAATGTCGTGATTGTTGCAACTCTGACTATGACTATAAATGTTGCAATGGTTGATGGTCAGTATGGATGATGATCTCCTTCCCCATCAAATAGTACTTCCACTTCTTAACACTTTGTACCAATGCATAATGTTCTTTATCATATGTGGGATATTTAGTTATAGCTCCATTAAAGATTTCAGAATGAAATGAAATGGGCTTACCATGCTGCAATAGAACTGCTCCCATGGAATAATCGCTTGCATCCGTTTGAATCTCAAATGGTTTTCTAAGATTCGGAAGTGCCAATACCAGTATTGAACTTATCTTTTGCTTCAAAGAATCAAATGCTTTCTATTTTACATCTCCCCAATGGAAGACTTTCTTGACACTTTTCAATGCATGTAATGGAGCTGCAATGGAAGAAAAATTAGCAGTAAACTTTCTCTAATATTTTGTTGCCCCTAAAAAGCTTCTTACCTCTGTAACTGTATTGGGCTTGGGCCAATTAAGAATGACCTCAACCTTAGAGGGGTCTATCTTCAGTGCACCTCCTCCAACAATGTGTCCCAAATACGCTAAATAAGTCTTGCCAAATTCACACTTCGATATCTTTAAAAACAACTGTTCTTTTCTCAAGATATCAAGTACTTTGTTTATGTGCATGACATGTTCATCTCTTGACTTGTTGAATATGAGGATATCATCTAAGTAGATGATGAAAAAATCATCTAGAAATGGTCTCAATACATCATTCACTACCCTCATGAAAGTAGTTGGAGCATTTGTAAGACCGAAAGGCATAACAATCCACTCAAAAAATCCTTGTTTGGTTTTAAATGTAGTCTTCCAAATGTCTTCTTCAACTATCCTAACTGGATGATAACCACTTCGTAAATCTAACTTAGTGAAATACTTTGCATGCCTCAATTGATCAAGAAAATCATGAATTCTTGGGAGTGGATAACGATTATTTACCGTGATTTTATTTAGTGCACGGAAATCCACACACATGTGCCAAGTTCCATCCTTCTTTGGCACCAAGACAATGGGCGAACCACATGGTGAAGTATATGGGTGTATGATACCTTTGCTTAGAAATTATTGAATTATCTTTTTGATTTCCAAGCTCTCCATAATAGACATGCAATACATGCCAATGTTCGGAAGTGGAACATCCTATTGCAACTGAATCTCATGTTGAATTCCCATCTTGGGAGGTAACCCCTTTGGTTCCTGAAACATCTCACCATGCTTGCTTACCACATAAAACAAATAAGATTTCAATTTATCATCACAACCTTCAAAAGATTCATAATCAATATCATTATTTTTCTTGATCATGAGAAGCATAAAAAATTTACTTGCATTTACTAATCTCTTCATCTGCCCTATGTTAACCAGAGAAATGTTCAACTTTTTGCGATGGGCTCTCACTATGTACTCCACCCCATTCTTGAGAAATATATATTTGTTGTCATGGAAATAAAATATTGCTTTTCTATCATACAAATAAGGACTACCCAAAATGATTCATGAGATGTCAAGTGGCACTACATCTAACTCAACTTCATCAATGAATTTTTCCGTAATGGCGAACTTGAATAAACACTTCCTTGCAACCTGTAAGTTTGCATTGTTTACTATCCAAACCAATGGATATGGCTTATGATGAGGTACAATTTCAAGGTTTATGATGAGGTGTAATTTCAAGGTTTAGTTTTTTAACCAAGTTTGATTGTGACCCACTTTCAAATAATACATCAATCTTTGTATGATTTGAGATTACTCTAGCATGAAACAACTCTATTCTTGACTCTTCATTTGGAGTGTTGTTTTGACTATGTGATGAACTAGTGCTTGCGACAATTTCTTTTCCTTTTGTAACCATGGATGAAATCTTGGTCTCATCACTAGAATCTGAACCAAGGTCATGTTGTGTGGTAGTGGTTGTCTTTTGTTTTCCCTTATTGTCTTGTTTCTTAGGCCTTAATTCGTGATGCAATTTCCAGAAGTGGGCTTCATCATGCCCCTCTTTGGAACGGTGTTTGCATGTGATTTTATCCCTTTCTTTCTTCACACTTTCATTTTTATTTCCCTTCCCTTTTCCACCCTTTTCTTTCTCCTTTCTCTTAAATGGCTTCCTCTTACTACCCTCTTCCTGAATGTTCTTTCCTCTAGATTCAAGGTGTGTGGCTTGCACACATACCTCATCTAAATTGTTTGGATTAAACATAAGGATAGTATGTTTCAAATAGGAATGTAAACCCCCAATATATTTCAGCAGTGTATCTTGGGAATTCAAATTCACTCCTAATAACAAAGCCCTTTTCCTAAACTCTTGTGTATAATCTTGGATTGTTTGGCCTTTAAGCTGCCTAAAATTTTGCCAACTCATAATGGCTTTTTGCATATAGGCTAAAGGATAAAATTGTCTTTTAATTGCAGAAACAAATTCAACCCAAGTGATGGATATCTTACCATGGATTCTCATTTCCTCTTGAGTCTTTGCTTCCCACCAAACTAGTGCAGCTCCTTCTAGCCTCAGTGAAGCCAACTGGATCTTTATGTTGTCTTCTTGAAGGTTCTAAATTCTGTAGTATACCTCCAACTGTTGAATCCAATTGTCCAACTTTTTTGCATTCACCTCTCCATTGTACATGGGAAGTTCAAATTTTATGTCCAATTTCAGTAATGGAGTCTTTCCTTTTGGGGTTTTGGAATGAGTATGGGCAGTTTCAGTGGTGGTAGTGGAAGATGATGTTGTGTGAGATGGTGAAGATGATGAGGAAGATGATGAGGATGGTGGAGATGGAGGTGGATTTCCACCATTCCCTTTGGAATCCTTCTTCTCATCTTTTTTGTCCTCTGAGCTTCCTTCTCCATGTGGAGGTTTAGAACTCTCTCCAACCATTCTAGTGTTCCTCTCTTCATAGAGGAATTTAACCATCTCAGTCAAAGTATAGAAATCTTTCTTGAATTCTTCCTCTTCTGAAGAGGGACCTTCAAGCTCTCTTTCTCCAGACATAATGGCTATGGATTCAGGCTTAGAAATTGGTACTGCTTGTACCTCTTCAATCTCAATTGAAGGAAAAACTTGAGGAGTTTCAAGTGCAGCTAGAATTGGAACTTTGGGTGGTGGAGATTGTGGCCTTGTGACTCTCCTTCTTCTGGGCATTACGTCAGGAGTTACAACTAGTAGCTTCCCTTCTCCTTTCTGAAAATTTAACCTTATAAGAATCACAATTTTGCAGCCATTAAAACCCTAATTTCACAAACTCAAGTAATCAAGCAATTCAACCTTAGTTGTGATACCAACTTGATATGTTCTTGTATGATTAGTTTTGTTGTGCTAATAACAATTATAGATTTATTCACATGTTCTTGCTTATTGCTTCTTGTGCTGAGGTTTCATTACCTGCTTGTGCATACAATCAGGTAAATTTCGTTAAGTTTAAAGTGACATTCATGAACAAAATAGCTTCAAAAACGAATATTGAACAGCAAATATTCAGAGTACAACAAACCATCAAAGAGACACATTAACTCAGTGTTTTGATGAAGGAGTCCACCCCTCTTGTGCTACATATCCTTGGTCCATCTTCCATGGCTTGGGCTTCTATATTAGCTCAATGTGGCAAAACTGTAGTTTACAAAGCTCTATGGCTCCTGATACCTACACCAATGTGTTCATAATGTTCAAATTAGCCAAGAACACCTCTTTCTAAGCTCAATTTGGTTGAAAATTGACTTCTCTAGAGCTCAGTCAGTTTTTTCCTACATTTTCTCCTCTAATTATGGAACATCTCCAATTAGTGCCGCTAATTTTGGTGGCAGGCTTGAAATTGGGGGCACCAGCGAATTTACCGCCAGACTAAATTTGCATTTAATTAATATAAATTGCGCTTAATTAAATTTAAGACAGGATTAGCGTTAAGCATAATAGTAACCTCCGACATTTTTGTGGATTGCTCACATGGAACGGTTAAGTCGAATTAAACGTTTTGGTTATGGTTCGTCGGAAACGTCGGAGACGACTAACTATTAGGTGTTATGCTTCGTCGTGTTCACATGCTAACCATAGGGGTGTTGTGGCTAGAACTGCCGAGTTAACTAACCGTTGGAGGTTGTGTTCACATGCGAATGGTTTGCAAAGTTATTTGGTTGGAGCAGCCAAGTTACCGTGACTGTGGAGATTTGTGGTATTGTGTTCACATGGGGGGAGGGCTGGCCTGCAGGTTGGCCCTCCCCTAACCGCCACCCATCAAACGTTTACAACTAAAATATACACGGAGAGTATATAGGGTAAGAACTACCCGGTAGCATAGACGATAAAGCGTATGGTTGGCGTGTGGTAGGTCGTGGGTTCGACCCTGACTACCGCCGATAATTTTTTCTCCACAGTTAGACACCAATCCGACCTTAGGGGGTGCCATGTGGCGGCATCCGGGCTTGCCACGTGGAATTCTTCCATTGTTCTAAAATCAAACCAATAAAAACGCGCCAAATCACCAGTGTGCAACCCAACCAAATGATGAAACTTGTCCAATCCTGATTCGTCATTGACCAATATTGACCATTCCTAGTCACCTTCCATGTCAACAATACGGAATGTTGACTGTGCAGTGACTGGGCATTTTTTTTTGCAAATTTTGCTTGTTTAGCAAAGAGATCGGAACACAATAACTTTCTCATACAAAATCAATTTTCAACGAAACGAGTTGCATTAGGATCATTTTTCTGAGATGGACGTCATCATTCAGGTTTCGAGGCGTTCTGAGAACTTTGATTTTTGAGCTAAATACTGAGTACCTGATCATTACAAAAGAATACTTAGTGGAGTCCTTATGCAAGAAAGACAGATGGTATCCTATGAATCAATGAAACTGAATGAGCATGAGAAAAATTATTCGACACATGATCTTGAGTTGGCAGGGATTATTCATGGATTGAAGATGTGGAGGCACTATCTTCTTGGCAGGAGGTTTGTATAAATGAGTGATCACAGTGGATTGAGGTATCTATTTGACCAACAAAATTTTAATTCCAAGCAAGCTAGATGGTTGGACATGATCAGCGAGTTCAACTTAGAGATCAAGTACATAAAGGTAAAGAGAACAAGGTTGTGGATTCTTTTAACAGGATGATACAGGTGAATCATATAGCATATTTGAGCTCTTATGGGTTAGATTTACAAGATCAGATCTCACAGTTAGGACAACAGAATGACAGGTATAGAGATCTTATGTACAACTTACATCAGGGTATAGGTGATCAATATGTGGACTATTGTCTTACAGTTGACGACTTCGTCAGATTTAAGGATGATATCTATGTGCCAGATAACAGTGAGATCAAGAAGCTTATCTTGAGTGAATTTCATGATAAGCCATATTCAGTTCACCGAGGATATCAAAAGACGTTGACAGTAGTGAAGAAATTTTATTATTTGCTTAATCTGAAGAGGAAAGTGGCAGAATTTGTGGCTAGATATTTGGAATTTTAGCAAGTGAAAGTAAAGTGTAAGCATTCAGGTGGATTACTTCAGCCTATTCCGATTCCAGAGTGGAAATGGGAGGTCATTTCCATGTATCTGAAAGAGTTATTTGCATGTTTGGGTATAGAGTTGGCCTTTAGTACAACTTATCATCCGCAAACAGATGGACAAACAGAGAAGGTCAACAGGAAATTGGAGGAAATGTTGAGGATTTATGTGAGGCATCAACAGCGGAGGTGGGAAGAGTATCTTCCACTAGTTGAGTTCGCTTACAACAATGGGTATTAGGAGTCTTTGAGGATGAGTCTGTTTGAGGCACTCTATTGGTGGAGTTGTAATACTCTCATCAATTGGAGTGATCCAATGAATAAGGTGTTGATTGGACGAGGCATGTTGGAAGAGATGGAATAGGAAATGTAGGTAAGCAAGAAAAATTTAAAGGTAGCACAAGACAAGCAGAAGAGCTATGTTGATCAACACTAGGCATTTAAGGAGTTTCAAGTTGGGGAATAGGTGTACTTGCACATCAAGCCCAAGAAGAGATCCTTGAGGATTGGATCATGTTCCAAGTTGGCACATCATTTTTGTGGACCTTTCAATATTCTTGAAAGTATTGGACCAATAGCCTATCGACTTGCACTGCCTCTGACATTGAAAATCCATGCTGTTTTCCATGTGTCATTGCTTAAAAATTATGTTAAATATGTTGATCATGTGATTGACTGCTCTATATTGTAGGTGGAGTCAAAAGGAGAATTCCATCCCAAACCTTAGTGTATTTTTCAAAGAAATATGCTCATGCTATGAAACTAAGCAATCAAGCAAGTTAAAGTGCAATGGAAGAACTTTGGGCCCAATGAAGCTACATGGGAGATGGTTGATCAGATGTGGGCTATGTATCCTTCTTTATTCGCTGGTTGAACGAATGTTTTTGGCATATGTTTTGGTGTGATTTTTTAGAACATTTGTATATATGTATATGGATATAAATACCACCACGAGTTGTGTTATAAATCTCTAATAAGAGGTACGGGTGTCATGTCATTATGGTTTTCATGTTGTTATGTTGTCACGTTGGTTGCTTCTCAACAAGATGAACATTGTAAACACTGCATCGAGCTAAGTTATAAAGCTCCATGGGCAGTATGTTTTTCTTTTCAGTGGTCTTGCTGATTGTAGGTGTCATTGAACAACGATGACAGTGTGCCCACAAGAGGGAGGGTTCTATAACAACCCTAGTCAAAAATCCATGTAATAAAGTTAATAAAGGCAAAATAATATCCAAGGCCATGGGACACGTATTCCAAGTTGAATGTTGGGCAAAAACATAATGATGGGGGTCTCTTGTGATTAATAAATGGCTATGGAAATTGGCAAAGGCAATGGCAAAGGCTTCAGAAATGAAAAGTGGCATTTATTGGCATTTTATTTATGAAAATAATGGAAAATAGGAGAAAATGGAGGTGAAAGGTCACATATTGCATGTGAGGAGAAAAATGAAGGAAAAATAATTGAAAATGAAGAAAATAGAGGCTTCATTAATAAAAATGATTTTGAGGATCAGTTTGTAGCTTTTTGTCAGTTCATTCTTGGAGCCCTCACTTTCTACTCTCTCTCTCACATACTCTTGGACACTTAAAGTTTCTTGGAGCACTCTTAGAGGAGTGTGGCATACTTGGGATATGGAGAAAGAAAGAAAAGGAACAATGGGAAATCGCAAGAGGACATCAATATTAGCAATTATAATGGGTTTTGCTTGCAGGTACCAAGTTGCATGTATGATTTCCTTGCTAGTTTTGACATGCATGTGGTTTCTTGGTTATGATCTGTCATTGGCATGGAGGATTTCCTGGATTGACATTGGATTTTCCTAGCCTTTCCATTTCCTGGATAGGCATGGTGTTGTGGGTTACTTTCCTTTTGTTTTATGGTTGGTGCTCATGTTCCTTTGGTTGTGGGTTGAGTTACTAGTTCCTGGAATCCTTGGTTGGATAAACGCTCTGGAATCCCTGTAACAACTTGGGTTGAGTTACTACTCCTGGAAGACTTGGTTGGAAAAAAGCTATGGAAGCTCTTGGTGGGTTAACTTACTAGTCCTGGAAGCCCTAGTTGGAAAAGCGCATTGTAAACCCAGCAGCAGCTATGGGTTGAGTTACTAGTCCCAAAAGCCCTAGTTGGAACAAATGTTCTGGAGCCCTAGACATCTTGGGTAGAGACCAATCTAGTGATGGTTAGTGATTTCCAACCATGAGGTGGAATCACTGGTTGAGGGTTGATGTGGTTTGGCCCATGGAACCCCTAGTTTGGCTTTGTTTGAGTTGTTTCATGAGATCCCACATTTATGCTTGTAATATGGCGTAGGGGTGATTGGTTGAAAGAAATATTTGGTTCAGCCCAATCTATGGTCGGGTGGTTCATGGAAGTCGCAAACCTGGTTTCATTTTGCATATGTCAATAAGAGCTCTTTCCTCTTGTATTTGATGGGTAAATGTACTTGTTATTATGTGGTTTATATTGTTGTTATATCCTTGTGTTGATGTTGTTTACATGTTGCTTATGAGTATGTTTTATAACAGTGATGATGTATGGCTCCCATCATGTATTTTATTAGTAAATGAATGAACAATGAATATATGACCTAATATTTTATAATGCGGTTATTGTGATAAGGCATCAATGCTTCTTAACGATTCTCAGATAAGTATGAGACCCTTATGCTTAGATATGTTGTAATGACCTATAAAATGCACATTTGTGACATGTTTGAAGAAAAACATGTAATGGATAGTAGGGTTTTAGTCAATTAATTGATCAAATGTTTGCATTAGTACCTTTTTTTTAGTGTTATTTATAATTTTTGGAAGTCTCGTGGAGTTCTTGGTAGTGGCCTGAGTCCTGGCCTTGAAAAGTGGCACAGATAGGGTCACTCCCAGAACTGCCTCGAAAACTCCACAGTCATTGGCTTTCCTTATTATGGGAGTGACTAGAGGGACTCAGTCACACTGATGACTTGTCATGGGAGTGGCTGAGGGTCCATATCAAGGAAAAGGAAAGTTTCTTCAGGGATTAAGCACCTGGAAGGATTGGTTTGCTCCTGAAGGTTTTGTTGTATGTGTGGAAGGTCAGTTTTGTTTAGTTTTGTCGATTCCACTTCCTTAACTGTACATGGGGAGTTGAATCACATCATAGTGGCCTCTCATCACATGTTTACCCTGGTGGACCGATTTGATTGGGTAAATGTGGGAGGATGGTGATATGCAAGTATGGTCAAGCATTTGAGCTACAATATGGAGCTCAGATTCCTTGTCTAAAATGTCAATACCTTTAGATCTCTCATACTCTGCGGCCTAAGTTATTTACTGGAGTAATTTATCTTCAAGCATTTAAGGTGTGAGATCTGAGTCCTGAAGCAATTTTATTGTAGCTTTTGACCCCTTTTTTTAGGATAAATGTGAGTTGCACGTTATCATCATATCTGTGTCTCAGGACTAGTAAAGGTTGATGTGGCATCTAAATATTGTTTTTGAGCATTTCTTCTATATAATTTCAAAGGAGTAAGGTTCAATATTTCACATTTGTCTCGACCATCATTATGTCAATATTTCTTAGCAGTTCGAACCCATTCTTGGCACCAAAAGAATATATTTCGTTATAATACAACATTTGGTGTTCGAATTTTGAAAGAGCAACTACAGTGATACCTGAGGTCTGAAGTTCAGTGTGAATTTGATCTCCTTTACTTCTTTCCTTTTGAAGCACTTGAAGTAGCATTTTTTACATAGATTCACGCTCAAAATTTAAATTCATTCAAACCTTAACCTAACCTTATTTGGCATAAATCTGAGAGTAATCCTGTGGTGAAGTAAAATTATAAGTGCAGACACGAACGAAATCCTCTAGCCCAATAATGGGTCTAGTCACAACAGATACATTCTATGAAAGATTTCCTTAGGTTAGAATCAATCAAGAGGGTCTACCTCTTGGTTTCTTATCGTGCTTGATGATGTACTCGATTGCTCGCTCCAACAATCTCTCACTTTCTTCTTCAAGCTCTTGAAACAAGTAAACAACAACAGCACACAAACATAATAATAGAAAAATTGCAATTCAACCTACTTAATGATTCAAGAAGCATTACGACATGAATATGTAATATTACAAAACATGTAGGAAATCAATCGATAGTTTCATATATTAATATCAAAGAGATATTACAACCATTCGTCTTGACGTCACGGTCTTCCTCTAACAAGACCAGGTTCCCACACACTTTTGATAGCACTTCATGATGGCTTCAAAAAACAATAGTTTAAAGACTCCTCCCTTTAGGCTTCACTCCAAACCAAACACACTTCTCCCTCACACAACTAGATGGCTACAACTAGTAATAGCTTGCTTGTCTAGTATATTTAAACTTAGCTAAAACTCTAACTCTGATTGTCACTAGTTTGTGCTTGGGAAGAAGGGAGGTTTATATAGGAAATATGGATGGGAGATGGATCCTCTTCTCATGGGAGAAGGACTTATCCCTTGAGGTAGTTCCATCATTATAGGGGAAAGGAGCCTAAATTGTCATCCTCGACCCCATCCGGCCAAACCATTTACCAAACTTCTGTTACAGAGCTTCTAGAGATGGAAGCTTCAGCTCTAATTTAAAAAAAAAATTATAACAGGATTGGCATGACTGGAACATAGCTCAGTTGCATCGATCAGCACGAGGAATAGTGCTAATCTTTGCACATCGGCGCAAGGAAGACAAAGTTCATTAGCGTCGGTCTTGTAAATTGGGAAAAACAAAAGTTTCAGGGGAAATGGTGCAAAAGGGAAATGATATGCTCATGAAGAGGGACATAATGGGAGTTTCTCCATGAAGGAAAAGCATGTGGGGTTCACTGTAGAGGTCCTCCAGGATCAAGGAACGGGGAGTACAGGGACAGTGACAAAATGTTGTGTAACAGATGCCCCCTAAAAAGTGAAGGCTGAACCACAGTGAGGGATGAAATGCTTTATAAATTAGTGCAGAGAACCGGTTGCACCCAACCATCTGAAAGAGACATGCATATCATCATAACCATGTCACCACTTCGCAACCTGGACTTTTGTGATATGAGTCGAGGGTCTTGCACTCCAACACGACCCGATCAAAGTACATATTCTAACATGCGAACAGATGTGTTGATGTCGAACATGCTAGAAAGTCGCTTAATTACCAGTGAATGATGTAAACTATTAACAAGAGAGAGAGAAACCACCAATAATGATAATGGCCCTCAAGGCACTATCAACACAATTCATAGAATGTGAATGCAGAAACTGAAGTCGAACACCCGTGAAATCACTCAATCGAAAGCCAATGATGTGAACTTGTCGTTGAGTGCGAAGAACTTGCCATTAGGGCATGCAAGCTCTAAGGTACTGGAAGGGATTCTCTTGACCAACTTCCTGGATAATGAGTTGATGTTGACGGAAAGTGACCGTGTCGAAGGAGGGCCATAATGAATCCCACATCATCAACGTGAGATGAGAGGATGTAAAATGATTTTGGATGATACAGAGAAACAGAGGTAAGTGTAACTGCATAAGGACAACCCTTGAACATATCGGCAACACAACTGGAAGTTTGGCAGCTTGTGGATCCATAGGATCGGTGGTCATGATGACATGGTAGAGATCAAATGGAAGCCAAAAATGAGCGGCCCAAACCCAGGAAAGTCAACAATACAAAGGAGGATGTCCCAACCTGACACAAAGCAAAGAGTGTCATGTTCAAGAGTGAGCTACCAACACGATTGAAAGATTTCCAAATTTTCTCCCACCATTTCTAGTGAATACCCTAATTATTTTTTAATCGCAAGCTTGAAGGGGATAGCATATGCTTGCACTGTAAGTTCATCCTTCGGACGAATCCAACCTAGTAAGTTTAACGAGCCCTAGGAAGGAGAAGCTCGTGTTCGTC
Organism: Pinus tabuliformis; assembly: GCA_031772625.1. NCBI lineage: Eukaryota > Viridiplantae > Streptophyta > Pinopsida > Pinales > Pinaceae > Pinus > Pinus tabuliformis. The sequence continues at coordinate 568,351,497 of CM062808.1, read as the reverse complement.
ATGGTGATGAATCCGATGTCGTTTAATAGTTTAACGAGTCTGAAAAAGGTGTAACTCAATATCTTTTTCATGTTTAGAGGTTTTGAAAAAGACACGTAAAAGAAAAATCCACATGGTCCCTTTTCATATGTTTGTGTCTCTCGAGCCCGAAAAGGTAGAAAATAATACTTGAGAGAACCACTTGACCATTTCAGTCAAGGAGTACCTTTTTCGTAAATAGTGCCTCCCAGCCCGAAAAAGGGGTAAACTTATACTGGACACACGACGTTTCACATCCATTAACCAATTCGAAACGACAAGGGCTCGGCCATCTTTTCGTTTTTAAAGGGTCGGAAAAGAGCTGAAAGTGGATCCGTTGTTTTTATTCTCTTTAACGAGTCAAAAAGGGAAAAAATACTCGGTGATATTTTCATATGGGTTTAACGAGTCGAGAAAAGAGCTGAAATATGACTCATTAAGATCGTCGAACATCCATCACCTGTCGCTGCACAAGTAAGGCAAAGTGTATAATCAAGTCCTTGAGGAAAAATAGGTCAAAAATATTTACAAAACCTGGTATTTTCATGAAAAATGAATAAAAAGGGGAAAAGTAAATATATTTTTACAATTTACCATTTTACCTTTGCAGTGAAGATTTTTAACCCACTTTTGCCCTAGTTTTTCTGGAGCGGATTGCGGGAGATCCAGGAGGTCAATCGACAATCCCTCAATTCCAGGTAACGGATGAGCAGAATCTTTGAAGAGACCTACCCCCACACTCTCAAAGGGAGCGCCAGAGTGCTTGACATATGGAACATTGCCACAAAGAAAGAAAGACAACTGATCAACGGTGACAATCCTCCCTTGATGGGGAAAATAGATCACACGAAACAAAGAGGAGGCCACGGCATGCATGGCATGGTTTCAACTTCGACCGAGTAGAAGATTATAATTAAGATTGGTGTCAACAATCTCTACTTTGACTTGCACTGTCTTGCCTTCCAGGGTGATGGCAAGGTTGGGTAAGACACCAAAAGGTTGCAAATCGCGCCCGTCGAAAGCTTCCAATGTGTTTGGATATTGGTTCAGTGTAGGGGAGTGTTGAAGCCCCGAAAATCGGGTCGACAACAAGGGGGATACCCACCCAGTCCGGACCTTGGCTGGCAGCTCCTTATCCGTTTGGTATAGCGGGTCCGACTGGGGATAATGGGACCAGTTTCCCAATCTAAGGGTGTGTGTGTGTGTAGAGTTGGATGATGCTGATCTAAGAGTACGTAAAGCTAATTTAATTCAAACTTCTAAACTAACTCTATGCTATTGTAATCTAATGAGAAACAACACATCTAATCTACGCTAACCCGGGGTGTATTTCTTCTATTATGCGATCTAAAGAGATTTCAAACAATAACTGGTAATAAAGATCATTCAGCTATCATAAGAATAGAAATCAATTAAGATAAACCACTTTGCATAAGAAGTTAGGCAAAACAGTTGTGAACAGCATATCGCATAATAAGTTATTCATATATCAGACATAAATAAATGGCTCCACCGTACAGAAGTGCCAAATGGTAACTCATACATTCATGCAATAACATATAAACAACTGAAAACTGTATATCACTTTAAGAATATAAGCAGAAATGGCCAAGAGATAAAAGTACCATTTATGACTAATTCTACTCATAAGCTTCAAGCAAAAACGATTTATCTCTACTTGTTCTAACATCTACTAAGAGTACAAAAGTGCAACATCAGTAGCAGACATCAAATGCAAACATTAATAAATCTCGATCCATCCATTCATCAAAACCTCCTCTGAGGGTGCAGAAGTGCATGTTCCGAGGACAAGTTTTTGACAAATTTCTAGACCCTTCTCTAAATGCATGAGAAGGGTTAAAATACTACTTCCTAATTCTAATAATAGTGTTTTTACAAAATTTAGGATGCGGTTTTCAAATGACCGTCCCTTTTCTAATCTAATTTAAAAGAAAAAACAACATTCTAAAATAAGGCTACTTCTGAATTTGGTCTTTAAAGCTGCAGGTGTTCATCATGGGCTTGAGGAGAGTCGGCTGGCTGACTTCTGCGCTGAGCTGGGCTGCAAAAACAACATCTATGAGAGCTGGCACTACTTTTTCGGCTGCGTTTGTGATGCATTTCACAGTCATCCATTGACTATGCGGCTTGACCAAGTATGCCCAGTAACATTCCCAATTCAACCTGTTTAATGCTTGGATCGCTTTTCCCTTTACCTGCGCCTTCTGCTTCCATTCTGCTTCCAGTTGTAGCTTATTTGGTAGGTACCCCGGGGTGGTCTCTGCGATTAAATTGGCCCTGTGTAAATTCTCATTTACACAGTCGATAAGAATGCTTGCTTGTGTGGCCGCTGTCTCCGCTGCTCGTTCCGCCTGCCTGATTTGATCGTCCCATTTATTAAAGAGCAATTCTTTATGATTCTCATTTATTCTGGGTGCACTTGCTCTTTTCCCTTCATCTTCATCCTGCCAAGTTAAGTATTCCGTCACTCGTCTGTCACTCTGATCATAGTCACTCCGCAAGTCTACCACTTGATTGGTGATTTTATCGCTCAGCTCGCAATAGTGACTCCACTGTGATATTTTACGTCCCAACTCTTCCTGTTGCTGCAGTAGTTGCTCATTTAAGCCAATAGATTCTGAAATAAATTCCGCCAGCTTAGGCTCATCTTTATGCATTTCCTGTAAAATTTGCAATTGTTTTCCTTTCTCGTCTAGACTTCTTTGATAGCCTATCTGCATCTGCTGAAAGTCTTCCCGCAACTTCTCGAGCTGTTTGGAAGCTTCAATATTAGCATTGGCTTGTTGCAGTTGTCGTTGTAGTAGCTGTATTTGATCTTCTTGTTCTTTTAACAGTTGCTGAACTTCCGATGCTTTGTCAATAGTTGCAGAAGCATATGCTCCTGCGATCTGAGACAACTTAGTGAGATTTTCAGTTGGGTTATTGTTGGGGTCTTTCCATAAGACGTCCAAATGTTCAGCATCTTGTGACAGTGTATTTTCTAGTTTTCTCTTCTTCCTCTGTCTCCTTACAACTGCTTTATGTTGGGGACTATAGAATACATCCAGTGGGGGGATTTCTTCTACATTAAGTAGAAGCTCAGAAGGTGGAGCGATAGGAATGTGCTCCGTTTCTGTGACACTGCTGACTATGGTCGAAACCACTTCTTGCGCTACCTGTGTATTGTTCACAGGTGTTCTTGGGGCTTGCCCTTCAAGATTGATCAGCTCATTGAAGGTTTCCCATTCTTTGTCCAGTTCTGTTGTGACGAGTGGCGCTTCGATGACAGGAGGGGGGACATCTCTTGGCGGGGAGGCGATAACTTGCTGTTGCGACATTGCACTTGACTGAGCTGTATCTTTAGCTGTTTCTTCATTTTTTCCTTGGTCGCTTCCAGACCCTTTAGAATGTTCAGGCACTCCTTGCGCAGTGTTAGATTTAGATCTGGAAGTGCTAGAGTTTCCACTGAGGCTAACGCTTGGAGTTGGTTCTCTGGCAGGCAGTCGCAGCTTCTCTAGAGGAACACTGGCCAGCCTTCTTTCCCTGTATAACATGAATCTTTGGAGGTCATCTGGAGACAACTTCGACCGAGCTTCCCGCAAAATTTCCTGGAGTGAGCTTCTACTCTGAAACAAATCATCAAACAAATCTTTCTTTCAAATGAATATTTTTATTTTGACGTTCGTTGTGAAATCTTGGGCAACGTCATTTGGGTCAAATGGCCTAGCTGGGAATTTAAATAATTGTAGACACGTCACATTCTCCACTTCGGTGAAAGCGTGTCCTACATCGAACAATGAGAAGGCCCCACAAGCTACAGGAAACTGAGGCCATATGGCCTTCTTTTTGTCCTTTAGGTCTTTGGTCAGGCTGCCTTCTGAACAGGTTTGATAAGCAATTTCCCGAGCCAAAAGTTTATCGGGGATATATAGAGGTAGGACATGTGGAGGTACAGTGCTTCCAAACACTCTAATATAGGTGAACCATTCTTCCCCGAACCATCTTGCGATGGGGATGATGTCTATCTGTGCCTCGGGTGAGCACCTCGGGGGGTCTTCATCATACATCATTCTATACAAGGGTAAGATAAGCCCGTGGCAAATCTGATAGAAGTGTGGGATGAACTGAGAATCCCACAGTACCTTATGATAAACATGGATAGGTAATGGGTCTTGGGTAGTCCATTTCCAACCCATAATGGGAAATTTAAACACATAACAAATAGAATCCATAACATATGTGGATAGATAAAAAGGAGGATAGATCCTTTGAGACAAGGATCTCTTAGACCGGTAACTGATAATAGCCGTGTATAGATTATCAGAAAGGATCTTGGCCCAATCCATAATATCGGCATTTGTGGCAGCATCAATTAATGGTAACCATTCAGACGAAAACTTATTGATATCCGGCATCCCAAATAATCTACAAAGCATGGCCGCAGCAAAACAATACGGAGAGGTGAGGGAACCAGTGTTGTACATACCGTTTTTGTCTTTTTTGAGCGGCTCCTCTTTTCTGGACCAATCTTTGGTGGTCTCTACTAGGTTTGGGTTCTCTGCCACAAATTTCTTAACGAATTGTGCATTGTAAGTCGCCTGTGGTTCAGGAAGATGATACATAAGCTTTAAATCTTGCACAGCGAATGATCCGATGAGCCCATGTCCTTGAACCTTGAATTTTCTGTTGTTCATCTCTGCATTGTCAAGTATCCACTTGATCATATCTGTATATGGTAGAATTTTGGGCCTTGCTGCTATCCGGTGAAGAAATGAACATGCTAGCTCCTCTAAGGACGCCTCGGAAGAGCGTTGTGAGCCCGCGACAGCAGCAACCTTCATTATTCTAGGATTTTCTTCTTCAAGCAGCTTGTACATGCTTTCCCATGTCGATATCCCTGCGTCTCTGTTACAGGCTGTGTCTGTATACAAAGGCGCCATCTCCTTCATCTTTTCCTTCGCCTCAGAGCCTTGAGCTTTATTTTTCTTTCCCATTTCTTCCTGCGTTTGGCTTTGAATCGTCTTAGCTCTTCGTTCCTGCAGATTACGAGTGAAATGGAAATGACTGATCAAGAAAGGTGATGGGAGAGTTTTAAATGCAACATATATATCAAATATGCCACCTTACATGAAGTAATTCTTTACAAAAGCACGCGTCTTCATTTCATTTAATAACTGACAACTGGTTCATTTACTATCATTAAAAGCGCATGATCTTGAGTCAGATTATGGTAAGTGGCTTTTCTTTGAATGGCGTGCCCGAAGGATTCGTGATGAAGTGATTTATGATTTGCTTACGTAACATCGCAGATCGCGCCATCGCAAATCGCACCATCGCAGATCGTGAGAATATAATATCGCAGCGATCGCAACATCGCAGGTCGCAGAAGTTTGATGTTTGCCAAATCTTGCCAGCTCATTTCTGCGATATGCAATCTTGCGATCGGTGTTATCGCAGATCGGTAAATCTTGAAGTTTTTCCTTATGAGTATTACTTTATTGCGATGCGATATTATGCTTAACACGAGAGTCTTGCGCATACCGATATTATAGAGAAATGGAGGCATTTCCTATCTTTTTTTGCAACGCGACTTTAAAGATTTTTTCCTTATCATAGACTTAGGTTTAAAAATATTCAAAAGACCTTCCTAAGCTTATGATGGTAACCTTATTTTGAGGAAAGGAAACTCTTTCTCTTCCTAAAAATTAACTAAGGGTCCCCATTCATTTAGTATTTTGGTCAACACTTAAATGAACAAGGGGGGGTGTTGCTGGCCACAACAGGGAGCCAATAGCCTTCCACCACGTAGTTGACATGATGCAGGTAGAAGCACCTTCATCGATGACAATGCAGTGGATGGTCTTTTCATTAATGATTACATGAATAAGAAAGGAAATCTAATGAGGGAGTCTTGGAACATGGTTCTCTAGATAGAAACAGATCAAATTAGAATCAGTGGGATTAATGCCCCCCGATAGGTGACAACAAAGATTTCCACTGCGATGGACAGCTTTGGAGTACCTTGAGAGCCGAAATGGCTAACGGCGCCAGAGCCAAATCTTCAACAATATTGTAATGTTGAGCGGCTCGGGCATTGGGATCATACAAGGATTTTCGTAGCACACCTTGAGAGGGTGGCCTTACAGCGGAATCAGGGTTAGGGCGCTCGATTTGCAGAGGGCTAGAACTTGGGGTAGAAGAAGAAGGTGGAGATTCTTTTTCTTTCCCTGTTGTGGGAGCTGGAGTTGAATAATATTTCGATCAAGTAGCCACATTAATGGGCGTGTTCATCATGAAAACTTGAGATCCAAAGGAAGAAGATCGGGGTTGGTCTACCATCTGAGTCTATTGAGATGGAAAAGGATCTTTGAGGACAGTAGGGGTCCCCTTGAGCAATCGACTAACTTTGAATCGTCATGGACAATCCTTAGTATAATGATCCTCCTCGCAAATGAGGCAAGGATACTTAGGTTTCTATTGTGATGATTCACTGGTAAACAATTTTGGAGGACCCTGTTTCGGGGCATCGGCTTTAGCTTTTCCTTTTCCTTTCTTTTTTCCTTTCGAGGAATTGTCCGTTGTGGTAGATTGGATAGTGTGGACCTTTGAGGTTTTACTAGGGCCTGGAGGGTTCTGAGATGAACTGTTGGGAGCAGTATTTGAGACCGACTTCTGTTTGGAAGAAGTTTTGGCAGGGGCCTAGGATATTGAACCAATAACTCCATCAACGGGAGGGACAGCGAGTGACTTCGATGTCGTGGGATCGGATGATGGCCGCGGAGCATTGGGTAATAATTCGTATAAGGTGCCAGACTAAGAGTAGACCAAGTCCAAGTATTGGGCACGAGTGATGGCTTTCTCTTTAGTGACGCATCCACCCATGGCTATATCGCGAGCAATTGGGGCTACGAATGATTTGGTAAACCATTCGGTGAGCAACTGATCAGCTATCTCGAACTTGATTAGTCGATGTCTACGTCTCCATTCATGGATATGATCAAAGATGTGCATCGCAGTGTCTTTCTTAAGCAATGTGAGCAGATAGGTACCCATTTCATAATGAACCAGCAGTTGAAAATGTGTGAGAAAGGCCATGGCTAACGAATTGAAGTCATGAAAAGTACTTCGAGGTAACTCGATGTACCATTTTGTTGCGGCACCTGTGAGGGTTCGTTGGAAAAGACGAAGACAAATGGAATCATCCACGTATGAGTTTGACAAGCACCAGAGGTGATATGTCATCACATGGGCATGAGGATCTTCTTTAGCTTTTCCATCGAACTTTGGGCAATCACTTGGTATCTTCGATGGTACTGGAGGCTAGTACGGCGAATGAAGAATTGGATCATTTGTAAGACACGATACATCCGGCAACTCAAGTGTAGCCAAGAAAGGTAATTGAGTGTTAAAAGGCATGGGAGGTCGATAGGTGGGCCCATAAGGAGGATCCCATCCCTACTGGTAAGGATTTTGACCCCACAGTGGGGGATTTTGGCCATATGGCATCTGAGGCTACCCCCATTGCGGATTACCTTGACCAAAGGGAGGATTCAGACCTTGAATACCTTGAAACTATCCATGCACAGGATGCTAGTAGGAAACGTATGGGTTAAAAGGTTGTTTAGCCTGTTAACCTTGGACATATGGGTATGGGACTTGTTGTCATAGAACATAGGGTTGTTGGGCCTGTTGTCCCTAAACAAGAGGGTTCTAGACCTGCAGTCCTTGAGCATAAGGTTGATATGCTTGTTGCCCTTGTACATAGGGATTCTGCACCTAGTGCCCTTGGGCAGCAGGATTCTGAACCTGTTGGCCCTAAATAAGAGGATTTTGCACCTGCTGCTACAGGATTTGACCTTGAACCTATCCCTGCAAGGGTTTCCCTTTTTGATATGTATACAAGGGTTGATGTTGCCGTGGTTGGTTTTGTTGTTGCAAGGGCTGACCTTACGGTTGCAAAATTTGTCCCTGGGGCTACAGAGGTTGGCCTTGCGAGGGTTGGGTCGGGAGGTATGCAGAGCATATTGCATCTGCTGCTGCATGGCCTGCTGTAATGTTTGAAAGGACTCACCTTGCAATTGTTGCAGGTGACCTTGCTGCAAGATAATATGCCCTTGCTGTTGCGCAGAAAGTCCTTGCTACAACAAAGGTTGTGCTTGCAGTAACAAAGGCTGCCCTAGTTGTTGCAAGAGTTGTTCTTGTTGTTGCAAGGGTACTTGAACAATGCTTGGGAAATTACCGAACTAAATCTGGCCGTAGCGAGGCTGGATGTACTACCTAGATGGGATGGTATAAGGTTGATTAACCAATCCTTTATAACCATATGGAATGTAAGGATTTTGGTATTGGACCTGAGCCCCATAGGGCTGCTGATACTAAACATTGCTCGAACCAGACGAACCACCAGGATTTTGGACCTATTGGTACTAGACATTGCTTGATCCAGTAGGGTTAGCAGGGTTGTAAATAATACCAGAAGAGGGTTGGTTTATACCAAGCATGTGAGCTTGTGAGCTGCTCACATTAGTGGCACTTGACACCATAGAGACATTCAGGTTCTGCCCCCCAGGCGGTGGCACAATCTAGCCACTGACTAACAGGACAGAAGAACTGGCAGAGACAATCTTTGAAACCGCCGGTTAAGACTGACGTGTAACTGGGATTGATGGTACAAGGGTGTTTGGGATGGTGGGTTGCACTGGGACTAAAGTAACAACTAGTTGGGAGGTCGTGTTTGTGACGAACAGACTTGACGTAGGCCTAACGCCTAATGCCCAAACATAATTATGGTAGAGTGATGAGGCACTAGGTGTGCCTGAAACTAAGTGCCCTAAAGAAACATATACGGGTGGCAAGCTTGCGAGAATACCCTCTTAATAAGGGAAACCCTCGGGAGGGAACTGCAACTGCAATTCTTCTCCCTCAATAGTGTGTGGAGTTGAGACTTCGAACTCATTTGGAGAGGTGACTAGAGGATTGCCTTCGGGTTCCATGTCTGGAAATAAACTACAGTGAATAACCAAACGTGTACTTGGGGATAGTTCCAAAGGAACACCCAGTTGATCATACGGACTGTAAGGCCGCTGGGGTGATATCTCAACAGCGTCAAAAAGAGGGTTTAGAGTATAGATAACCAGTCCAAGCTGACCGTCAGTGGTCAGCGAGTTCTCTGGAGTTCGAACAGGATTATCCGGAGATTCCGGGTCAAGACTAGCAGATGACCCTGAATCGAAAGTAGGCGGAGGACGGGATGATAAAGTTTGAAAACTCAAAACAATTGTGAGTTCAACATTTTGGTCCTCAAATGGCTATGATAACTCAGGAAGTGGCTCCTCGGACAATCTTTGAGATGGAGGAGAGGAAGAGGAAATGGGTGAACTAGATGGTTCAGCCACGATGAACTTGTCTTAGTCGATAGAAAAAATAACTTTGAGGCTTTAAAATGTCCTTTTAAGGGAACTCACGATTTGGTCAGAAATCTAACAGGATGTTTTGGATCGTGGGAAATCAATTATTTAATACACATAAATGACTGATGTTCTTTCATTTTTTAAGAGCCGAGAAAGAAACAAAGATGACTCTATCGCTTTTAATTGGAAACGAGCTCGAAAGGACAAGAACTCGGATGATCTTTTAAGTTTAATGAGTCAAAAAGATCAAATGACTACTCTGGATGATCTAGGTAAACAGGATTACCAAGGAACCGTGAACTGCAGAATACCTCCTGGCGAACCAAGAAGTACGAGCAGGCAATCTCCCTGAATGTTGTGTTCGATGTATCACGTTTGCAAGGCGGCCGACTCAGTTTCCTAAGGATAAAAGGATTGCAGCCTAGTGGGGTCTCCCGTTATATACGCGACAGTATGGGGAGCACAAATCCGTGCTAGCACTGTCTAATGCTGAAGCTAACGATAGCTGCTAGGTTTACAAACGCCGGAACACGTCTCTAGCCTAGACCTTCTAGATGTGATCGTTAATGTCAAATGTGCCTTAAGTAAATTGAATTCATTTTATAGTTGATCTTTAGTTAAGTTTCGATTTTCAGGTCTTAGTGATGCTACTTGAAAAACCTAAAATGCAACTAAATGGGACAAGACCCTTTCAATTCAATGAAATTCCTACACTAGAGAGGGTAGAAACTACTCAATCAAATGCAAACAATCAAGAAACTGAAAACGAAATGATTTTTCACTACTTCACTTTTTCGAAAAATAAACTAATGAAAAATGCATTCCAATTCCTAATTTCCTGACAAGAACTTATCTATTAGTCCTTTCGAAATGAAAAAATTTCTCTTCCTTTTCAAATGTTGATGCAATTCTAGTTTTTAAGAGATGTGAATCATAATGATGCAACAAGCTAGAATTTCACACTTTCTCATGAAACAACGAAACAAACTTTTCGCATACAATCCTTCAATGAAAAAGTTTTCGAGACTATGAGCTCTTCAAGCAGATGAAAACATGAAAAGAGAAGTTCATTCAGATCGACGAAACACTGACTTTTCCAAACACAAGACCGACAATGTAATCTATGCCGGAAAAAGACGTTCAAACTAGTAAACAAAACTTTTTCAAACTTGTGCAAAAAGAGGTCAAAGTCGTAAGAGGGACCAAAAACAAATGCAAGGAGAAAACACACCCACAACCAGACTCAATGAGCCCACAAGCTGCTGAATGGACGGTTAGCTAGATGTCCTACTGTCACTGGCCACTCAATGACTCGATCAATCAAATAGAAAGATGACAAGCCTACAAGCAAGCAAAACCAAATGAAAAGTATCTTTCTAATCAGGGATAAAATAGTCAAAAAGGCTTACAGGCTCAAAAACACGAGAGCAGAACACACTGGCCAAGATTTGGGTATAACCCTAATCTTCACTTACAGGAATCAGCGCGACTGCCTAACCGACAACAAGTGCCAGAGCCTAGTCAGCGCAACTATTCCTCTGCAATTCACGTTGATTGACGTGATTGTCAGCCAATTAAACGTGCTTTCCAAGGAAACTAAGAAAAAAATTCAAAACAGGGACCATATCTGCTACTATGGATTTTATACTTAGGCTAGCAAGCTGGAGAAAGCAACAGAACAAAGGGTAAAACGTGAAACTAGCAAAGTTCTCACGAAATCATGAAATCCAAAACAAACAAAAAGAAGAGAAGATCCCCAGTGGAGTTGCCAATTTGTGGTGAAGTGAAATTATAAGTGCGGACACGAACAAATTCCTCTAGCCTGATAATGGGTCTAGCCACAATAGATACATTATGTGGAAGATTTCCTTATGTTAGAATCAATCAAGAGGGCCTACCTCTTGGTCGCTTATCCTGCTTGATGACGTCCTTGCTTTCTCGCTCCTACAATCTCTCGCTTTCTTCTTCAAGCTTCTGAAACAAGTAAACAACAACAGCACACAAACATAATAATAGACAAATTGCAATTCAACCTACTTAATGAGTTAAGAAGCATTAAGACACGAATATGTAATATTACAAAACATGTAGGAAATCAATCGATAGGTCTATATATGAATATCAAAGAGAGATTACAACCATTTTTCTTGACGTCATGGTCTTCCTCTGAGAAGGCCAAGTTCCCACACACTTCTTCTAGCACTTCATGATGGCTTCAAACAAAAATAGTTTAAAGACTCTTCCCTTTAGGCTTCACTCCAAACCAAACACAACTAGATGGCTACAACTAGTAATAGCTTGCTTGTATAGTATATTTACACTTAACCAAAACTCTAACTCTGATTTTCACACTAGTCACTAGTTTGTGCTTGGGAAGAAGGGAGGTTTATATAGGAAAGATGGATGGGAAATGGATCCTCTTCTCATGGGAGAAGGACTTATCCCTTGAGGTAGTTCCATCATTATAGGGTAAAGGAGCCCAAACTGTCATCCTCGACCCCATCTGGCCAAACCATTTACCAGACTTCCGTTACGGAGCTTCTAGAGATGGAAGCTTCATCTCTAATTTAAAAAACTTTCCATAACAGGACCATCCCAGCTGGAACACAGCTCAGTCGCACCAATCGGCGCAGGAAATAGTGCTAATCTTTGCACATCAGCGTGGGGAAGACAAAGTTCATTAGCGTTGGTCTTGTAAATTGGGCAAAACAGAAGTTTCAGGGGAAATGGTGCAAAAGGGAAATGATCTGCTCATGAAGAGGGACATAATGGGAGTTTCTCCATGAAGGCAAAGCATGCAGGGTTCACTGTAGAGGTCCTCCAGGATCAAGGAATGAGGAGTACACGGACAGTGACAAAATGTTGTGTAACAGATCCTCCGACATAACAGGTTAGTTATAAATTCATCTTACTTCATTGATGCATTAAGTTTAATTGATGTACGTTTTGGAGACTGCTCTTGTCACTGTTTGGCATCACATCAAACGCTAAGGAGACATTGCTTAGAAACCACATTATATGTGTGTGTGTGTGTGTGTGTGTGCACATCAATCAACAATGATTACTTGACTTTTGGTATAGCTTTACTCAACAATGATTACTTGTACAACCAATATTCGTGGATCATCTTGATAAGAAAGAAGCATCAGAAGTGTAGGACCTCTCTACAGCCTTGTCATCTTGTAGTAGATTCAGTTGTCTTACTATGTATCTAATGTAAGAGTTATTATTCAGTAGTTAAGGGTTTCTAATTTAAAATCGCATCACTATCATTGGCATTCCTTTCAGCAATCATATCATTCCATTGTTAAAGCATATGATCAGAAGTTCCAGTATTTATCCTTGAACATAGCTTAGTTGGTTCAACACTCTATGATACTAAACTCATTGAGACACAAGTTGAAACAACTTACAGTTGCATAGGTCATATTGGTAGGCTTGTGCTTATGGGCACAAGTCAATAGTTAGAGCAGTGATAGTATTACAGAGTAGATACAGTGCAGGTCATTGTGTTAATGGATTGGACATACTTTTGCTAGAGTTTCTGACTGATATATTTATACGATAAATAATGTTGGTTACAGTTGTGGAGCTAGGGTTTCAACTATGGAAAATGAAATACTACATTGACACTAACAGTTAGGGTTTGATGTGCAGATTGAACAGAGTTAGAATTGATTGACAACTTCTTCTATTACAGTACTGATATCAAGCACAGGTGGATATAGTATGAAAATTATGAAACGTGGTCAGTGGGTGTGAGTTGAAGGTTGGAGCCTTTAGGGAAAGTGCCAACTTTTTTATTTGGGTGGCAGGGTGGTGCAAGGTAGGAGAATGGAGTCTCCTACAACTCCGTTCCTGAGAACACTTAAGTGCAATGGGGTGGTGCTAGGGTAGGTTGGAGTCTGCACAGGGCGTTGGAGCGTCCTTCTAGTTGGAGCTAGTAAACTAAGGCATTGAAGTGTCATTTCAGTTGTAGCTTATAAATTAGGGGGTTGGAGCCTCATTCCAGTTGCAACTAGAGAATATTGAAAGTTGGAGCTCTCAATTGATGTAAACTTGAAAAGACATATTAAGAAGAGTTTGGTGGTATTTCTCCCAAAAGGGTTTCCACCTATAATTTGGTGTCTAAATAATATTGATGTTTGCACATTGATGAATAGTATTATTTATTGTTAATTTATGTTACATATGATGATAATGTTAATTAATGCTCTGTGAAGTTAATAATATACTAATTGATAAGAAATATTGATTCCCCCCCCCTAGTATTTCCAACATAAAGGAGGAATCCTTTCCATTGAATGGTGAGATATATGGTAAAGCCTGGAGGGTGGTGTCTCAATTATGGCCTAGTGACCCTGGAGCGGACAATGGGTTGCAATGAGCTTAGAGACTAGGAGACACGAAAATTCCTCACAGTGTAGGTGGAGAAATCGGATGGCATCAATGCTTGTTTAAGGCCTAGTGATCAGGTGAAATCCATGCTTGTTTAGGGCCTAGTGATCCAGTGGGGATTGTGGTAAAGCCTTGTATTATATGCTTATTTATGGCCCAGTGATTTGGTGAGGATCGCGGTAAAGCTTGATCCTATTGATGAGGGTGAGGTGGTTTTCTTATGTCCCTATACTACTAGTGTAGCCCCTTATTTTTATTAGTGCAACCCCCTTATTGTATTGTTGTGCCCATGTCGTCCCCGTATTGTTATTATTGTGCCCCATAGAAGCCCACTATTGTTATTGTTGTGCCCTTAAAATATTATTGTTATATAGGATCTGATTATATTGTGACCCCTTAGACTCCTATATATAGAAAGGAGATCTTGTCATTTGTATCATCTAAGAATTATTCATTTGTGTAATGTAAAAGAGGTTTCCCCCTTGAAGATGGTTATTTTGAAGTCATTGATCTATCTCTTCTTCTATTTTATGAGTTGGTTTCATAACATTTGGTATCAGAGCTTTGGATTTTAGGGTTTTGCTGCGTCAAACGAAGCTTTAGAAGCTGAAATTACAACCCATTTGAGCCAAAATCTTGATGAACCTCGTGAAATTTTTTTAGATCTTGTCTTGCTATATGTTCGGATATATGATCCGAGGAAGTTAGGGTTTTTTGCAAGCTCTAGAATTTGATCTCAAACAGGTGACCTTGGGAAAATTGTCATAAATTTCTCTTTGAGCATCGGATTCAACTTTTGTAAAAAGTGACAGAAATAGGACAAACTTGAGTTTGTTGGGTATCCTTTTAAGGGCCGAAGGTCGAAACACTCACGTGTGGCACTTCATACAAGTTCACTCTACTGAACCAGTCTATAATCAGGTCATCATGGAAGATTGGGCATAACTCTTTCTTGGAGAATCCAATCTCAACTGAACCTGTGGGGTTGGAAAGAGGACTTAGAGGGATACCACGAAATAAAATTATATAACTTAGAGATCCAAAATTATATAGTTACAGCCGTTTCAAGATTGATCTTCTAAAAGCAAGAAAAAGAATGACTCAAATCAAGAAAATAGAAACACCTAGTAAGAAAAATTGGATGGATTATTTGAAGAATGTGATCAAGTCTAAGATAAATGGTTTTATATATAGAATGAAAGATAATATTGATGGTATAGAAGCAAAATTGAAAGGCAACATGGAAGATTTGAAGAAAGACGGGGAAGGTTTGAAGGAAGGTTGGACAAAGTTGCTACAAGAAAGGCTTCCTAATGACCAAAAGGTAGTAGAGGAAACTCTTGATAAGAACGAAAGAAATTTTAATCATGATTTCATAGAATATAACTTTCGATTGAAGACCCAACATATTCCAAAGTTAGATATGAGGAATTTTGATGGAAAGGATCTGGTAACTTAGATACTACAGATGAAGTAATATTTTTATCTACATGATTTGCGGCTGTTACAAAAGGTACATATTGCATCTTTATATTTAGAACCCAATCAGTTTGTATGGTATAGAGGGATTTTTTCTCGTAAACTATTTGTCACCTGGTCAATTTTCACGGAGGAAATGATAGCACATTATGCGGATACAAAGATCAACACCTTCTTTAGCCAATCGATAAATCTCAAACAAAAGGGTTCAATGGCAGAGCACATTGAGGACTTCCAAAAATTGAATATAAGGGTAAATGATATTCCAGAGAAGCATAGGATTGAAGTCTTCATAGGGATTTTAAAGGATAACATCCAACATGAGGTTTGCCTTTGGGACCCTGATTCATTAGAGAAGGCATTCAGATTGGCAAGAAAGATTTAAAGAAAAATTATGGCAACAAGGAAGTCGACCACTCATAACTATAAATACGAAAGTGTTGTTACTCCTAGCCTCCCACAACCTACAAGGTTGACACCACAACAATTGGAATAAAAAAGAGCAAAAGGGTTGTGATAGCAAATACGCTAAAGGTCATAATTGTGTTGAGAAGAAATTATTTTACATAAATTGTGAAGAGGAGGAAGAAAAGGATCAAGAAACGTCAAAAGAAGAGTATATACACTAGGAACTAACCCTAGAGAAAGAAGAAATGAATCTGACCATATCTTGTATTGCATTGGTAGGAATTACCACTCCTCAAACTCTCAAGATAGAAGGAAATATCAAGAAGAAAAAGGTTCAAGCAGTGAAATATCACATCGAGCATCAACAACAAGCTCTCCAACCTTTAAAGGATAACTCCACTTTGGTGCAAAATCAAATGAAACAATAGGCAAATAAACATTGCAGCGAAAGAAGTTTTGATGTAGGCAACTGGATATTTTTACGGCTGCAACCATACAAACAAATGTCCCTCAATCAAGCTAATAAGGATAATAAATTATCACCAAAGTATTATGGTCCTTACAAGGTGTTACGAAAGATTGGTACTGTGGCATACAAATTGGAGCTTTGTGCATCTTCCTGAGTGCACCCAGTTTTCCATGTTTCATGCTTAAAGAAGGCTATAGGTGACAAGCTCCTAGTTCAAACAATATTGTCGGAACTTGACGAGGAAGGAAAAATCATAGTGGAACCTAAAGCAGTCACAGAAGCAAGAACCTGACATCTATGAAATCGATCAATTTCAGAGTATCTCATCAAGTGGAAGAACTTACCTGTTGAATATTTCACGTGAGAGGATGAGAATTTTATGCAAAATCATTAAGAACTACTCAAGTGTTGACGACAACACTTTTTGAAGGAGAGGGGCATGTTAGGTCCCTATACTACTAGTGTAGCACCTTATTGTTATTAGTGAAACCCCCTTATTGTATTGTTGTGCCCATGTAATCCCCATATTGTTATTAGTGCGCCCCATAGAAGCCCACTATTGTTATTGTTGTGCCCTTACAATATTATTGTTATGTAGGCTCTGATTATATTGTGACCCCTTAGACTCCTATATATAAAAAGGAGGTCTTATCATTTGTATCATCCAAGAATTGTTCATTTGTGTAATGTAAAGGAGGTTTCCCCCTCGAAGAGGCTTATTTCGAAGTCGTTGATCTATTTCTTCTTCTATTTTGTGAGTTGGTTTCGTAACGGTTTTAGCCTTGAGAATCCCTGGTTGGTTCTTTTGGTTTGAGTCCCACATTCATGCTTTGAATATGGCACGATGATGATTAGATGAAGAGAGATTTGGCTCAGCCAATCTGTGGTCGGGTGGAACGTAGTAGTCCCATAATGGGTTGGATTTTGCATTCATTAATAAGAATTTCTTTCTTTGGTATTTTATGAGAAAATGTATTGGATTATATGTGGCATTTATGGCTGTTGTATCCTCTTTATTTCTGTTGTTTATATGTTGGTTATGAATATGTTTTATGACAGTGAAAATGTATGCTTCTCATCATGTTTTGTTTTCTAAATGAATGAGAATTGAATATATGACCTAATAGATGATAATGCAGCAAATGTGATAAGGCGTCAATGCTTCTTAGCGATTCTTAGATAAGTATAAAACCCCTTTGCTAAGATTTGTTATTATGGCATGTAGGATGCATATTTTTGATATGTTTGACGCTAGTATGGGTCTAATCAATTCCTTGTTTAAGAATTTGCAATAGCATCATTGTCTCTATGTTTATTTTCATTTATGTGAATTCCATGAAGTTCTGGGCAATGACTGGATCCTAGCCCTGGAATTTAGCATTAAATCTCGTAGTCGTTTCCATAGCACTAGCAGAAATAGGCTACAGCCGCACTTAGGTAAGCTAATGGGAGAGATTACGACCCTCAATCACTTGGAGGGCTTGACAAGGGAGCGTTGGGGCTCTAGGTCCTTGAAATGTTGAGTCGCCTCAAGGGTTGGTCACCTGGAAAAGTGGGGTAGCTCCTGGAGGTTCTGTAGGATGTGTGGATGGTCTGTTTGGTTATGTTTTGTTGGTTCCACTTCCTTAAGGTGACCTAGGAGGTTGAATCAGATTATAGTAGCCTCTCGTCACATGTTTACCCCGGTTGATCGGTTACTTGGGTAGATGTGGGAAGAGGGTGTTACATTTATATCGCAATTCTCAGTTTGACCCTTATGGAGCGATCAAGGTGACATTATTTGGGTTCACTCTGGATAGAAACTCTAAGGTCCTTCATCCTAAATATGAAAAAAAAAATTAACATTTCCCTACAGGAAGATAAAAAAACATTATTTGCCATTACAATGAAATAAGATTGAAAACACCAAACGGAATTACAAGATATCTAAAATGTAAATTTTCAAGAAAGTAAAAATGGTGATACAAAATATGCAAAAGGAACTTGAAAAAATCACTACTGACAAAAATGAAGAAGTCTCTCGACTTAAGGACCATAGTGAAAAATTAATGTCGCAAATTAAGAAGCTTAGGAAGGAAAAGAAGTCAAAAAACAAAATACAACAACTTATTGAGAAGGAAACGTTGAAATATTCAAATGTATAAACTCAAGTTGAATATAAAGCAACGAATATTGATCCAGTGAATATCACAACTCAAGAAGATGAAAATCCAATTGAAGTAAAAACATATTTCAATGTTGCAATTCAGACGATGAAAAATCCAAATGAATATTATGTAGCCAACTCAACAACATTAGTATTTGAAGTAAATTAGGGAATTGTCACACACATGATCAGGGAAAATCAAACCACAACAACTCTTTATTAACATCAAAATCACGAGAGTAGATAACTCAATCAGTTTGCATATCTGTATTTGTAATGTTCCCAACTAAACAAAAAAAAACAAAAACAAAAACAAAAACAAAACAAAAAAAAACAAAAAAAAAAAACAAAAAACAAAAAAACAAAAAACAAAAAACAAAAAAAACAAAAAACAAAAACAAAAACAAAAACATAAACAAAAACAAAAAACAAAAAACAAAAAACAAAAAACAAAAAACAAAAAACAAAAAACAAAAAAACAAAAACAAATAAAAAAACAAAAAAACAAAAAACAAAAAAACAAAAAACAAAAAAACAAAAAAACAAAAACAAAAACAAAAAAAAACAAAAACAAAAAACAAAAAAAAAAAAAAACAAAAAACAAAACAAAAAAAAAACAAAAAAAAAAAACAAAAAAACAAAAAATAAATAAATAAAACAAAAAAACAAAAAAATAATAATAATAATAATAATAATAAATAAAAATAAAAATAAAATAATTCCAAATTTGCATTTAAATTTCTGAGGTTTATCTAAGTTTCAATGTGTCTTTTGGTGAACTATTTTGTCAAACATTTAGTGAGCATACTGATGTAGGTGTAATATTCACTTATTTGTTTTATGCATCAACATACAGTGGCATGAGGGCATTACCAGACTTCAGACCAACAGTTAAAATGGTAAATAATACTCGGAAATGATGTAAAACACTGTAATGATTGGTATCGTTGCAAGTTGGGTGATATATATTCTTCATATTAAACTTTAATTAAGGATTACATTGGGATAGAGCATAGAACAATCTAAGAATACAACCTAGAAATACTCATAATGTTTCCCTAATAGTTCATTTCCAAGCAAACATGTATAATGGAGAGAAAGGGAACTTCAACATATTGGTTTGATACATATATAGAACCCGAAACGTGGTTTAAACTTATAAATATGCAACTGATATCATATTTGGGTGAAGGTAAACCCTACTTTAACATCAAACATAAAAGAAACAATAAATGAGACAAGGAAACATGGTTACGTACTGTGAAATCTTAAGGAAATAAATATCCAATCTACTAGAGGATTGCTAACTCGGTCCACCAAATGCATGTGCAAGCTTACGCAATCCACCTCCACGCACTACCAAAAGATAAGTGAACCGACCCACAAGATTGCCCCTAATCCAACCCGACAACTTGCCTCCAAAATTTCAGCGAAACAATGAAAAGATATCCCTGTAATTTATCTCACAAATCTGCTCCTTAGCCTACCCAGTAGCCAAATTGATTTTCCCTTTTACGCCTAGGAAATGCGCTCTGCTAAAGTATACCTACAATATAGCTCCTAGAGAAACCTCAGATGGACTTCTCAATTCCCCACTAGGGAGACACTCAAAGTTCTCTGAAGGAAGGGTTGGAATTCCTCTTGAAATTCTTGGTTCTAAATAACACTCATCTTCTTGTGCTAAAAATCTCCAAGAGAACCATAATTAGAAGTTAAAATGGTCAAAAGATACCCCAAAATGATGGCCTTCATGCTTTATTTATAATTTGATGGCCCTCTCCTCTCTTGGTGGGCCCCTTCTTCCACTAATGTGCACCTCTTCCCTCTTCTCTGTCCTCTTCTCACTAGTGTGAATTCCCTCCTTTGGTTGGCCCCCACCTTCCACTAAGGTTGCAATTCTCCTTTTCTCCTAAGTCCCATATGCAAAAATTGTCCCCAATGCCCAAAATGTAAGAATTGTGATATGCCTTGTAAATTTGTGAAATTTGGGATATCACATTATCACTCAGAACAGAAACAACGAACTTATGTTCCAAAAACTACTAATGCCAGTGAAATTTAGTCTTGTGATAAAAATTCACACGAAGTATCTAGTAACCAAAAGATTCCATGGAGGATTAATTTAGTATGCTCATATTCCTTCTCAGTTCAACAAATTCTTTTACCGCTCAGAGGATCCTATCATCTTATATCATCGAAGATGACAAATCAAAGAAATTTCAAAAGATGTGAATAGATTACAAGACAAAGAAATAGATGATACGCCTTGTCAACTATAAGCTTTGAGGACAAATCTTTTTGAATAGGAAGGAAATTTTATGAATATAATGACAATTGTAATAATGATTAATTATTTATTAGTATAGAAGAGACATGTCTCTAAGGACATGACCATTCATAAAAGGGTACCTGCCTAGGTATATAAGAGGGCCCTCATTTGTAATAGTTTCATCATCTCAACCTTTTCTACATTTCTATATAAATATACTACTTTGTCCTATAATGGATATTTACATATTTCATATCTTTTGAGTATTATGTTGTGTATACGAACTTTGTTCGTTACAAGCTCCACAATTTGCCTACATAAAGCATCCACTTCCTCTTCTTTTTAAGCTACTTTTGTTTTCACTCCTTGTAGATCCTTCACCACCCAAGTAGTTGATGCAATGTTTTCATTGTGTTTTAATTTAAGATTCAAGACATCTATTTATAGAGAATCAATCTTCCCTTGCAATCTAGGTTATCACCTTCTTATGGTTGCAACCCATGATTACACTGGCACTATATCCAGCAACAATGACTTTCACCAAGTATAAAATATAACAATTCAAATTTTTGAATAATGTTCTAAGAGAATAACAAAGCCCACAAAACATGGATTGAAAGTGTATCATACAAGAGCCCCTAGGGCCTCTCACTAAACCCAATGAGTGAATCGGTGGAAACACCCTACATTCACAACAATCCCTCAACCACCAAACTAACCACCAAACGTATAGGTTGATTTTAGACTCCCCTAACCAAAATTTTTCTAGGAATGTATTTTTCTAACTGAATATTCCCAAATCAACCAAGGAACATTCCAAATCCAAGATCCTCTGAGGCCTCTCACCAAAACCAATGTTCATTCGGGTGGAACCTAATTGAATTTTCCACAATCTCGCCATGAACCAATTATTTGGTTGACAGCGGGATCCCCCAACCAATAATTTTCCATGAACAAAATATACCCACAAGAATATCTCCAATTCAACCAAGGAACACCCCAATTTAAATACAGAGAATTGTTCCATAATTCCAAACATGTGCAAGAGACTCTTTTCACACTATTTTTGAGGTTTTCCTCATTCCAAATTACTATATCCACACTATTGGCATGCAATTGAACAATTAAATGATCAATTTTATGACTAGCATATGCATTACTTGCACCAAGAAGAGGATGATTCTGTAGATAAATAAACATTTTTGTCTTCCTGTTATTGTAGTAGCATGAGCCCGAGTTGAAGGGAAATTGTCTCCTCTTCAACCAAAATTCATTAATATTGAGGGAAACTTTCCAAGGCTGAAAGAATGGTCAATAATATCACCTTAGTTGCAAATTTATTACCTTTGTTTTTCGATATCCAATGAAGGTTGGTGGCAAGATAATCTCAAGCCAACCCTTCACATGAATCTCAAATCTCAGAGAAAATTGAGCAACTTTACTCTTTATAATTATCCCTTGTTGGAGAACGATATCAACCCACCCAAGCCATATCTAAAATGAAGGGAAATCTATACTTCAATGCTAGAGAATCATTGTCATCTTGTACTACACAATTAGTATAGTGAGTGGGATATAAGTGCTTGGCTAGTTTGCATGGTTAATAATGATTTAGGTTGCCACATTTCCCATGGCTCCCCCTATTTTTTTATGTAATGAAATTTTTTATGTTCCATTCTTGATTTATCAAGAGAGATTGATTTCAAGCTTATTTAGGGGATTATAGAATGCGCTAAAAGGCCATTAACTCTTAACTTCGTCATCCTCAGTTTGCAACCTTCATTGGCAAACTAATCAACTTATATTCAAGTTATGAAGAACATGAAAATATGTTATTGAAGGTATTTCTTCTACCACTTTGCTCATTCTTTTCATAAGAATCTCTAAATATTTCTCCTTCGGAGTGGACCCCTACACCATATGTTGAAGTATGAGAAGAGAATCTCCCAACACTGAATGGACTTGATTTTCTTTAGCCAAATGAAGGCCTTAGAAGTTACCATAGGCTTATGATTGGTTGTTCGTCAAAAGTTCTAAACCCCTGAATACTCAAAAAAATTAGTTTCCTCGGGGTCATAAAGCACCCATCCCCCTCCTGCCACTTCTAATTAATAAATTTTAATATATCTATATATATATATATATATATATATATATATATATAGAAAAAGTCTTTTTAATAATAAAAAATGTAGAATAAAAATATATATTTTAAAAAATAAAAATATAATTTAAATTTTAAAGATTGACAAATTAATTAATTAATTAAAGAAAAATTTGGAGGCGCGATGCCCAACATCACACCTCTGCTAGCTAGCCTGGACAACCCCATGGGTGGAGGTGTAATGTTGGGAATCACGCCTACCCTCCCCCCCCCCCACCCCCCGGCCAACCCAACCCTTTGTCTCTTAGGTAGCAGTGCAATGTTGGGCATCACTGGCCTCCCTAGCCCTTTGTCTCTTAGGTAGAGGTACCACTTGGGTTCAATTTTCTCGTGTGACATGTTGACTTCATAATGAGTATTTATTGTAATGGCTTTGAGCCTTATTTTCTAAGCAATCCCTCAAGAACCAAAACATGTATATTACTCATATGGAATATAAAGATATTCTCATGAATGTTGGGTGCAGGAATTACACTTAAGCAAACTCCTCAACACTTAAATTGTCAACCCAGGGGATCCGTAAACTTAGAGACAAAGCACAGGCAATGCCAGAGATGGTATGAATATTTCTAATATAAATCCCTACTTTCTTTAAAGGAAAGATTGCAGAATCAACTAAAAAGATAAAAAGGCAACTTGAACCATCAAAATAATCTAAGACTGGAACAAGGAAGAATGCATTTGCAAAAGGAATTTAGAAATAAAGGGGCAATCACTCTAGCTAACTATTGTTTAACTACTCAGTCTGTGTTTTTCTTTAGCAGAGACACTTAGTAGTCTCATCGGATGGGCCCTTAAAAACCTGCTCATTTATAGATTTCCTTATTGCACTAATTTGTCATGCACTATCGCAGTCTGCTTGCACTAGTGTAGGAACAAAGATTTATGCAAAGGGCATAAATGGTGTCTTTACTAAAGACGTTTCACTTCCTGTAAGGGCTTTAACTTTTCCAGGTTCAAAGCACTCAGATCCCGTGGCAAGAAACTAGTTCTTGCACCAGATCAGAGCTTCTTGCACTTCGCATTTAGTTCTTAAAATGAGTGCTTAGTTACTGCAAGTGCTATTATACTGTTAAACCAAATTGCACACATAAAAATGAATGTTTCTGATTTTGACAGAGTGCAGAGATAAACAAACAATCCATATATATATATATATATATATATATATATATCTATATATATATATATATATATATATATATATATATATATATATATATATATATATATATATATCATAAAGTGTTTAATGAAGGAAAGAAAATTGCGGGAAGTAAACTAGAAAGGCTTGCTGCATCACACCAATGTGCACTGGTGTAGGTTCATTTCTCCTGCTTGGACCAGGCAGGGAAAACCAACCAAACAGAACTGCAGAAAAGGAATATCACACCAACGTGCACTGGTGCAGGTTTATTTCTCCTACTTGGACCAGGTGGGGAAACCAATCTAAAATCAGGTGCAGGAAAAGGAAATTTAGCTACTTCACACAACGGATCTGCTTTCACTCAGACAGGAATGCATGTGCTTGAAATTAAATCACACTTGACAATATAAACACAAATTATAAGAAACAGAAAATAGGGTAAACATGCTGGGTTGGCTGGGCCCTAGCCAACCAGCACGTTTCCCTTTCAAATAGAAACGATGCTCAGTACTTTAATCAATTCATTAGCTTCGAACACAGAAATGCAATTTATAAAACATGAGGCAGAGCTCCCTTTTTATTAATTCATTGAGGGAAATACATGCGTGAATACATCGTCCAACCCAGATTCGAGTGATAACAAAATACCGTAACATGTTACTGCCTCTCTGGCTGTGTCTCTGTTCTATACAAAAACTCTTATAAAAAATTATCTCGTCCTATTTACATTCTTCATTATATAGATCTTTGGCTGAAGGCCAAAATAGATCATTTAACCAATTGCATAACCAAATGCAGAATTTAGCTTTTCGGCCTTCAAAATTAGACAGTTCAACAAAATTGGCCGTAGCCAATCTCCAGTGGTTTGTTCTTCATAAATTCAATCTTGGCTGCCTTTGGATCGATCTTGTTGTCGTGGTTGAAGCTGCTCAAAACAAGTCGGTGATCAAGGATGTTCGGATCTGCTGCAAGGATTTGTTGTGCTAGCACCGGTGCAAGATCCAATCCTACACTAGGATCAGCAGTCATGGTAAGTTTTTGACTACCAAATAAACATTGGAGATATCGATAAGTTACAAAGAGTGATTATAAGCAAGAAATCATGTAATAAAAGATTAATTAATGCTAAATTAAGTTAAAAATATGAAAAATAAAGGGCATACAAAATATGTCATCGTTCTTGGACTGGTGCAACATGAGGGTGTATAAGAGAGGTAAAAAAACAGTAAATGGTTATAATTTAGGAAGGGAAAAATGGCAAAGAGAGAGAAAATTAGGGGGCTAACATCCTCCCATCCCTAAATTGTTGTGTGTCCTCACACAACTCTTTACCTCTATAAAAAACTTCAAAACTTTGAGCATTCCAACTCAATCCTGCTTTGGCATACTATCATCACCCTGCAATGTTTCAGACTTCTTCTTTCTGATGTTCTTTAGTTTCTTTGTCACCTTCTTAAGTCGCTTTAAACATTGCGCAGCTTGGTACTTCCAGACTTTAACTTCTCCTTTATTTTTATGGATCTCTGTCATCAATTCTCCTCTACTCTATTCTTTATCCTCCCGCACTTTAGCTATAAGTTGTTCTAAGTTCTGCACTTGAAGCTCTAGTTCAACTACCCAAGCAACAAGAGTTATCAAATCTTTTTCTTTTTCTGTTTCAGCAGGTGATGTGTCTTCCTCAGGGACCTCAATATCCCTCATGGTTACATCAAGAAATTATTCTTCCTCTGGTTCTTCTTCTTTTGTTTCTTCCTCTTCTGGTTCTTCTTCTCCTGGTTCTTCTTCTTCTGCTTCTTCTTTTGCTTCTTCTTCTTTGGGTTCTTCTCCTCCTGCTTCTTCTTCTTCTACCTCTTCTTCCTCAGGTTCTTCTCCTCGTGCTTCTTCTTCTTCTTATGCCTCTTCTTTTTCAGGTTCTTCTTCTTCTTGTACTAGTGCTTCTTCTTGTACTGGTACAGGAGGGGATTCAACGCCCTGTGGGGACTGTGATTCTTTGCCTGCATTAGATACTTTATTCTTTTTCTGGGGCTTTTTAATGAAATCGGCCAACAGAGCATCATCTTCGACCTCTACAAATTTTGTTGCATCTGCAAGGACTGACAGGTTGTCATTTTCAGGGGTCTGTGCCTATACTGGTGGCGTAGAAGGAGTCTCTTCAACTGGTGCGCTAGCTGTCTTCTTATTTGAAGATGGGGCCTTTTCTTCTATTGATTTTTCTTATCATTTCCTTTTTGCACTGGTGCAAGAAGGACTCCCATTTTCATTCTTACGCGGGCCCTTGCTTGTAGGTTTTAACCCCATATAGAAATTACCTGCATATGAATTCTAAAACACAGAAAATAAACAATGCGAGAGCATAACACATAAAACACATATACACAGAGATTTCCCTTGGATCCCAAAACCGGGACTACCAACTTGATTTTTCATTATGTTCCTTTCAATGTTATAATATATATTTATACATGCCGAAGCATCCAATACCATGGATCGAAAACCATCGTGTCCAAAACCATGGACCGAAAACCATCGCATCCAAAAAAAAACATGTACGAAAATCATGCACAAAACCATAGGTGGGTTTGTCCAACCTAACATAGGGTCCAAAACCAAAATTTTAAAGTGGGGTTACAGGTACCCCTCAAACCCCCTGTGACCTCCTCCCCTGTGACCTCCCCCCCTCTGACCCCTGGTTAACTAAGTGGGCTAGTCGTGGAAAGAATATAACACAACCCAACATTCTTCCACTTGTTGTTTTCTTTCCACAGGGGGTCACAAGAGAGCTTAGTCATTTATCCAGCCCTATAACGCCCATTGCTTCTCTACACCAAGATAACTTCTCAGAGCTCACAAATTTTGTCAATGCATCTACAGTATTCTTCAATGTGTCCACCTTTACCAGCAATAGCTTTTTGTCTTCCATCATATCCCTCACAAAGTGATACTGAACATCAATGTGCTTCATCTTTGAATGATATGCGGGGTTCTTTGCCAAGAAAATTGCACTTTTTCTGTGACAGTCTATCCTTATAGCTTCTTGTACTAACCCCATACTTGAACACAATCTCTGCAACCAAACTGCGTCCTTGCTTGCATGAGTGGTTGCCATGTATCCTGCCTCTGTAGTTGATAGTGCCACTACAGATCGTTTCTTACTCATCCAACTGACTGCACCTCCAAATAGGTTAAACATATACCCACTTGTAGATATTCTTTGATCCAGATCTCCAGCCCAGTCTGCATCAACAAAGCCATGAATATCCAACACTCTATCCAATCCTGGTCTTCCTTGGTAGCACAAACCATAATCAGTAGTGCCATGCAAATACCTGAAAACTCGCTTCACTGCTGTCCAATGCTCCTTTCCTAGTTTTGACATAAACCTGCTCAATACTCCCACTGCATGTGCAATGTTTGGTCTAGTACAGACCATTGCAAACATCAGGCTACCGACTGCACTTGCATATGGAACATGGGACATGTCCTCTTCCTCTTCTTGTGTGTTGGGACACTATTCAGTAGATAACCTCACACCTACAGGAATATGAACCTTCAGTGGTTTACTATCCTGCATATTAAACCTCTGCAGTATTGTCTCGACATACTTCCTCTGGTTTAACCAGCACTTCCTCTTTGCCCGATCTCTTTTAATTTCCATGCCCAAAAAATAGTTTGCATCACCAAGATCCTTCATGTCGAATTTGGAGGACAATTGGGTCTTCAAATCTTGGCTAATTTCTTTGTCATTTCCAACCAGCAACATATCATCCACATACAAGACCAGATAAATAACACAGTCACCAATTAATTTAAAGTACACACAGTCATCTACTTTGCTTCTGATGCATCCAAGTCCCCGTATAAATGTATCAAATTTCTGATACCACATCCTTGGTGATTGTTTTAAACCATACAGAGACTTCTTTAACTTGCATGCTAGTTCTTTCTTACCCTTCACCGCAAAGCCTTCAGGTTGCTTCATGTAGATTTCCTCTTCCAGATCCCCATGAAGAAATGTTGTCTTTACATCTATCTGTTCTACCTCAAAATCAAAAGCAGCAACAACAAATAAAAGTAATCTAATAGAAGTTACCTTGGCAACAGGAGAAAAAATATCACCAAAATCAATTCCCGGCACCTGGGAATAACGTTTTGCTACCAACTGAGCTTTGTATTTCTCCACTTTTCCTTCTACATTTGTCTTCTTTTTGAACACCCATTTGTTTCCAATGGGTTTCCTTCCAGCCGACAACTCCACCAGATAAGCCTCATTTTTGTGCAAAGATACCATTTCATCAACCATGGCCTCTTTCCAAAGTTTTCCATCCTCTGAATCCACTGCTTCCTTCACAGTTCTAGGATCATCATCAGTAACAGACAAAGAAAAATTTGAACAGAAAGTAGATGGACTATACCTTTATGGCTGCCTTCTTTCTCGCACTGATCTTCTCACAGCCACAGTTTGTGGCTCTTCATCTTCTGATTCCTCCTCTGCTGTAGAGTCTGATTCTTCCTCCTTTAGCTCAAACTCTATCTTCTCAGGTTCCTTTGGTTGGACTTCATTTTTAATAACATATTTCACCTCTCTGAACACCACATCTTGGCTATACACAACCTTCCTTGTTACGGGGTTCCAAAGCTTATAACCCTTTAAACCATCCTTATACCCAATAAAGATGCACTTTTCAGATTTACTATCCAACTTGGTTCTTTTCTCCTTTGCAACATGTACATATGCATCACATTCAAATACCCTTAGATGTGAAAGAGAGGGTTTCTTACCATTCCATACCTCTTATTGAGTCTTATCCTCCAACGCTGATGAAGGTGACCTATTGACCAGGTAACATGTAGTATCCACCGCCTCTGCCTAGAATTCCTGTCCTAACCCAACACCACTGAGCATGCTTCTTGCTCTTTCCATCAACGTCTTGTTCATTCTTTCTGCAACTCCATTTTACTGAGGTGTATATGGAGTAGTCTTCTACCGTGATATACCGCACTTCTTACAGAATTCTTCAAATTCCTTGTTGCAAAACTCTCCATCATTATATGTCCTCAACACCTTTATCTTCTTCTCTATCTGGTTTTCCACCAGAGCCTTAAATTCTTTAAACCTGTCAAAGACTTCAGATTTCTTCTTAAGGAAATATATCCATGTATTCTTTGAGAATTCATCTATAAATGATACATAGTACACAGACTTACCCAGTGATGGAACCTTCATAGGTCCAAACACATCACTGTGCACAAGCTCTAATATCTGTTTCGCCCTCTTACCACCAGAGGGGAAACTCACCCGATTTTGCTTCCCATATACACAATTTTCACAGAAATCAAAATCCAGAGAGCTATTACTCATACCTTCTACCATACCTTTACCATGAAGTATTTGAAGGCCCTTCTCTCCAATATGTCCAAGCTTTTGATGCCACAATATGGTCTTCTCTCCAGAGACCACTAGATTTTCTGCTCCACTTTCAGGAACCATATAACTCTTGCACCCATCAATAACAGTGCTACCTTGCAGCTTGTACAGAGTTCCAATCCAAACTCCCCACATAAATACTAGTGCTCCCCAAACCATTTTGCAGGTATCCTTCTCGAACACTGTTTTTACACCTACATCATCCAGCTTGCTTACAGAAATCATATTTTTGGCTAATGCAGGAATATGTAGAACACCTGGAAGCATTCTAACCCTTCCACCTTGCAACTTCAACTTTACTTTTCTGCGACCAATGATTCTAGCCTTCCTATCATCCCCCAAGAAGACATCACCACCATCATATTTCTCATACTCGTAGAACCACTCTCTATGGGAAGTGAACTAAAAGGATGCACCTGAGTCAATCAACCATGCCTCATGATCTACATGTGTACTTGAAGAAGCCAATTACACATCCCCACCTTCATCTGAGGTGGTTTTCACCTCTAGAGAAGGAGCCTCATCAAATCCCTTTCCTTTGTCAGGAGCTTTAGATTTACAGTCCCTTTTAAAGTGGCCTTCATTTCCGCATTTCTAGCACACCACCTTTATAGGTTTTCCTGGAGATTTAGATCTCCCTCTAGATTTATATCTTCCACTCGATGACTTTTTTTTTTCTATTCTGGGGCCGTCATCATACAAACAAGGCATCACCATTCTGGCTCTCCATATTTTTCCATCTCATCTCCTCTGTCAACAATGCTGAGACTATTTCATCAAACTGCAAGGCAGTTGCATTGCTACCTATTGCAATAACCAAACTATCCCACGAATCTGGTAGAGAACACAACAAACTAATGCACTTATCTTCATCTGAAATTTTAATATTGATAGATGCTAACTGACTTACCACAGTATTAAATGCATTCATATGCTCTATCACCAAGTCTCCATCTTTCATCCTCAGGTTATACAGCTTTTTCTGCAGGAACAGTTTATTCACCAAAGACTTAGATTGGTACAAAGTCCCTAACTTGTCCCACAAAGCCTTCATCGTAGCTTCCCCTGATACATTCAGCAATACTGAATATGAGACACACAATCGTATTGGCTCTTTGCCTTTCGATCCAACTTCTTCCATTCTTCATCAGACACTCCCGTTGGATTCGTACTTGCGGTAGCATTTTAATGGCTAGGTGAGGTAATAATTATGAGTGAAGGACATCTAAAATTATGGTGGAAAGGGGGAAATTTGTTGGCATTATGACACAAATTTGGCGCTATGACATAGATGTTGTCCCTGATGGCAACTCACTCAGATGACAGATCATAGAATGAAGAAAGAGAGGTATACACAAGTTCCCCATTGTCCAAGTCGCATGTACACGTGGGTTCACAAAACAAAAGGTGCGTACACACGCAATTTCACGCAAAGAAAGGCGCATACATGTTGGAAAACTTAGTTTTGGTCCGTGGTATTTTTCCCATGGTATTTTGATCCATGGTATTGGTCCAAGGTATCCTATCCAAAGTGTTGACCCCAGGTATTTGGTCCAAGGTATTTCTTCTAAGTGGTTTTGGACCATGGTATTGAGTAAGGACTAAGACTATAAAAGGAGGAGAAGATCATTAGGCAAAGGCACTCATAAATTGAATATCTAATGAAGAGCAAGATCTAGAATACAAGTTATTGGGTTATGGTGCACAACTGGATATGAATCAAGGATGAACCTGAGCGCTTGATGAAGGATAAGTTCTATTAATGGGTCAAGATCTTAAGGCTTGAAGAGAAGTATCTTTGTGTGGTTTTTAATCTTTCATCTAAATAACTAGCGAATGTTGTAATCTATAAATATGATGATCTGGGTATAACTGATGTCTGGAATTGTTGTAAAGTTTAAATCATCATTTACAGACCTGTACGCAGGTTCACTTTATCAAAGGTGCGTATACACACTAGTTCTGCATATGCAAACGGCATATACGTAGGTTCACCTCGGGAAAACAGTGTATGTACGCAGGGTCGACACATTAAAGTAGCGTATACCTAATAAAATATGTTTTAGCTACTTATGTTTGTTGTTGCAGTGTTCTAGGTTCTAGCTTGGGTTCTGGTTACTGTTACAGTATTCTGGTTACAACATTCTGAGAAGTGATTCAGTTTTGGTTGGTACAAAGGAGATTGATTGATGCAGATGTATTTGATGTTTGATTGATGGTGTTGATGGATCCAACCTGAAAATTTATGAAACGTGGTCCCTGGAAGAAAAGAGAAGGTTGTAGCCTTCTGTAGGTCAGCACCTACGTACTGGTAAACACATCAGCTAGTATAAGAGCTAGGGAGTTGTATCTCCCTTCCAGGAGAAGCTGGAGAACGAGAGAAAGTTGTCGCATTCTGCAGGTTGAAGCCTGCGTATTGGTATAAGATTGCACCAGTATAGAAAAATTGTAAAAAGAAGTTTCTTATTAAAAGAAGATAGAGATGATTGCAACAGGTGGTTTTCACCCACATTGTTTCCACCTTATATCTTGTGTTCTTGTGTGTGATTGTCTGCTCTGTTTTTACTGCACTTGGTTACTGTTTATATGGTTATGATGCACAGATTAAAGATCAACATACGATGAATTAACTAAATTATAAGTTTGTAGGGTATACGCTAGTTGCCTTAAATACAGTTGCGTATATAATCAAGTTTCATTAACTGAATTATATACATATGAATCAGATTGTGAAATGAACTATTATTGACTTAATAATACTGATTCACCCCCCCCCCCCCCCCCAGTATTATTTCCAACAATTGGTATCAAAGCAGGTCCTTCAGAAGAAGCTTGATCGCTTGAAGGAAGATCCATCATCATGAGTAACTACGAAAGAGAGGGATCCATTAGACCACCAATCTTTGATGGGAGCAACTTCATCTATTGGAAGGTAAGAACCACAGCCTATCTTTAATCTCTTGGAACAGATCTCTAAGAAATCATAGAAGGAGGATATGCATTTCCATCAGCTATTCCTACACATACTGCAGGTAAAAAGCAATATGAAACCAATGCCAAGGCTGTCAATACATTATTAGGGAGTCTGTCACAATCATAATTTTTTGAAGTTATGCAGCTTAAGACCGCCAAAGAAATATGCGACAAGATCATTCCAAGCTATGAAGGAGATAATCAGGTAAAATGTGCAAAACTGCAATCTCTCGGAATTCAATATGAAACTCTCAAAATGCACAATGATTAAAGTATAGCTAATTACTTCTTACGTATAGATGAGATTGTTAATTGCATGAAGAACTTGGGTGAAGAGATAAAAGAAGTTACTTTAGTTGAAAATGTTTTAAGATCCTTGTCTACTAAGTTTGAATCAAAAGTTTTTGCCATAGAAGAAAATCAGGATCTTCATAATATCACTATGACACAGCTGCACGGAATCTTAACTGCTTTCGAAATGAGAAAAGGAGATCCATCAAACATGAGAGAATCTGCATTCACAGCTTTAGGAAGAGAAGAACTCAATGAATCAGGACATGTTTCAGAAGAAGAGGAAGAAGCAAACTTTGTCAAGAACCTTCAACGGGGTTTTGGAAGATTCAGAGGTAAACTACCTTTCAAATTTTTTTCTTGTGGAAGAGTCGGTCACTATGCTGCCAAATGTCCTCATAAAGATAAGCTTGATAAAGGTAAGGAATCAAAAAAATGGAATAGGAAACAAAGTGTAAGTAAGAAGAGCTACTATACGCATGAAGATACTGATGGTTTATCAAATAATGATGAAGATAATAATGACTATATACTTCTGATGGCTTTTGAAGATGATGATTTCTTGGATGCTTTAGATGAAGATAATCTTTATGAAGAAATCTATAAACTCAAAATTTGTTTAGAAGAAAAGAATATGATTATAGAAACTCTGACATTCCAACTTGCTCAAAGAGAAAAACACAATGAAAAATTAGAATGTGAAATTGTGGGTCTAAGGAAAGATATTGAGAAAACAAAATCTCTCAATCTCAGATTTGCTAAAGGATCAGAAACTTTAGATGAAATTATCAAAGTGCAGTGTTCTCCTCTAATAAAGACAGTTATTGGATATACTGAAGAAGCATCTCAAGCATAAAAGCCATCAACCTCCACTAAAAGCTATCTTGATGCAGCAAAGAGCAGTGAAAAATTTGACAATCGTCAGCAAAGGCATAAAGCAGTTCACCAAGTAAATCAGGTTCAATCTACTTCAAGGATGAACAGAAGTTACAACCAACCTCAGGTAAATCATACTCAATTTACATCAAGAATGAATTTCAATGGAAACTACAATCACCAGGTCAATAGATTCGATAATTGCATAAACTTCTTTAATGGCCAATGTTTTTCATGTCATAACTTTGGACACAAAGCTGCTCAATGTGTTGTCTACAAAACCATCATGACTAGGGAAGCACGAAATCAAAGGAATGTGACAAGGATCATGAAAAGGACCTACAATAACTTTTCGCTTCTTGAAAATGAAATAGAATGCTCTATCTATAACAACTTCGGTCATGAAGATTTTGAATGCGGGAGTAAATTTAGTGAAACATCTCAAAAGGAGCAAAATTCATTGAGTCCCAAAATATGGAGAAAGAAAGAACCACAAAGATAAATATGTGGTATAGACTTGTATGCAGAAGGACAAGAGAATCAGTGGTACATCAACAGTGGATGCTCGAAACACATGGCAAGTGATAAAGATAAACTTCAGTCATATAATGCCTTAGAAAAAGAAAAGAAGGTCTCATTTGGAAATGACACTCTAGCTATCATAAAAGGTAAAGGTTTTGTTCTCTTAAAAGAAAAGGTTAAAGCTGGGAATGTTATGTATGTTGATGGTCTAAAGCATAACCTGTTGAGTTTCAGTCAAATGTGTGATCAAGGAAATGAAGTAGTATTTCGATCAAATGGATGTGTTTTTCGTGAGCTTGATACAGGACTGTTGACACCTAATCCGAAACGGATGAGGTGAAGCCGGACAGTCATCTAGAAGATGAACTGATCCGTTTTGTAAATGTATAAATAATAATAGTCTAATGAATAAAATCATCCAGTTGTTTCTTGCGCTCATTAATTTCTGAGCTAACCTGGCCTGACATGGTATCAGAGCACAGGTCCCAGAAATAGCTCCTGCCTCTGCCAGGTTTCTACTGCCTCATGAAACCTACCTCTGTCCTGAGACTGCGTGCTTCTGGCGGTGATCTGAGCGCCCCTGGACTGACATGACTGTCCAGCTCTATGCGTTGATGAGTGGAATGCGCTGTTGAATACTGCGTTTTTTCAATGGTAACTGCAATGGTGACTGTGGTATCACTCAGTTTTTTTACCTCAGTCTTTATTCGCTCAGTCTTTTATTCGCTGCGTTTTTATTGCGTTTTTTACTGCAACAACTCTTCTTCCTTCCATCGTATTTTCGCTGGAAACCCTGCGTTGTTTGTATTGAGGCCTGCGTTTATGTA
The DNA here is from genome assembly GCA_031772625.1 of Pinus tabuliformis. Lineage (NCBI taxonomy): Eukaryota > Viridiplantae > Streptophyta > Pinopsida > Pinales > Pinaceae > Pinus > Pinus tabuliformis. The sequence goes on along the minus strand of CM062808.1, from coordinate 568,316,675 downwards.
ATAGTGGCTTGAGTTGATATTGAGGCCTGCGTTTTTTTTTGGAGTATATGACATGGAGGTTCCACCGAGAAGCTGCATTGAAGCCTGCGTTATATTGTTTTTGTATTGAAGAATGGCTGACATTTTTGTATGCTACTTAATACTGTAAATGCTGTATCGATTTCCCAAGACGCAGCCCGTATTTCCAAGGGACTGTCAGTGCTGTACCCCTTTTCGAAAAACTTGAAGAATTGTTTTGAAAAAGAGTGTTAGTTTTTATGGAGGTATCAGAATGACTGCGTTGTATTGATGACATGAAGACTGCGTATTGATGGTGACTGCGTTTTTATTAAAGACTGAAAAGATGACTGCGTTTTTTAAAAACTTGAAATGGTTAACTGCATTTTTATTTGAAGACTGAATGCTGTGGGTATATGCGCATTTTAAATGCTGTGGACTGCGTTTTTTTGAAGACAGACATCTCATGGTATTCGATACCTTTGTGGCTTCTGCACATCTGGAAAGCAAACGAAGTCGAGGCTGTGGTGTGGTGCCTGACGGTGTTTTGAGGGTTGTTTCTTTGAATAACCCGTTTGTAATGTGCTAGCAGCGGAGTTTATAGTATACTTGGAGCAGAGTTTTAATCTTGTTAAACAAATACAAATGCCTGGACCATCTCAGAGTTTTATTACGCTGTCCTCTTGAACAGTTTTTGCATTAATATATATATTGAAATGATATATGAGATCCCTTGAGCGCCTTCCTTTTTTCAAAACATAATATTGTGGCGGTGATATAAGAAATGATGTATGAAAATAAGGCTATGGCATAAGGATTTTTTTGGCAGAGATATATTTTTTTTTTACAGAATGCATATGGCTATGACATAAGATTTTTTTTCTCAGCAGAAGTCTTGCTGTGGCATAAGAATTTTTTTTTCTCTCCAGCAGAAGTCTTTTATCAACAGAAGTTTTTTTTTTAGCAGAGATATTTTTACAGAATGCATTCAATCATTTCAATGGTCGGAATAGTTCTCACTGGGAAGGAGAACTATTCTGAATGGTCTTGGATGGTAAAACACACCCTCATCTACAATGAGCTATGGAAAGGTGTGTGTGTCGGAGAAGAAGACAGAGACCCTGTGCAGCCCACATCAGACAAAGAACTCGCCATTTGGGAAAACAAGAACAGCAAAGCCTTTGCATTGATCGCAGCATCCGTAAGTGAGGAAGTAAGTCGTCATATTTCATCCTATTCCACTGCCTTTGAAGCTTTACAAAAGCTGAAAGAACTCTATGATACACATTCTGCACTTGAAGTTGTTCAGCTCATGATTAAACTCTTCACTCTTGAACTGAAAAATAATGATCCTCTTACTCTTGCATCTGAAATAAAGTCTATAGTGCATGATATTAAATCCACTAAGGTTGAGCTGGATATCTCTCTTATTGCCTTTCTCAAAGCACTCTATCCTACCTACTCTAATTATCTTGAGTCTTTACAAGCAAATGGAAACCTTAAAGATATAACCTTTGACTCTCTTGTGAAAAAGTTTGCTGAAAGAGAGAAAGCCTTTGGAAAGAAAAAAGTCCCTGAATCTTCTGAAGAGACTGTTTGCCTTGCTCACAAAGAAAAGCATCCTGCTCAAGATTCTGCAAGAGGAAGAGGTGGACGAAGAGGAAGAGGAAGATACTTCAGAGGCAGGGGGGGCAGACATTCCCAAGCATAAAAGGCAGATCTGCATTGCATTCGCTGCAAACGAAATGGATCACATGATGCTTCTACATGCAAGCTACCATGGGACAAGGTTGAGCAGAGAAGAAACCAGCAGAAAGGTAAAACTGATGACTCAGACAAAGGTAAAGCACCTGAATCCGCTCACTATATTGAGGCACAATGTAACATTGGAGTAAATGAAGATTTGTTTAATGCTTCACTTGCTTCTTCGAAAAATGACTGGTTGCTTGATTCAGGAGCAACCTGTCATATGACTTATAGGAGAGATTTCTTTGAAGATTTCACTGACAATGTTGATGGAGCAGTATACTTTGCAGATCAGTCAAAAATCAAGCCATCAGGGCTTGGCACAATCAGGCTTAAACTGCCTGGTCTTCCAGACTTTCTTCTGGATCATGTTCTATATCTCCCACAGCTGAAGAGAAACTTGTTGTCCCTGGTCCACATCCGCCAGCAAGGTCACTCCATTCACATGTTTGATGGCAAGCTTGAGGTAAGAAAGGCATCTGACCACTCACTTGTCATGAGGGGTATAGAAGAAGAAAGACTCCTTAAACTGCAAGGAACCTCTGCTCATGCACAGCATTTCTCATATATTTCTCATCATGAAGAAGGTGCACTTCCATCAAGTTTATTATGGCATGCTAGATTTGGACATTTAAACTATGATAGTCTCCGCTTGTTGAAGAAAAATGGTGTTGCTGGTTTGCCTACAATTCCTAGAAAACATAAACAATGTGATGCTTGCATTCTAGGAAAGCATAGCAAACAGTCTTTTCATGATTCACATTCAAGAGCACATAGGAAGCTTGAACTTATTCATTCAGATTTATGTGGTCCAATGCCTGTTCCTTCTGCAAATGGAAATAAATATATCATGACATTTATTGATGATTACACCAGAATGTGTTGGGTTTATTTTTTGAAGAACAAATCTGATGCTTTTCAAACATTCAAGAATTTTCATAAATGGATTGAAAATGATGCACAATCTCATATTGGGTCTATTCGCACTGATAATGGAAAAGAATATACATCAAATGAATTTGAACACTATCTTCGTCAACATGGGATTAAACATCAAACAACTGTGCCTTATAATCCGCAACAGAATGGTGTAGCTGAAAGAATGAACAGAACAATTTTGAATATGGTACGATCCATGCTTTTCTTCAAAAATGTAAAGACAATGTTTTGGGCTGATGCTGTTCTATGTGCTGCATATATAAAGAATAGATGTCCATCTAGTGCTATAAGAAACAAGACTCCTTATGAATTGTGGTATGGACATGTTCCTTCGGTAAAACATCTCAGGATATTTGGTTCCACCTGTTATGCTTTAATACCAAAGGTACATAGAAACAAACTTGGTGCTAGAAGTCGTAAGTGTATCTTCCTGGGGTATTCAAACACATCTAAAGCATACCGCCTTTATGATGAAGTAAATAAAAAGTTTGTTTTATCTAGAGATGTCATCTTTCTTGAATCATCCAAATCTGACAGTGTTGTTGAGCGGCAACTTGATTGCTTGGATAGATTCACAAAACCAAAATCATTTCAAGAGTTTGATAATCAGATTCCACATCTTGAAGGGGGGATTCCTATACTAGATCAACATGTGGAATCTTCTTCTGAAGAACAATCTCCCCTGCATGACACTCCAACAACGGATGATGCTTTAAGTGATGTAATTGATAGAATTGGGAGACTCAATCTTGATTCAGACCCAACTCAATCAACAGAACAGCCTGGACCATCTCAGAAAGGTCCCCCAAAGTGGCTGACAAAGACACTTGAAAGTGTTCATCCTGATGAAATTGGAAAAACAGGAACCAGAAATTCAAACCGACAAGATGGAGGTGATGTAGATAACTCTAATTCACCTGTTGATATGGATGTTACTTATGATTGTGAATTGAACTTGTCTACAGATTTTGAACCAACTTCCTTCAAAGAAGCTGCTTCTCATGATGAATGGAAAGAAGTGATGCAGAAGGAGTATGATGCCCTCATAAAGAATGGCACTTGGAAGCTGGTTGATCCTCCATTTGGAACCAAACCAATTGGCTGCAAGTGGGTCTACAAGAACAAGTACAAAGCTGATGGCTCACTTGACAAGCACAAAGCCAGGCTTGTGGCAAAAGGTTTTGCACAGAAGGAAGGGGTCGATTATGAGGAAACTTTTGCTCCCACAGCAAAATGGGCCACCATCCGGACACTCTTTGCACTAGCTGCTCAGAACGGTTGGAAAGTCCATCAAATGGATGTAAAAACTGCATTCTTGAATGGAGATCTAAAAGAGAATGTTTTTATGTCCCAGCCTGAAGGATTTGCTGTGAAAGGACATGAACACAAAGTATGCAAACTTTTGAAGTCCTTGTATGGCCTCAAACAAGCACCACGAGCTTGGTATGAAAAACTAACTGAGCATCTTCTGAAACTCAACTTCAAACATTTTGATCTTGATGATGCAACTTTATTTGTCAAGAAAGTTGGCAAAATAGTTGTATATCTTGTGGTATATGTAGATGATCTTTTAATGACAGGGAACAATGAAAGCTATATTGCATCCATAAAGAAAGAATTAGGAAAAAATTTTGAAATGACTGATTTGGGCTATGTTCATTACTATCTTGGCATTGAAGTAACCCAACATCCAAAGTCCATATTTCTTTCTCAAAAGAAATACATTGGAGATTTGTTAAACAGATTTGGCATGACAGAGTGCAATCCCCTTTCTACTCCAATGGAACAAAACTTGAAGCTCACATCTATTGAAGGAAAGGAATTTGAGGATGCAACAAAGTATAGACAGCTTGTAGGAAGTCTCATCTACCTCACTACTACCAGACCAGACATTTCATTTGCTGTTGGAATCCTCTCCAGGTTTATGCAAAAGCCTTGTGAGGGACATTGGTCTGCTGCAAAAAGAGTTCTAAGGTACTTGAAGGGAACTCAAGACCTTGGAATCAAGTATACACAGGTGGACGACTTCAACTTGATTGGATACTCTGATTCAGACTTCGATGGAGACAAAGAAACTGGGGTATCTACTTCAGGATATGCTATGAGTCTTGGATCGGGAGCTGTCTCCTGGAGATCACGCAAACAATCAGTACCAGCAGATTCCACAACAGAAGCAGAATACGTGGCAGCAGCTGAAGCAACGAAAGAAATTGTGTGGCTCAGGAAAATTCTTGAAGATTTGCAAGTAAAACAAATACAATCTACTCCACTCATGATTGATAACACCTCTGCAATAAAGTTGGCCAAGAACCCAAAGTTCCATGATCGTACTAAGCACATCAATACTAAATATCATCTGATCCGACATCATGTTGAGGCCAAAACAATCCATCTCCGTCATTGTTCCACAAACGAGCAAATTGCAGACATCTTCACCAAAGCGCTTGGAAGAGAAAAGCTTGAAAGATTCAGAACGATGCTTGGACTCACCAACATCCCTTCAGATTAAGGGGGGGAATGTTGACACCTAATCCGAAACGGATGATAGTCATCTAGAAGATGAACTGATCCGTTTTGTAAATGTATAAATAATAATAGTCTAATGAATAAAATCATCCAGTTGTTTCTTGCGCTCATTAATTTCTGAGCTAACCTAGCCTGACAAGGACAAATTGTGATCAAAGGCATAAGAACTCCAAACAACTTATACATACTCAAGGGAGGACAACAACAATGCTATCTAAGCAAAAATGATGAACACTAGCTATGGCACAGAAGATTGGGGCATCTAAGCTTCCCACAAATAAGGAAAGCATGCAAATTCCAGGTTGTGTGTGATCTTCCTAATATCAGCATTCCAGAAAATACAATATGCAAGTCATGTCAATTTGGTAAGAAAACCAAAGCACATTTCCCAGAGAAGGAAGGATCAGCTAGTAAGCCTCTTGAACTTGTTCATACTGATTTATGTGGTCCATCAAGGAAAAAGTCACCTCGTGGAGAAGAATACTTTATATTGTTCATTGATGATTTTTCCAGAATGTGTTGGATAAGACTCCTAAAGCATAAAGTTGAAGCATTTGAAAATTTCAAAGCCTTCAAAGCTTTGGTTGAAAAAGAATCAGATAGCAAAATCAAATGTCTCAGATCTGATCGAGGAGGGGAATTTACCTCGGATGAATTCTTCGACTTTTGTGAAGAACATGGAATAAAAAGGGAATTCTCCACCGCAAGGACTCCTCAGCAAAATGGAGTAGTAGAAAGGATGAATAGAACTATTCAACAAATGGCTCGTGCCATGCTAGATGAATCTGGAACTCCTGCAACCTTCTGGGGTGAAGCTGCATTTGCTGCCGTCACTATTCTCAACAAAACAAATATTTGGGTAAACAACACCCAAACTCCACATGAAATTTGGTATGGTAAGACTCCTACCGTAAAATACTTCAAAGTTTTTGGAAGCAAATGTTACATCAAAAGGACTGATGAAAAACTTGGTAAGTTTGAACCTAGAGCAGATGAAGGCATTTTCCTTGGTTATTCTTCCCAAAGTAAAGGATATAAGTGTTATAATAAAAGACTTCAGAAAATTGTTGAAAGTATTGATGTTGTGGTTGATGAAGCAGGCAAAAATCCAAAACAGGTAAAAACTGAAGATTATGAAGAAGATGAGGACTATCCTTCCACATCAAATCAGAGTAATTCTGAAGAAGAAACCAATGAAGCACCAGAATAGAAAATAACAGTAGAAGAAAAGACCCCCTCCAGGTATGTTCAGAAAAATCATCCAGAGACTCAAATTTTGGGGCAGAAAGAGGCAAGTGTGTAGACAAATAGAACCATTACAAAAGCTTCAAGCTATCTAGCATTGCTTTCCTCCATTGAACCGCAAAATGTAAATGAAACATGCAAAGATGAATGTTGGGTCAAGGCCATGAATGAAGAACTTGAGCAAATTGAAAAGAATAATACTTGGGAATTAGTTCCTAGACCTAATGATAAGAATGTCATAGGAACCAAATGGATATTCAAAGACAAGCTGAATGAAAATGGAGGAGTTATTAGAAACAAGGCCAGACTTGTTTGTAAAGGGTATGCTCAACAAGAAGGTATAGATTTTGAAGAAACTTTTGCACATGTTGCTAGACTTGAAGCCATAAGAATGTTCCTTGTTATTTCTAGCTTTCAGAAATTCAAAGTATACCAAATAGATGTAAAATCTTCCTTTCTTAATGGAGACTTAGAAGAAGAAGTATATATTGAGCAACCAGACGGATTCATCCTTGGAAATAATCCAAAACTTGCATGCAGACTCAGAAAAGCTCTCTATGGTCTAAAACAAGCTTCAAGGGCCTGGTATTACCGTCTTGACAAATACCTCCATCAACAAGGCTTTTCAAAAGGATCAGCTGACAACAATCTATATACAAAGATTGACAATGATAAATTGCTAATACTTGTTGTGTATGTTGATGATATCATTTTTGGTAGTAATGAAGAAGCCATGAGTCAAAAAATTTCTTTGGTAATGCAGAAAGAATTTGAAATGTCCCTGGTTGGTAAGCTCACATATTTTCTTGGTTTACAAGTTCAACAAAATAAGATGGTATCTTTCTATCACAAACCAAGTACCTCAAGCAGATCTTCAAAAAATATGGCATGGAAGATTCTAAACCAGTATGTACCCCTTTGGTAACAGGATGCAGTCTCAGCTCAAATGATGAATCAGCAGCAGTACATCAACCAACCTACAGATCCATGATTGGCAGTTTGCTTTATCTAACAGGTACCTGACTAGACATCATGCATGCAGTGGGAATAGTTGGAAGATTCCAAGAAAATCCAAAGGAATGACACCTTCAGGCAGTCAAAAGGATCTTCAAATATCTTCAAGGAACTCAGAATTTTGGATTATGGTATCCTAGGGACACAGAACTTACACTTCATGCATATATAGATGCAGATTGGGCAGGAAGCGTGGATGATAGAAAAAGCACTAGTGGTGCTGCATTCTATATGGGTTCTAGATTAGTGTCTTGGTTCACCAAGAAACAAAGTTCAATTGCATTATCTACAGCTGAAACAGAATATGTGGCTGTTGCATCTTGCTGCATACAACTCCTTCGGATGATGCAAACATTGCAAGACATTCAGATCACATGTATTCCACCCATCTCCATTCTATGTGATAACACAAGTGCAATCAGTATTTCAAAGAATCCAGTCATGCATTCCAAGACTAAGCACATACCTATCAAATATCATTTTCTCCATGAACAAGTGCTTGAACAAAAGGTCAAATTGGAGTATGTTCCCTCCAAAGAACAAGTTGTTGATATATTTACCAAACCACTACCCATAGAAACATTTGAATATCTGAGACAGAAGCTGGGAGTAGTTGATGCATCATCTTGCTGTTGAAACTTATCTGTTTCAGAGAAAAGTGATTGCACGCGAGTTTCATGAAGTGTATCTGCGTACATACGCCGGTTGTTGTGGATACAGTCGTGTATATGTTGGTTTGTAGAAAAACAATGGGCCAAACTTTGGATGAAAAGAGTCTGATATGGGTCTAACAGTGATCATCTGGAAAAGGTTCAGGGGGAGCACATACTTATAATAATGCATTGTTGGAATTATCTTAGAAGATCTTGGTACAAATTCACAGTTGTTTTTTATTCAGGTGGAATAGGTGCAAAGGGAGATCATGGTTGTTGGTCTGGATGGTGATTGACAGATGTTGTTGATGATAGTTGCTGATAACTATCATAGTCTTGTTTTAGATATTTTGTCTCTATGTCATGTATATCTTTTACTATCAAGGTCATGAAACAACCTATTTTGTTTCCCCACAATGCATGGGATTGATGATGAAATCTTCTTGTTTTGTCATGTATAAACATTTGGTATATCCCCACTTGGTTGGTTGGATGAAACAATATTGGTATATCCCCACTTAGTTGGGAGATGGATGTATGTATGAGTATTTGGTGATAGGAAGGTCATTTATGATGTATACAGTCATGTTCTTCTTGTAGAACATCTTTTTTACAAACCTTGCTTACATTCAGGGGGAGCATGGACAGCACTCTTCAGCATATCAGAGAATTCGACATGTACTCAAGGGGAGCATAACCCTTTGCCCTTGATGACAAAGGGGGAGAGTAACTTGGGGTTGCCATCAAATCCAAAGGGGGAGATTGTTGGCATTATGACACAGATTTGGCGCTATGACACAGGTGTTGTCCTTGATGGAAACTCACTCAAATGACAGATCACAGTTCAGGATCATAGAATGAAGAAAGAGAGGTATATGCAGGTTCCCCATTGTCCAAGTCGCGTGTACACGCGGGTTCACATAACAAAAGGCGCGTACAATGTACACACACACTTTCACACAAAGAAAGGTGCGTACATGTTGGAAAACTTAGTTTTGGTCCGTGGTATTTAGTCCATAGTATTTTTATCCATGGTATTGGTCCAATTTATCCTGTTCGAAGTGTTGACCCCAGGTATTTGGTCCAAGGTATTGCTTCTAAGTGCTTTTGGACCATGGTATTGAGTAAGGACAAAGACTATAAAAGGAGGAGAAGATCATTAGGCAAAGGCACTCATGAATTGAATATCTAATGAAGAGCAAGATCTAGAATACAGGTTATTGGGTTATGGTGCACAACTGGATCTAAATCAAGGATGAACCTGAGCGCTTGATGAAGGCTAAGTTCTATTGATGGGTCAAGATCTTAAGGCTTGAAGAGAAGTATCTTTGTGTGGTTTTTGATCTTTCATCTAAACAACTGGCGCATGTTGTAATCTGTAAATATGATGATCTGGGTATAATTGATGTCTAGAATTGTTGTAAATTTTAAATCATCATTTACAGATCTGTACGCAGGTTCACTTTAGCAAAGGCACGTATACACGTTGGTTCTGCATATCCAAATGGCGTATACGCAGGTTCACCTCGGGAAAATAGCATATGTACGTAGGGTCGACACATTGAAGTAGCGTATACCTAATAAATATGTTTTAGCTACTTCTGTTTACTGTTGCAGTGTTCTGGGTTCTAGCTTAGGTTTTGGTTACTGTTACGGTATTCTAGTTACAGCAGTCTGAGAAGTGATTCAGTTTTGGTTGGTACAAAGGAGATTTATTGATGCAGATGTATTTGATGTTTGATTGATGATGTTGATGGATCCAGTCTAAAAATTTATGAAACGTGGTCCCTGGAAGAAAATAGAAGTTTGTGGCCTTCTGTAGGTCATCACCTACATACTAGTAAACACATCAGCTAATACAAGAGCTAGGGGGTTGTAGCTCCCTTCCAAGAGAAGCTGGAGAACGAGAGAAGGTTGTAGCCTTCTGAGTTTGAAGCCTGCGTACTAGTATAAGACTGCACTAGTACAGAAAAATTGTAAAAAGAAGTTTCTTATTAAAAGAAGATAGAGACGATTGTAGCAGGTGGTTTTCACCCACATTGGGTTTCCACCTTATATCTTGTGTTCTTGTGTGTGATTGTCTGCTCTATTTTTACTGCACCTAGTTAGTGTTTATATGGTTCTGATGCACAGATTAAAGATCAACATATGATGAATTAACTAAATTATAAGTTTTTAGGGTATACGCTAGTTGCGTTAAATACAGTTGCGTATATACGCAAGTTTCATTAACTGAAGTAGCGTATATGAATCAGATCGTGAAATGAAATATTATTGACTTAATAACACTGATTCACACCCCCCCGCCCCCCCCTTTCAATATTATTTCCAACACAACTATCTCCAAGCAACGGTTTAAACACTTCCGCATTCCTTTATAATTCAAAAAAGGAACTTAGCATTCATCAAAAAATGATCATGATTCCTAACTTAAAAACACTTTGAACTTTAAATAATTTTCTCCTAGTTAGTATGATAACACAAGTACTCGTCGGCTAAGTGAAAGGACTTCATATAAATTTTCATGATGACCACTTTCCTATGACGTATGCTATGAAAAGAACAAATTGTACTATATTTCTGACAACGTGCATGCTTGCGTTGGTCTGCTTGCACCGCTTGAATTATGTTATTCTTCTGGTACCATTTTTCTTGCTTTATCATATAGGACAACATGCTTGCACTAGTGCAAGCATAATATCTAAAAACAAAGAATTTAAATAAAATATAGGCTGGACTTTGACATGACTTCCTCAACTTATACTAGAAATTTGCTTTGCCCTTTCTTGATGCTTCAGCGCATATCCTTTTGCTCTTTGTGCGTAAGATCTTGCAATGAATTCATGAGGGAACAGAGAAGTGGGAAAAAGGGAAATTTCAGAATTGGAAGGAATTCTATTACAGGGATTCCAGGAATAGTACCAAATGAGGGAATAAACAGAAGTGGGATAGGAAAAAAAATAAAAAATAAAATAAAATCAAGGGTAAAGTGGGATTTTTTCGAAGCGGACAGGGTAAATTTAGAAGAATGTGGGAAGGTTAATTATTCTGGGATTGAAGAAGAAAACTGAGGGAATATTTCGAAAGTGGAATAGGAAGAAAGGCAGAAAATTTTTTGGAAGGTTTGCCCGCACTGGTGCAAGAAAAAATAACTGCAACAAAAATTAAGTGTTACTTGAATAAAAATATCCATGCTAATTACCCCAGTTGTATAAAGGTTGGTTCTGCTGAACCTTCTTTTACTTAGTGGTCGCTAGCATATCTAAAGATCAAGCAACATTTTCTTTTTATTATAAATTTTTGATCTTCCTGCTAGCATGCTGGTTTTCAGGTTAATCCTTCTTCAATCATGTCACTGAACTGATTTTCATAATTACAGGAAAATGTTTTTTTCTTTACTGTTTTTCTTATTATTATTATTTATTTATTTTTAAGAAGAAGAAGAGTTCATATTTCAAAAGGTTGGTATTACCATTCACCGCTACCATCCCAAATTGCTATTGGACTTGTTGTGTAAAATCTTTCCTAGTAAGTGGCTGAAAATACTTCTTTAACCTGTGTCCATTTACCAAGAATACTGAATTCTATCCATCAATAGTTTTAACTTCTACTGCTCCATTCTTGAATACTCGGATCACTTCATAAGGTCCCATCCAACGTGTATGGAATTTCCCTTTAAAGATTTTAAATCTAGAATCATAAAGGAGCACCCAATCACCTGGTTGGAATTGCTTTTTCTGAATAGACTTGTCATGCCACCTTTTGCGTTGCTGCTGAATTAATATGTTCTGCTGAACAGCATCCCTACGAAATTCATCTAACTCATTTAATTGGAGAAGACGTTGTTGTTGTGCCTCAGAGAGATCTAGTCCTAACTGATTTGTTGTTCTGAAAGTCTTGATCTGGAATTCAATTGGTATCAGAACCTGTTTGTCATATACCAGCTCATATGGTGTATGTCCCGTGCTATTTCTCCAAGTGGTTCTGTATGCCCACAAAGCCTCTGGTAATCTTTTAGCCCAATCTTTCCAATGCATATTTACTATCTTTGTAAGAATGGACTCGATCACTTTGTTTGTGGATTCCACTTGGACATTTGCTTGCGGGTGATACAGCATGGATTTCTTGTGCCGGATCTTATATTGCTCCATCACACCCTGTACCAGATTAGAAATAAACTGTGGACCATTGTCAGAAACAATTTCTCTAGGCACACCAAATCTAGTAAAGATTTCAGTAAAAAGAAAATCAACAACAACTTTTTCTGTAGCAAAAGAAACAACTTTAGCTTCTACCCATTTCGTAACAAAATTTGTACAAACCAAGATATGCTTTTTACTTAATGATGTTGGATTTATTGGCCCTATAAAATCAATAGCCCATTTTTCAAATGGCTCAATCATAACTTGGGGGCATAAAGGCATTTCATTGGTTTGATTAGGCTGGCCCATTCACTGACAGCTATCACAATGCCTAACATATTGTTTGGCATCCTTAAACAAGGAAGGCCAAAAGTAACCAGCACGGAATACTTTATATTCAGTCTGCTTATCAGCGAAGTTGCCTCCACAAGGTTCATCATGAGCAGATTTCAATATGTCAAACACTTCCTCTTCTCTTGCACACCTACAAATAATTAGATCTGGACCAGTGTAAAAGAGATCTCCTTGAATCTAGGAATATGTAGCACTTTTCTAAACAACTCTGTTTTTCACGAGCGGACAAGTGGGGTGGTGTTTTCCCAGTAACCAAGTAATTAGCAATGTCAGCAAACCATGGAGAATCTGTTGACATAGCAAAAAGATGTTCATCCAGAAAATCATCATTAACAAGAGTTGCTTCACCAGGATTATCTAATCTAGAAATAAAATCTGCTACAACATTAGATTTTCCTGGTCTATCAACAATAGTAATATTAAATTCCTGCAACAATAGTAACCACCTAGTCACTCTACCGCTAGTTAATGGCTTGTTCATCAAATATTTGATTGCGGAATGATCAGTATGTACAAATACTTCATATCCTATAATATAATGTCTGAACTTATTAATTGCAAAAATTACAGCTAAAAACTCTTTCTTTGTAACTGTATAATTTAATTCAGCGGAAGACAAATTCTTACTAATATAATAAATAGCATAGGATTGTTTATTTTCCTCTTGTCCTAAAGCTGCGCCAATAGCCAAATCTGAAGCATCAGAGGAAATGTGAAAAGGTAGGGACCAGTTAGGACCTCTCAAAACTGGCACATGTACTAATTTTTCCTTCAATGTTTCAAAAGACTGTTGGCAAGTTGTGGTCCAAGGAAATTCACTATCCTTAGCTAGAAGTCGGAAAAGAGGGGAAGCTATCTTAGAAAATTTTTCAATGAATCTCCTATAGTAACTAGCATGTCCTAAAAAATCTCTTACTTCCCTTTGAGTTTTGGGTGCAGGAAGATGCAGAATGATTTCGATCTTTGCTGGATCAACCTGGATACCTTTACTAGAAATCAAATGGCCAAGTACCACTCTTGCTTTTCACATTAATCTACATTTATTATCACACAAGGCGAGATGGGCTTCCAAACATCGAAGAAGTACTTTTTCCAGATTTTCGAGAGCTTCCTGAAAAGAATCACCAAACACATAAAAGTCATAAATATAAATTTCTACAAATTCTAAATTAGCAAAAATGGCCAGCACTGCCCTTTGAAAGGTAGTCAAGGCATTACATAAACCAAATAGAAGCACTCTATAAGCAAATGTACCCCATGGACATGTAAAAGTAGTATTATCCTGATCTTTAGGTGCAATCTGTATCTGGTTATAACCACTGAATCCATCCAAAAAGGAAAAATATTTCTTTCCTGCAAGGGTATCAAGAACCTGGTCAATGAAAGGTAGAGGGAAATAATCTTTGAGAGTGGCTTTGTTTAATTCTCGATAATCAATACAAATATGCCATCTTCCATCTTTCTTAGGTACTAGCACCAATGGAGAGACCCACTGACTGTCGGAAATAGGATAAACAAAACCAATATCCAAGAGTTTATGTACTTCTTTCACAATATCTCTTAGAGCTAGATTCATTTGCCTTTGGGGTTGTTGGACAGGTCGGTTTCCTTCCTAAATATAGATATGATGTGTACAAGTTTCAGGGGGAATACCCTTCATATCTTCATAGCTCCATGCAAAGGCACTAAGATGGTTTTGCAACAAATTCACGAGCTGCTCTTGCTGAGATGAGTCCAAATCTGAACTAATATAAAAGGATTTATCGGGGCTAATCTCAACAAGAGTAGTATCAAGCTCCGGAGTACTCAAGGGGGTGGTCAAATGCAGCGGTACATAAAAATGAGAATCATGATTATCTTGAAAATCTAGGCTAAAAATTTGGCTCAATATCTCAAAATTAGGCATGGTGTCTAGATTATTCATCTTGAATCTCATCTTCTTGTGAAGACTAAGTATACTGATGGATAAGGGAAATGGGTTGAGTCTCCTCATCACTACTTTGATGCAACCATAAAGTATCTCGAAGGTCCTGAATGGATCTAGCAGGGGGGGTATAAGGTAACTTTCTTCCTAGAATCTCCATGCGAAATATACATATCACCGGAGCGACATCCAATATATGCATCGGCTGTAGCAAGCCATGGTCGACCCAAGATTAAGGGATGTCCTCCTACTGGGTTATTTGGCTGAAGCACAATGAAATCAACAGGATATTCCCAAGAATCTAATGAGATGATCGCTTCGTCCAATACCCCTTCTGGCTTAATTTTAGATCTATTCGCTAATTCAAGTAGAGTGGGAGTAGGGCGAAGATGAGATAACTGAAGTTGATCCATGGTTTGCTTAGTCATGACATTAATGGCTGCCCCTAGGTCTATAAGAACATTAGAGACAAGGACATTACCAATCTGAACTGAGATGACAGGGTTTCCGGGATCAGTATATTTTTCCATAGACACGCATCCCGTCATCAACTATGCTGCCCTACCAACAAATTGAATGGTTTGGGGTTCCAATCTCTTCCTCTTGGGTTTCTTGAGACAAAGCTCCTTAATAATCTTGGTACAAATGGGGATCTCTTTGATGGCGTGAAGCAGAGGTATCTTAATGAAAAGATTTTGAAGCTCTGATGCCAAGCTAGTCTCAGAAATAGGCTCACTTCTTTCCATTACTAGCCTTTCTAGGAAGGGAGGTTGGTTGGAAGAAGATGGCAATGATTCAAAGGGTAAGGGCTGCTTAGTGACAGCTTTCAGAGGATGATTAAGAGTTTCATCTTCTTTCTCTTCAACAATCACTCTAGGTTGCTTCTGATTTTTTGATGTCACAGTCCTTCCTAATCTTAATTGAATATCATGAACCCCAACTGGAATAGACTGGTACTCAAATAAAGGTGGGTTTGTTACATAGATCATTTTCACTGCTTTATTATTGTTAGGATTGGGCATAGGTTGAGAAGCCAACTAAGGAGGTCGAAAAGGTGGAGATAAAGATAATGGTGGAGTAGACTGACTCGGAAGTTAAGGCATAGAATAAGGTGTATGTGTAGATGGATATGACTGCATGGGTGGCTGGTAGAAATATGGAGAATGAGTTGGCCCTCTCCAACCTTGTTTCCATGGTTGACAAGGTTGCACATGCTGATATTGGTTCCCATACTGGCTCTACTGATTAGTGTTAGGATAAGAATATGCATGTGAATTATAACCAAAATAGTGTGGAGAAAATTCAGGAGCCATACCTACACCTACCTGAGGCTAATTTCTTTTTGTTCCCATAGCATACAAGTATTTAGCTTCAGGTTGTCCCCCTACAAATACAGCTTTAAGTCCTAGTATAGAGGGACATTTTTCTGTGACATGGTCTTCTGCACAAATAGCACACTTATTAGTTTCTTTCAAATTAAGAGGACATTCTTTAGGAGGGTGCTTGTCTCTACATCTAGGACATAAAATACTTAATGGATCTTGTTCCTTCATGAGTTTTTGTTGAAATTTTAAAGAGTCCAACTGTTTGGTAACAGTGTTCATTATATCAATTTTCATGTTTTCCATTTTATTTTCTAGTCCAATAATCACAGAATCAGTAGATTCAGTTTTTCTATTTCTGTTTCGAGTTCCTCTGCTGGATCTATACTGATTTCTTGAAAATTTCCTACATAATTCACAAATTTGTTCAAAAGTTTGCTGAGAAATATCACCTTGTCCTAATAGATTTAAATTATTTCTAGCATTATCAATAAGTCCTCTTAAGAACAAGGTTCTAATAGTACTGGAATCAAGCTTAAGTTTTGACCTTTGTAAAATATACAGAAATCTTTCTAGGTAATCTTCAAGAGTTTCATCATCATCCTGTATGATTGTAAAAATCTCATCCTGCATATCCCAAGTTTTGCAATATTCTTGATATTTAGACAAAAACACTCTCTTCATCTGATCCCAAGAGGCTATAGTGTTTCCTCCTAACCCCATAAACCAGCATAGAGCTGAGTCCTTGAGAGTATCAGGAAATAATCTTAACTTCTGAGCATTAGTTGAATAATCATAACTTCTACACAGAATATCAACCTAGAATAGAAAACAGACAGGATCTTCATGAACTTTACCATGGAAATGAGGGAGAGCAAATGGTGGAATATTCTTCATTTGCGCCACAGTATCAGGGCCCACAATTGGAAACACAAAAGTGGATTGTTCCCTACTTACCTGGTTTTTACCAGTCCCTTCCACATGATCTTCATGGTTTGCCATTGTTTCCCTTTTTCTCCCAATAGACTGAACCACACCTGAGCTGTTGTCACCAGAATCCAGGTGGATTGTTCTTGCATGATGGTTTTGAATTGGATTAGGCTTCTTGCTCACAGAAGGAGACCCAATATGAGAATTGTTTTCAAAATTCTTTCAGCCCTTAGTGGGCTTTGAACCCTTACCTTTTCTAGGCATTCATTTCAAAAAAGAAAGAAAAATAACAAAACAACTTCTAATAAGAAATGTTGTCAGAAATCAATCAACACCAGTAAAATTCCTTCAAAGAAGCTTTTCCAAACAATACTGCAAAAATAAAGGAAAAATTACCTCTATTCTATAATCAGAAAATTCTTACCAAATCAAATCGCCTCCCGGCAATGGCGCCAAAATATTGGGTGCGGGAATTACACTTAAGCAAACTCCTCAACACTTAAATTGTCAACCCGAGGGATCTGTAAACTTAGAGATGAAGCATAGGCAATGCCAAAGATGGTATGAATATTTCTGATATAAATCCCTACTTTCTTTAAAGGAAATATTTCAGAATCAACTAAAAAGAGAAAAAGGCAACTTGAACCATCAAAATAATCTAAGACTAGAACAAGGAAGAATGCATTTGCAAAAGGGATTTAGAAATAAAGGGGCAATCACTCTAGCTAACTATTGTTTAACTACTGAGTGTGTATTTTTCTTTAGCAGAGACACTTAGCAGTCTCATCAGATGGGCCCTTTAAACCTGCTTCTTTAGAGATTTCCTTCTTGCACTAATCTATCATGCATTGTCGCAGTCTGCTTGCACTAGTGCAGAAACAAAGATTTATGCAGAGGGTATAAATGGTGTCTTTAATAAAGACGTTTTACTTCCTCCAAGGGCTTGAACTTTTCCAGGTTCAAAGCACTTAGATCCCGTGGCAAGAAACTAGTTCTTACACCGGATCAGAGCTTCTCGCACTTCGATTTAGTTCTTAAAATGAGTGCTTAGTTACTACAAGTGCTACTATAGTGTTAAATCAAATTACACACATAAAAATGAATGTTTTTTATTTTGACAGAGTGCAGAGATAAAGAAACAATCCATATATATATATATATATATATATATATATATATCCTATCATAAAGTGTTTAATGAAGGAAGGAAAATTGCGGGAAGTAAACTAGAAAGGCTTGCTGCATCACACCAACATGCACTGGTGCAGGTTCATTTCTCCTGCTTGGACCAGGCGGGGAAAACCAACCAAATAGAACTGCAAAAAAGGAATATCACACCAACGTGCATTGGTGCAGGTTTATTTCTCCTGCTTGGACCAGGCGGGGAAAACCAATATGAAATCAGGTGCAGGAAAAGGAAATTTAGCTACTTCACACAACGGATCCGCTTTCACTCAGACAGGAATGCATGTGCTTGAAATTAAATCACACTTGACAATATAAACACAAATTACAAGAAACAGGAAATAGGGTAAACGTGTTGGGTTGGCTGGGCCCTAGCCAACCAGCGTGTTTCCCTTTCAAATAGAAACGTTGCTCAGTACTTTAATCAATTCATCAGCTTCAAACATAGAAATGCAATTTATAAAACATGAGGTGGAGCTCCCTTTTTATTAATTCACTGAGGCAAATACATGCGTGAATACATCGTCCAGCCTAGATTCAGGCGATAACAAAATACAGCAACATGTTACCGCCTCTCTGGCTGTGTCTCTGTTCTATACAAAAACTTCTATCAAAAACTATCTCGTCCTATTTACATTCTTCATTATATAGATCTTTGGCCGAAGGCCAAAATAGATCGTTTAACCAATTACATAACCAAATGCAGAATTTAGCTTTTCGGCCTTCAAAATTAGACAGTTCAACAAAACTAGCTGTAGCCAATCTCCAGTTGTTCGTTCTTCATAAATTCGATCTTGGCTGCCTTTGGATCGATCTTGTTGTCATGGCTAAAGCTACTCAAAATGAGGCGGTGATCAAGGAGGTTCGGATCTGCTGCAAGGATTTGTTGTGCTGGCACCGGTGCAAGATCCGATCCTGCACTAGGATCAGCGGTCATGGTAAGTACTTTGACTACCAAATAAACATTGGAGATATCGATAAGTTACAAAGAGTGATTATAAGCAAGAAATCATGTAATAAAAGATTAATTAATGCTAAGTTAAGTTTAAAATATGAAAAATAAAAGGCATACGAAATATGTCACCGTTCTTGGACTGGTGCAAGATGAGGGTGTATAAGAGAGGTAAAGCAACGGTAAATGGTTATAATTTAGGAAGGGAAAAATGGCAAAAAGAGAGCAAATTAGGGGGCTAACAATGACTCAAGGAGAAATAAAGTAGAAATGAAAAATTTATTCTCTAATTCCATGGTCTTAAGTCATCAATACTTGTTGAGTAGATACCAATAATTATTATTTTTAAAATATTGTTTCTTTGTTTACTTATTCTCCATGGGATAGAATATTCATGTGTTTAATTTGTTTGTCATTCCAATTTTTTTTAATAAAAAATTATTTGTAGCAATATGTATTTCAATTTATTTTAGGTTTTCTATTATTTTTAGTATATGAGGGTAGTTTTTTTTTTTTGGTAGTTAGATTTGTTAGTTGTCAATTAGGTTTAATTTATGTGATTGAGAGGAATGATTGTTAATATCTTCCTCACCCATATTCACTTACCACAAGTAACATGTTAAGTTCATATTGAATATATTATTATAATGGCTTCAAGCCTTGTTATTATATGCATTTGATAAGCTAAATATACTTAATTAAATAGTGAACTTCAAAATCTATGAAATTTGGACTTGATTTCAAGTTCCCTTGGTTTATAAGTTTGGGAGGATTTTTAGATTATGTGAGAATAACCATCTTAATATAATGTTTATTAAAACAAAATATTTAAGAAAGATATAAACAATAGTTTTAATTTTGTCCAAAATTGTTTAATTTAAGAAATAATTATTTTTTGTTTAAGTAATTTATGCTTATAAATTTTAAAGGAAAGATCAAATGATAGTTCAATTTTTTCATATGAAATGCATTTAAGATCATATTTATTGAGTGGTGGAGGGGGTGGGGAGGAATCTTTCCCTAAAATTTTGTTTTGGACTATGAATTTTTGTTCATTTTAATGTTCAAAATAGTGGATTGCGTACTTGGGAGATATATTGTAGGGTTTCTCATTATAAAGTGCACCACTCCAATCTTCAAAGTCCCACAAATGTTATTAAAAAAAAAAAGAAAACATAAAATTCTACAAAATTACTACCACCTCCAAATATATAAATCCAGCGAAATTTAATGACATTATTTCTATCAACATTTCTTCAAAATGTTTAAAGTAATACAATTCTATTTCGTAAACATTTTCGAAAAGAAAACAAATCTCATTGAAATTTTCATTAAAATTTAATGAAGACTTATAATAATTTATATTATATTTACAAAATTATTATTGCATAGTCATGGTAAGTGAATTCCTAATTTAAGAACAACAAGTGTGGGGGGTTCTTTATGATCCTCAAGGAAATATAGTAGCTACTTGTGCACGAGGTCTTGGCTGAGCCAAAAATAAGTAACTCAAGGAATATGCTTTATTATGTGGCATCCTCTTAGCCACATAAGAAAAGGTCAGGGCTTTAAAGGTCATCAGGGATTCCATGATGGTAATCAAATTTATGTTAGAAAAAATAACTTTAATGCATAGAAAACTAGAAATCACAACGACTATAATTAAAAAAAGGTAACTTTCTCCATTGAAATTTCATTCTCCCATTTGAAAACAAGCCTAAACTATTTAGTAGATCAATGGACTAACAATGCCACATAATTAAGCACTGGGGTGTATATGAGAAATGGGGGAGGGGATTCCATAATCATTTTATCCCTTAATGGTTTGATTTGGATCAATGCTTCAATTAACAAACATTCATTATCACATGCATCAACAACTAGTGCATCATTCCATTCCTGTAGAAATGGGAGTTTGGAGGATATCTTCAAGTACCCTTAACATGAAAATATTAATCTCTTCTTGAGGTGTTGAAGGATTCTGAATGAAATCTTGTCACCATTGTGGGATTGTGGTGAATCTAAGCTTTCAATTTGAGTGTGATGGTAGTTTGGATTCATCGGGGATTAACTTATTGGCATGTGGGACCTTCATTCTTGGGTTATTTGTTGGTATTTCCTGCATTTGTTTGAATAGTGGAATCATTTATAAGAATGTGATATTGGTGGAAGGATTGGATTACGGTGTTGGTATATATAGTTTTTATATTAGGCTCTCCATGAGCTTCAATTTGCTTCCTTCATTTCATTTGGCTTATCTTCTATACCCGCATTCTTCTAGGCCTATTGCCTTTGGGACATATGGTGCACATAGTCTAGAACCTAGGGTACATGTTGGGATGCTAATCTATTGCAAGCTTGGGAATTGGGGATTATTGTACATGAGGTTTAGATTGTTTGTGAACCCAAATTGTATTGATAACTATTACTGCTTATTCAACAAGAAAGTTTCTTATAGTTTTAAGCACTATCCCTTTTTATGTATGAATTCCTCATTTTGTTTATTTAATCTCATTTTATTTTTTATTAATAATATATAATATTTTTACACCATGTTTGTTTTTTTTTGTTAGATAATGTAAGTTTTGAGATGACTGGCATGCCTAACCTATGGCTTGAGAAACCATGACCCAAGGGCATCTAAGCCGTCAAAATCACCCAGGGATTGCACCCAACCTAGGCCACACCAACCTTTAGCATGCCTGGATTTTTGCCCATGGAGTTTCAAACCGATGGCCTTTTCACCACAGAGTGCCTTAACAAAACACCTTGTCACTGTCTATGTTACACCTCGTGGGTTACACCATCTTTCTTTTATTATTTCAATAATTATTATCCTTTTTATTTTCTTCAATATCTTTTAACGTGGGAGATTCTAGTTTTCACCTTTTTTAATCTTAATGGTTGCTCAATCTTGAGTCATTTATCTTTTATCTTTAATTTTGGTTTCATAGGAGAAGGGTAATTATTATTTTCTACTACTTTTATGTTCATTTCTTCTTATTATTTATAGTCATCTTGATTATATTTATTTGTTCTCAAGTATATAGAAATCTAGATATTACATAATAT
The DNA here is from genome assembly GCA_031772625.1 of Pinus tabuliformis. Lineage (NCBI taxonomy): Eukaryota > Viridiplantae > Streptophyta > Pinopsida > Pinales > Pinaceae > Pinus > Pinus tabuliformis. Next base: position 568,294,674 of record CM062808.1, on the reverse strand, counting down.
ACAATCTTTGAACATTTGTCAACATCAAGATATTTCCATTGATGCAAATATCACCTTAATTGGAGTTTGTATGCATGAGTTTTTCCTCTTGCTAGTTGATCTATATTATTGACCACCGTGATACCAAATGGATGTCATATCAACTCACATTACTCGCACATGTGGAGCTAACCACATGCAGACTTTAAAAAATATTCTAGAGGGTCTACAAAACCTAACATTAATTGGTAGTTGAGGCATAAAAAAATGCTAACCTTATCCTTGGATGGCTAGTGGGCTATCTTAGAAATGAGTTTAGTGGGAGAAGAAAGGGTTCCATTCTTATTGTATTTTTTATTGTTCCATAGTTGAGCAGTGCATTGGGGAGTGATATATTGAAATGGAACAAAGTTAGTTAAATATCTTTAGTAGCCATATTGTCCCTAATGTCCATGGCCTCTTCGTGGTGAGTGTTCCTTTCTTTGCATTCGTATTTCATAACTTAGAACAAAAGAGCAGAACATAAGTCTCGCCTTCTAGATTGGTTTTTCCTATATTGGATTTTCGTAGAGTACATATTTTGTTTATTATGTGGAGGGTGATTCATTTACTTAGCTTCTTTCATTTTAGTTTCATTTATTTTATTGTTTTCACACATTAAACAATTAACATTAAATATGAATATCAAGTAATGCATTACATGAAATATTGTAGAAATATATGAGATATAGGGATGAATTGTTTTAGTAGAATATCTTTAACAATTTAGAATCAATTTTCTTTGGATTTACCCCTCTCTAATAGAGGCATTTGGTGCTAATAATCTTCTCAAAAATTTGTTAATTTCTCATCCCTTATATTCCATAAACTACACATTTACACCATGTTAACATGCTTCCTTATAGCATTATAAATATATGATCCTACAAGAATTAACTCCATGAAAATGTGAATATTTTATTTAATGCTCAAAGTGCACTTCCTTCTCCAAACTCGACCTTAGTTTCCCATTCCTTTATTCACGAAAAATGATTTTTTACATAAAAATGTGAACTAAACCACATACAAGTTGATGCTCTCATGTTATTTTGGTTCATGATAGGGATTATCAATTATATGCATTAAAACAAATCTAGTAACAAAGATCAAAGAAGTCAAATTATACTTATGTATTCACAATGGAAACTAAACTCATTCATAATGACAATGACGACCTAACTCATTCATATATAAATCATAATGTAACACTAGCTAACACTACCCCCCCCCCCCCCCAACCCCGCCCTTAAGTTATTATGGGTTGTGAAAGGTGTTATTGACGTTTTAACTTTGATTACCTGATGACTTACAATATACTAGGATTGCACTTTATACTTTAAGCATGTAAATAAACTTTGGGAGTTTAACTTCCATAAATGTAGTATGCATATTACCTATATTTGTCAGATTTTGTGTTCATACATATATTTCCATAGTGAACCAAACATGGCTTCTCTTTTAATGATAATTATCTTGTGAGTCAATGATTCTGCAATGTAAGCTCATCGAGGGTGAACACACACACAAAAGCCTTGACAATGCGAACATAATCGATCCAGCTTTCGTCAAGTGTCAAACCATTGATATAGCATATAATGGTATCGTGGATATGTTGAGATCATGGTCAATGGGGGGGGTCCTACAACCACCAACCCACGTAGCTAGATATATCTATATCTATATATATATATATATATATATATATATATATATATATATATATATATATATATATATATATATATATATATATATATATATATATATATATATATATATATATATATGACCATTAGTTTGTTATTAAGTTTCAAATCAAACTTGTACACACACACACACACACACAGAACATGGTTGACAACATACAACAGGGAAAATTAAATCATGATGACTGGACCTCCCCATAACACGATCAGGAGTCTGGGGGTCCAATACTTGTGGCATTGTTGTGCTCATGACACCATCACCTTAACTCATTTTCATGATGGGTGTTTCCCGTAAATTCTTAGTAGCATTAAAAAGGTTATCACATCAGCGGCCCCAATGAGCATTTAAAATAGTTGACATAACACAACACTTACCATGACCAAAGTTACAGGTGATGAGCTAATGTGACAAGAATAATAGCCAACATTGGTGCTTATACCAGAATAATTTGACTTAATAAAATGATATGTGTGCCCCCACACCCCCCCCCCCCCCCAAAAAAAAAAAATGTCATGCACAAGCATAGAAAGAAGAATAAAAACTTTAGCAATGAACAACCACATATAAAAACTTCACAAACAAAAAAAACTAGCATATAAAGCAAAAAAGTGAATGCCAAAGGTCCATCCAAAGTAAATAAATCCATTCATTAATATATAATTTTATGATTATACAGACTCACTGCATCTTTGTTATTTTTCTATTGGATATAAGCTTATATTTACTAGTTGCAAATTGGAAATTGTATGTGCTACTAACTTCAGTGTTGAGATATGTATGGACTCAGATTCCATATGCCATTCTAGAACCCTAAATCACGTTTTAGCATAAAATGACAATGCGAGAATAAAACAAAGTTACGAACATATCTATGTGGATATTCATGACAACAGTCAAAACTAAGTCTAAAGGTAGTTTTCGGTCCATCAAAAATGACTTAACTAATCTAGATTGGATCATTATATTGTTTTTCATCCATATAGGTGCTTTCAGAGTGGAAAAAGTGTAGGAAACAATCCTCCGGACCATTTTTAACTATGGGGCCCAATTTGGCAAATTAGGGTCTAAAATATTCTAGGAGCATTTTGAGGCATCAAATGACATATTTTGGGGTAAAACTTTATCGCTTTAGCGCCACACATTTTTTTCCTATTCTAAACACAAAGACCTTCTCGGCGACGCTAGAATCACATTAATCAGAGTCCATATGCAAAATTTATGTCACTCATAAGTTGACCTTCTTGTTTTCACCTCCATAATTAGAGAGGATGCCACCTTATCTCCTATTATTCATGAAAAGGGGGCTATCCACGTGACTATGATGTATAAGACTCTAGAATAGTCTCTATTGTAACTTTGGTTAAGAGTTGAGGTAGTCAAACATAACCACTAATAGGCTATCAAGTTGTGTTATATAAGGGCCACTTGGAGGAAAATGGGCCCATTCTTCAAGTGCATTTGTTCCATAGTTGAGAAAAAAATAGCCAAGAGGGGTAGGAGATATAACATATAGAAAGGATTTTTGCATTGTAGTAGACCACTGACCACATGACATACTTCTTTGTACTTGCAACCATATTACCATTCGGAGAAAGAGAGTAGAGAGGCCTCACCTTCTAGCTGGGTTTTTCCCAAAACGGTTTCCCAGGTCATATCTTGTGTCAAATATGTGTGTGAGAATTTATTTTGTGGTTCTCTATTTTTGGTGTAATTTTTAGTTCGCATGCATGCACTATTATCTGTATTCTACAGATCTAGAAATGTAAAAGCAAATAAAATTGTAATAGTGTAGAATATCCACGGTAGTTTATGGATCATATTAGTATCAGAGAATGTTTATTTGGGTATATTATAGATATTTGTAAGGGATCTAGATCGTCTAGGTCAAAAGTCATAAAACCCTAATAATGGTCGACGAATCTATGAATAACCATTGTGATCTTGCAAAGGAGAGGATTTCGTGGCTGGAACAAAAGTCACATATCTAAATCATAATGCAAATCTCCTCATGATGGCCCTCAACAATAAGTTGGGGATATTTAGAGAAGATGTAGGTTCTAATGTAGAGGAAAAATCAGAAGGGGGGTCAGGAGATTGGGAAGAAATGGAGAACTAGCCGAAGAAAGAACCCATAAAAGATCAATTCAATTTGAGTGTCATGAATCAATCACAACACTTATTCAAAATGGAAGCGAACATCGATATCAAGCTGTATCACGAAGATATCGATGCTTTGAAGCTAAATCACTAGTTGCAGCAATTGGAAGTGTATTTCAGTGTCCATCAATTTGAGGAAGAACAAAATATTTCATTTGTGTGACTGAAATTAGAAGGCCATGCCCTAAATTGGTGGGAAAGCCACATAGAGACCCTGAGGTTGGAGGGAGAGCCTCCAATGACTAAGTGGGAGGAACTTAAAACCCCCATTAAGTCATAGTTTTACCCTGTTGGGTATGTAGAGAGACCGGTGGATCCAGTGGCACTACTTCAGGAAAAACTTGAGACAAAGTGTGTAGGGGTACACTATAGAGTTCATAAAGATGGCCATAATGTTGGGTATCTCCCCAAAGAACCCAGATGCACTCTTCAAGTATTTAGGGAGTCTACACCGTCATCTACGGGAGTAAATGATGTTTTTCAAGCCCAAATTGGTGGATGAAGCTTGTGTATAGGCACAGTATCTGGAGAACATAGGCCTGAAGAAAGCGCAATCAAGTGGATTAACGCGGAACAAGCAACATGACGCTTCTAAGGAGGGGAAGAAGAAGCAGAAAGGGGGGAAGATAAAAAATACAATAGCCACAACACACTAGTACAAAGATCCCAACAACCACTATAACCACTGCAACATTGACAACAATACAAAGGATCAGAAGTTTTGGAAGTTGCATCCAGAGCTTAACCCGATGAAACAAAAAGAAAGACAATAAGATGAAGAATCTCATGGCCACTAATAGAAGAAACCAAGTTGAAAGCATCTCAGACATGGATGAGAATATTGTTTGTACATCAGTGTATAAGGAGGTACATCTGAGTGACCTTCAACAACAAGAAGAGAAATAATTACCAAACTCTGCCATATAAATATACAGGTCAAGAAGACAAATATTGATGCTCTATTTGACACAGGATCGCAGGCGGATCTCAATGCAATAGAGCTAGTCAAGAATTAGAACTAGATGTCGTTCCTCTTGATGTACATGGAATCATGTTTGGAAGTCCCTACATGTACATGCGAGATGCAATATTCATGCGGAGAGACAACAAGTATCAAATCATCAAGGATGGAAAATCGTTCACCATCAATGCTCACAAAGGCAAGTAAAAAAATTTGCTAGTAAGTGCTAACCAAGCCAAGAAATTGATCAGTTCCAACAAGAAGAATGTTTTATTATTTTTAAGAGAAAATTAGTTTTCAGAGTCAATAAGAGGCAAGGCATCCCTGGAGGGGTGTACAAAGAAACAAAAACAACAATGGGAAGAGTTGTTGCAGGAATACAGGGATGCATTCCGAGAGCCTACATGGTTACCACCTAAGAGGGAAGTCGAGCATGAGATATAGCTATTGTTGAACTCCCCATTGCCAAACATTGGGTTGTACAATAAATCTGTTATAAAATCAAGTGAGGTGAAGAAACAATTGCAACAACTAGTAGAAAAATGTGTCATTTGATCGATTACATCACCATGTGGGCCACCCATCATAATTGTGCGAAAGAAGGATGGGACTTGGAAAATGTGTATAGATTACAAGGCGTTGAACAAAATCACACTCAATAATAAGTACCCCTACCTAGGATAGATGATTTATTAGATCACTTGCAACAAGCAAGATACTTCACCAATCTGGACTTAAAGTTTGGATATCACCAAGTTTGAGTCAAAGAAGAAGATACCTGGAAGACAACCTCCAAAACTAGGAAAGGTTTGTATGAGTGGTTATTCATGCCATTTGGTCTATGTAATGCACCAACTATGTTTATGAGATCAGTGAATGATGTACAACACCCTTTTATAGATTCATTTGTTATTGTCTATTTGGACGATAACTTGGCATGCAATGCTACATGGGAGGAGCACATCTCACACTTGATGCAAGTGCTTGAGACATTAAATAAGCACCAATTGTTATCAAATCTCAAGAAGTATGAGTTTACACAATAGTCTTTATGTTGAAAATGTGGTAAGAAATTCCTAATTTAATTTTTCATTGATTAAAATTAGGAGAAATTCAAATTTTAATCTAAGTAAATAGTTGGAGTTATTTAACTAAGGTGATATGGCACTTATCACTCAGTTAAATTAGTTAATTCATGTTGGAGATACTTTAGTTATGTTTAGTTATGATTGATTGCTAATTACTAGAAATTTGTTTCAGTTAATTTAAGTTATTGTGAGTTTAACTAGTTCTATGTGATTAAATAGTGGAAGGTCTAGTAGTGGGGTGTGTTCACTTGTGATCAACCAATTAACTCATTAATCAACCCATAATAATTGATGCATGTAGATAACTCCAATTACCCAGTTGAGATTTCAGTTCAAGGGAATTGTACTATGAGTTGTAGACAATTCCAAATTGTACAGGTGGTGCATGTAGTCAAAGAAGGACCTATAGGAATTGTACAATTCCCAATGAGCAATTTCCTTAATTAATAGGGGTTAATTCCTCATTGAACAGTGCAAGTAAATAGGGACTTGGAAAGGCACGAATTTGGTTAAGTATTGACCATAGCTAGTCTGTGAAGCAGTGATATAGATTATACTAGTGCAGAGGTTGCTCGAGCTTGAGAAATCATTGTATTTATTCTCTATTTTCTCATTAATACAATATAGATAGGAAGGGGTTTTGAGCAGTTTCTTTTCCCTAGATAAATATCTGAGCATGTGTAATTGAATCTTCTCTCATGTTTATGTTGTGATTTCTCAATCGATTAATTGCTTTCTGTTGATGAGTAGAGTAGATTCAAGTATTTTGTTTTAACAAATTACATAAGCAGTTTTGAATCTACAAGAAATTTATACATGGTATCGGAGCAGGAATCATAATAGAAGAGAGAATTCAAAGTTGTCTTTGCAGGTGAATCAATTTTGCAGGATCATTCTTCAGAGCTAGCAAGATGTATTTCTATGGATTAAGATCGAGTATGCCCATGAGGGTAGTTCAAATTTTATTGCTTGGAAGGACAAGATGGAGGAACCATTGGAAGATAATGGGTTGAGGAATTCATAGATAATGATATCTTGAAGCCTCTAACATCTAATATTCAATATCTAACAGAAAGGAAGAAGTGTGCTGCAAAGTCGAGGAGGATCATATTGGATGGGGTTTGAGATCATATTGTCTCGAATCTCCACGGGAAAGAGACTCCATATGCAGTGTGGCAAGCCTTGGTAGACTTGTTTTAGAATAGTAGTGGCCAGAGGAAGATAGCACTGAAGGACAAGCTTCAGAAGATCAAGATGGAAAAGGGTGACACAATACCACAGTACCTGAGTAGGTTCACCCAACGTTGGGATGAAATTGGGAGTGTAGGTATTACGGTTGTAGAAGATGATCTGGTAAGCCTAACACTTCTAAGCCTCCCCAAGAGGTGGAACAACTACCAGGATTCGGTAAATGGGAGGGAGAAGCTACTAAATTTAGAGTGATTGTGGTCTGACTTGGTGCAAGAAGAGATTAGGCGGAACACCAGATATGGAACCTCATCCAAGTGGGATGATGAGGAGCACTATGCCTTGGATGGAAAGGAAAAGAAAGGGAAAGGAAATAAATCCCAATATAAAGCATAATCTACTCAGGTAGGCAAGAAGATATACTTGTCAAAAATCAATGCTTTCACTGTCATGATTTGAGACACTATGCCACGAAGTGTCTACATGAGAAGGTGGGTAAGAAACCTTCGGGAGGAGCAATAGGTGAAGCTTTGGCTTCACAGTTCGAACTTTATTTCACCCTCATCGCTTGTATGGTAAGCATGGTGATGGGTAGTGTGTGGTATCTGGATAGTGGAGCCCCATTCCATATGACGAGAAACTGAGAATTATTCAATGACTTGGAGGAGAAGGACCACCAGATGCACATCAAGATGGGAGATGATGGAAGGTATAGCATGACCGGTATCAAGACAATAATTTTTCAGAGGGAGTGTGGTTCCCCTTTCAAATTAAAATATGTCATGTATGTGTTGAGTCTAAAGAAGAATCTCGTTTCAGTTACTATGTTGGAAAACCGTGGCTACGATGTGATATTTAGGAAAGGAAAGGATTTCCTTAGACACATCGCCACGAGACAAGTGAAGTGGATCAGGATTCAGGTGAAGGACCTATACAAATTAGATGTAGAAGATTGTGTAGCATTGAGCACAAAAGGAGAGAAGGTGCAGAGTCGAGACATCAATGAATTATGGCATAAGATACTTGGCCATTTGCACCATTGCACTTTGAAGATCATGTAGCAGATTTATACAGGTCTTCCCAAAGGTGCACTAAAGCAGCGAATACATGCAAAGGGTGTATATTGGGAAATTACAATAAATCCACCTTCAACGATCGGAACAGTAAAGCGCAAGCAGTCCTCTATAGGATTCACTCAGATGTGTTTGGACATTTATCGATAGCCTCCATGGCTAAGCACATGTATTATGAGATATTTGTAGATGATTCCTCACAGACTTGCTGGATCTTCTTCATGCAAAAGAAAGACCAGACATTCAAAAAAAATTTAAAGAACTTGTTGAGAAAGAGAATGGCAGGAACGTGAAGGCTCTTAGTAGCTATAACTGTGGAAAATATGTGTCGAATGAGTTTAAGAACTTTTGTGGAAAAGAAGGAATTCGACGGGAGTTGCCAGCACCCCATAACACATAGTAGAATGAGGTGTCCGAGAGGAATAACAAAAGTATTGTGGGAGCTGCATGGGCCATGTTACATGATCAGAGCCTATAGTTGCACTTTTAGGCAGAAGCATGCAACACGACTGTTTATTTGCAGAACAAGAGTTCTCACAAGATTTTTGGCATGAGTACACCAGAGGAAGCTTTTTAAGGGAAGAAACCATATGTGTCACACTTTAGGATTTTTGGATCATCAGTTTATTGTCATGTTTCCAAGGATGCAAGGAAAAATCTAGAGCCTACAATTGAGTTGGGCATATTTGTGTGGTACACTGATACACCTCACAACTATCGTGTGTACTTGCCATCTCTTAGGATGAAAATTACTAGGAGAGATGTGAAGTTTGATGAGGAAAAGGAAATGAGGTGTTCTCTTGAAAGGGAGATTCAGTTGCATTCAAATTAGGAGCTATGGCTCCAAAGGAAGAATATCATGAAGTTGTAGAGCAACCACAAGCAGAAGAATAAAGAGAGGAGACATCCACTCAAGAAAAGACATCCAGATATGGAAGGAAGCACACCAGAGAAGATGGTAGATTAATGCATGATGCTAGAGAGAATGTGGAAGTGCCCACATCATAGCTCAGGCAGAGGAAGTCACTAGATCAATACACTGGATACATGGCTCTGATGAGTGAGCTTGGAGATACTGAGCCATCCTCATTTGAGAAATTAATGTAGTAACCAGTATGGGTCGATTCCATGGTAGAAGAATATGATTCCATTATTAGAAACAATGTTTGGGAAGTGGTCCCAATACTAGAGGACATGTCAGTGGTAGGTTCCAGGTGGATCTATAAGGTGAAGCAAGTAACAGATGAAAGCATTGAGAAACACAAGGCCAAATTTGTGGCCAATGAGTTCTCTCAAGTGGAGGGAATGTACTATGAGGATACTTTTGCTCCAATATCAAGGTACTATTCAATCAAATCAATTATAGCACTTGCAGCGCAGATGGGATGGAAGATCCATCAGATGTATTTGAAGACAACATTCCTCAATGGAGTGATTGAGGAGTAGGTGTAGATTGAGCAGCTAAAAGGATTTGAGACCTTCGACAGAGAGTCACATGTGTGCAGATTCAACTATTGTATGGATTGAAACAAGCACCTTATGCTTGATACACTAGGATTGACAACTATCCCACCAGTTTGGGCTTCACCAAAATTGAAGCAGATGCAAACCTTTGCCATATTGTTATGGAAGGTAAATTATTTATTATTGCATTATATGTCGATGATTTAATTTTAACTAGTGATGAGGAGTTGATCAAGTCTTGAAAAGAGGATTTTGCAAGATAATTTAAGATGAAGGACCTGGGGCTCATGCATTATTTCCTTGGTATGGAATTAAGGCAAGGAGTTGGGGAACATTTTGTCTCTTAGGGCAAGTATTCCAATGAGATACTTAAGAAGTTCCACATGGAGAGAAGCAAACCCATGGAGTCTCTTTAGTGTCCTAAATTGCTTGCATAAATTATCAACTGAGGTTTGTAAGCTAATGAAGTGTAGTGCACTATATGTGCTTAGTTAACCCTTCTTACTTTGTCGTTTTATATTTTTATATTGTTTTGGGGGTTTCTGTTCTCTGATTCCTAATGATGTACAATCTGAACTATGAGAAACTGAATCTAAACTTCCTAAAGGTGAACCAAGAGTTGAAACTAGTCAAAATCTAATTTAAAGAAAGGAAAAACAGAGCATATGTCCTATCTCGTCATTAATCCTAAGTCATGAATCTAATTCTTAAAATTAAGGGTGAAGTTGTAATGCATGTTGAAATAAATACAGAGAATGAAATCAACTGAAGTACTTCTAGTTACTCTAACCTTCAATTTTGAAGGATAACCTTCTTGAGATGGGATACAAGCAACTTTCTGTACTTTATGATCTAGAGAACTAAATGAAACATGCAAAAGGTAACTGATTGATTTCAACCATTGTATGGAGTGAATGTTTAACCATTTAGTTTAGGATGAGTATCAACTTGAAATGGTGATCAAAAACATTCATTAACGTAGTGGATTGACAAATCTATCCTAGAAAATAAATAACAAAACAGTGAGTAAGCTATACAACAGTGCGTTCTCATTACTTCAACCTTACTCCATTTAGAAACGAAATCATTTCCTTTCATGAAATGTGTTGGAAGAACAAGACTGCACGATTGAGTTTTAACATTATGTTGTTGGTGAAAACTAAAATAAATCAACCTAAGTTAGAAATACTGCTAAAAGCAAATAATGAAATTAAAACTAAACAGAAAATGAATGGAAAGAAAACCTCCTTCAGTGTAGGGGCCCTCTGCAACTGACTGGGTTGAGCTACTAACTAATTGAAAATTCTCTCTTAAACAATTATTGGTCAACACACGACTTATATTATAGAAAAGAACGAAGTCCCAAAATATAGAGCTCGAAGTCTAAACCTAATACATAAAATTCTTTGCACCCCCCTCGGTTATGTACAACTAGTATTTATAAGGAAATAATCATAATTGTCTTTGAGAAAAACTGGCTACATGTGGCTCATACGTATTACGATAGAATTATGTAAATCTCTGATCAACTACAAGTGACTTAAATTCGAGCGAGACATTTGCAACAGAACTGTTAACACATATGGCTGATCCGAGTTAATGCTTGCAACAGAACTATTAGATTTATTGATTAACCGCGAAAGAACAGACGAAGAGTCCTATTGCTTCTGGGTATCATATGTTTGACTCCACCTTTGACTACGATCTTGAGCTTGCTTTCTTGTTGATCTGGGCTGAGTGAATAGGATAGAATCCATGTGGAGATGATTCTAGAGATGCCCATGTGGCCGGATTCTTCATTTGACACCTGGAACCTGCCAGACCATGGAAGTAGCTACGGAATACACAGTTAGCTGTAGAATAGGCTGCGTTCTGTAGCTAATTTGCAAAAATTTATTCAAATAGAAAAAACATAAAAATATAACATGTCAATCATTTAATGCCTTCCTTAAGACAAAACCTATCATTTATCATCGATGGGGATCTGTAATATTATGGAAAAGCAAGGGAAAGAGGTGAGAAAAACTATCAAAGAGAGGGTAATTCTGAGGTTCCACATACCCCCACTACAAAATCATTGCATGTCCTCATGCAATTTGCCAAAAATGTGAATTCCTCTTACTTATTGCATTTGCTCAAACACTTTGCTAGTACATCCAATTTTCTTCTTTTGTTCTTCTTTGAAGTGACTACCATTCTGGGTTTCTTCATAAGAAGCTTGTATTTAAGGTTTATGACTGTTCTGTTCAGGCCTCTATTCTTCCTCTTCAACTTCCTATTCTTCTTATACCACAGCCCTAGATGCAGAATTGTATTATCATGAATAGCCTTGTCCAATTTACTTTGTTCCCTCAAGGTTTCATTTTCTTTCTTGATATGTCTGTTCAATATCTCTAACTCGTAGATTTCTTGTTTGAGACAGTCAATTAGAGGTTCTTGTGGATTGACAGAGGGTTCTAGATTGACAGAGGGTTCTAGATTGACAGAGAATTCTAGATCCATTGAGGCACTTTTCTTTTTCCAATGATTCTATATAGTCATATATTTGTTGCTGCTCTGAGTCTATGCCTGGAGGTCTTCTGTTGGGGCTGCCTTCGAAACACTGCTCAGGAAAATTTTGAGGACTGTGTGCAGATGGAACATTATCAGGAGATGGTACTAGGGTTTCTTCTTCTAAATTTATGAACTTCGTCCCCTTTGATGATATCTTCTTTACCATACCTCGGAGTCTAGAGCTCCTTCTAAGTTGTAGAGGACTTACGTTCTCCTCCTTTGTACCCTTTTTCTCCTTTCTTATATTTTCTTTTCTCTTGATTTGTTTCCTAATCTCTGTCAATTCTTCAGAGATTAATTTTTCATCATCCTTTTGTAATGAAAATTCAAGTTTGCTTTGAATGGTTATATCGGTCTTATTTCTCTTACTCCTTCTGACATTACCTTCTTCAAGTGACTCTGGTGCCTCTTGGAAATAGTTTCTTATCAGGAAATTTTCCCAAGTATCTCCTATTATTTTCAAATGAAACTCAACCAGTATCTTTACCAACCCATGATGGTACATGGTTGTGTCTATGAATTCTATTTTCTTCTGTACATTTGAAGCCATCCTTCTTAAACTATTTAGCAAGAAGAAAGGAAGATTGATTTCTCCATTTTCTAGAAAGTTCATCAATAAACGTATATGGTAGACATATATGCACCCGAATCTTCCCTCACACGTAATAAATTTCTGTAATATCAAAAGCATGCTTCTCCATTTACTTTTAAGTGTTGAAATAGGAATTCCTTTTCTAAACACAGAGACATCCATACCTGGGTTCCTAGAGATTACTTTCCATGATTCATTGTGGAATTCCTTGTTTTTGAATCATCTTTCACCATGTTTTGGTAGTTTTGTAGCCTTTGTTATGTAGGATTCTGTTACTACAAACTTAATGTCTCCAATTTCTACTTTTGTACCATCAAATGATCTAGCAAAAGATTTTGTGATCTCTTTGTGAAAACCATCAAATTTTTCAATGAAGTTGAGCCATCCAGCCTTCTGCAACATTTCCTTGAGTTGTGGGTATCCTTCCATATATTTTTCTCCTACTGGCTCTGTCCTGACAATGAGTCCCATGGCTTATGTTTCGCAAAATTTCTTAACCTTCAAAATCACTCTCCTGGTCTATGAAATGGATTAACTATGAGTATGGTGAAAAAGAACTACTGCTTTGCGTGGAATAAGTAGATGGTGAGGGTTTGGAGGGACATGGACAAGTTGGTCACATTGTAGACATGACCGTTAACAGTTGGAGTTATTAGGGATCGTTTACGTACAAAGTATGGAGAGTGTAGTGAAGATGTGGTATGATGAAGTTATTATGGACCGTTTAGTACCAAGTATGGAAGATGTGGCGGATATGTGGTATGATGAAGTGGCAATCAAATCAAATGATGACTCGTTAAGGAGACATACGATTATCCATATTATACATGCCTTATGTTTTTAACTTGCTGTTTGAAATAAATTTTGCATTTTACCTTTAAAACTTAACCTTTCTGCTTGATAACTCTTTTGGTGTTGATCCATAGGTACCTTTTAGCATGTTTGGTCTCCAAAACTGGGTCCTTCAATTTCCTGCATTCATGATTTATTTGTGAGTTGTACAATTGTGCCAGAGCTGATAAGTAAGTTGTAGCTGCAGAATCAGATTAGCTGCAGAATGGAATCAATTGCAGAATGTGAGAAGAAGGAAAAGTGAATTATATTTATAGAACATGAGTGTAAAAATGAAATAGAAATGGGTTATGACAGTGAGATGGAATGAAATGCAGAATAAAATGGGAAATAGGGTGAGATGGAGTAAAACTGTAAAAATAAAATGTAAATGGAACTGTAAAATAAAATGAAAACAGAATGAGATGGAATGAGACTATGAATTTGCAGACTCTGAACTGCAAATGAATGTAGCTTTTTGTCACTACTTATTACATAAAGGAAATGGAAAATATAGGATGTCAAAAATCTCTGATTTTCACGTTGTATTTTCTGTATAAGTATGCCAATCAATTATTGGTTTTCAAACTCATACAATTTTTTTTATTATTATATATTTTTTTATTTATTTTTATTTTTAGGAAAAATAAAGGCTAAGTTAGTGGAGAAGAAGAATTCTTCTTCACTAGCTTCATTTCAGAGTTATTCTGGAAAATCTTAATGAACTCCTCTCTTGAAATTGGCTTTTGATATATCTTCAACCGATGACCATTCACAAGAAGAGGTATTTTTCTTTCATCTATTGTCCTTATCCTTACTGCTCTGTTATTAAAGACTTCTTCAATCTCATATGGCCCAAGCCAATGAGTCTAAAACTTCCCTTGAAAATCTTTGAATTTTGAATCGAACAAAAGTGCCCAATCTCCTACTTGAAACTTCTTCTCCTTGATATATTTATCATGCCATTTAGCCCTTTGTTGTTGGACTATATTGGTTCTTTGAACTGCATCTTGCCTGATTTCATCAAGCTCATTAAGTTGCTCCAATCTATGTTTCTGTGCCTCTGATAAATCCAGTCCCAATTGGACTTCCATCTTGAAGGTTTTGATTTGAAACTCTATAGGGAACAGGACTTGTTTCCCATAAACAAGTTCATAGGGTGTATGTCCCATTGTGTTCCTCCATGTAGTTCTATAAGCCCATAAGGCTTCAGGAAGCCTTTTTACCCAATCTCTTCTATGTAGATGCACAGTCTTAGTGAGAATTCCTTCAATCACCTTATTTGTAGATTCAACTTGACCATTTGCTTGTGGATGATAGGGGATAGATTTCCTATGTTTGATCTTGTAATCTTCCACAAGACTCTTCACCATTTTAGATGTAAATTGAGATCCCTGATCTGTCACAATTTCTCTTAGAACACCAAAACGAGTGAAGATGTCCTCAAAAAGAAAATTAACTACAGATTTTTCATTAGCAAGAGGTAATGCTTTAGCCTCTACCCATTTAGTGACATAATCAGTCCAGACCAATATATTATTTCTTTTTCTTATATGGGGGATTAATTGGTCCAACAAAATCCAAGGCCCATTTTTCAAAAGGTTCAATGAGTACCTGAATTTGTAGTCGCATTTCATTTGAGGAAGCAGGTTTTCCTACCCTTTGGCAGCTACCACACCTCTTGACATATTCGTTGGCGTCTCTGAAGATGGATGGCCAATAATATCCTAAAGAAAGGATTTTATAGGCTATCATCTTGTCAGCAAACTGTCCACCACACAGTTCATCATGACATGCCTTAAAAATCTCAGGCATTTCATCTTCCCTAACACATCTTCTGATCATGAGATCTAGACCTGTTTTATATAATTCATTAGTGGTTCATGAGTATCTTGCGCTTATTTGAATGATTTTTCTTTTCTCTCTAGGAAACAAATGTGAAGGAAATTTCCCTGTGACTAAGTAATTGGCAATATCTACAAACCAAGGGGTCTGAGTAGTCACTGCAAAAAGATATTAATCAGGAAACTTATCTTCAACCGGAGTGCCATCTTTGATATTTTGAATTCTGGACAAGAAATCAACAACTGTGTTTTGTTTTCCAGGTCTATCTAGCACAGTAATATTGAATTCTTGCAAGAGTAATAACCATCTTGTAACTCTGCCATTAGTAATAGGTTTATTCATTAAGTATCTAATTGCAAAGTGGTCTGTATGAACAAAGGTTTCATAGCCTGTTATATAATGTTTGAACTTATTGATAGCATGAACAATAGCTAAAAATTCCTTTTCAGTGACAGTATATTTAACTCGGTGGGAATCAAATTCTTACTTGTATAGTAGATGGCATAGAGAATCAAATATTTTTGTCCTAATACAACTCCCAGAGTTGTATCTGAAGCATCTGTTGAAAAGTGAAAAAGTAGTTTCCAATTTGGACCTCTCAAGATGGGTGCTTCAGAAATTCTTGCTTTTAAAGTCTCAAATGCTAACTGGTAATCAAGATTCCAATTGAACTCACAATCCTTGGTGAGTAATTTGAAGAGTGGGGATGCCATTTTAGTGAAATTTTCTATAAATCTTCTATGGTATCATGTAAATCCTAGAAAACTTCTAACTTCATTTTGAAAATTTGGAATTGATAATTCAGAGATGACTTCAACTTTAGATTTACCAACTTTAATTCCATCTCCTGAAATGTGATGTCCTAATACAATCCCTTCTGTAAACATCATAAAAACATTTTTCATGGCTTAGTGAAAGGTTTGCTTCCTTATATCTTTTAAGAACTTTTCCAAATTTTCCAAAGCTTCTTCAAATGTATTCCCATAGACTGTAAAGTCATCCATATATACCTCTACACAATCATGTATTAGATCAGAAAAAATTCCTAGTACTGCTCTTTGGAATGTTGCAGGTGCATTACATAATCCAAAAGGAAGTACTCGGTAGGCATAGGTTCCCCATGGACAAGTAAATGTGGTTTTATCTTGATCTTCAGGTGCCACCTGAATTTGATTATAACCACTAAAACCATCCAAGAATGAGAAATAATTCTTACCTGCTAATGTATCTAACACTTGATCTATAAAGGGAAAAGGAAAATTATCTTTAAGGGTAGATTTATTCAATCCTCGATAATCAATGCATACCCTCCATTTACCATTCTTTTTAGGCACAATTACTAAAGGGGAAACCCATTCGCTGTCTGAAATTGAGTAAATGAAGTTTACATTCAGCGGTTTTTGCAGCTCTTCTTTCACAATTTCCCTAAGATTTGGATTCATCCTTCTTTGAGGTTGTCTGATAGGTTTACAATTTTCCTCAATGTATATGTGATGTATACAAGTCTTAGGACTAATTCCTTTCATGTCAGTATATTCCTTTGCATATGCAACAAAATGTTGTTATAATGTTTTGATTAGCTTTTCCCGTTGTAATTTATCCAAGTTATTGTTTATGTTCAATGTTCTCCCTGGAAAGATTTAAATTGTAGAGCTACCAAATTCTTCCATAGAATAAAGAGACATCTGCCTAGATGACAAATATTCAATATTGGATTTTTCTTGGAATTGATAATGTTCATATTCTGGAGATGATTCAAAAATTTTCATTGTATTCAAGAATTGACTATCTTCACTAATGTCTGAAATGTAGAAATTTGAATAATATAACACTTATTCACAGAGATTATCTTGATTATACACTATTTGCGGAATGCATGCATAATACATAACCTCCTCTACCATTGATCATCAATTTGCGGAATTTAAAAACAATCGCATGCGCACATTGAAACATCAATCACACATATCAACACAGTATGTAATGGGGAAAGTATACAGCTGAAAACCCACAACTATATGTATATTATAATGATAGAGAACATGTAACAATACATAGTACAATACTCCTCACAAGTACTCTGTACTATCTCCACATGCTACACACAAACTAGCTCAGATCTGAACAAGTCACGGGTTCAAATCTCCTCCACTGTTTTGCCTGCCTCTACTGCGCAATCCAAGTTGAGAATAGATCAGATCCAAGTTCGAATTTCCTTGGCTTGTACTGCGCAATCCTCATTGGAAATCTCAATCAATGATTGTGCAAATCTCATGCACAGTTATAGTCACAACTGATAGTAGTCTCACCCTTTCACTCACCTCTAACACTTGTCTCCACTGAACTGTCCATGCACTGAGTTAACTGATGTATTCTTTAGTTGATTTATGAGTTAATAATTAGTGAATTAATTAATAATTAATTCACATCACTCATCACTAGTGTATTTGGCAGTTAGACTAAATACAACTAGTTCAACTAAGTCAAACTGAACACAACTCCATCAACTCCACCAAACTCAATCACTTGAGTTCTAACTGAAGTCCATCATGAAATACCTCAACTAACCCATAGGAAAAGTGTATTTCCTTCTGGCAGTTGCATGTGCCACATCCATAGCTCGAACTGAAGTGCTGCAAGAGGATAAGATAATGTTTATAGTCCAAATATTATTAAGAGCTAATAATATTCGACTGTTCTATTTTTTGACTGGCAGTCTAAAAATAGACTCCGCCCATATGTCTAAAAATATAGGTCCATCTATTTTTACCAACATGACCAATCATCCATAAATAGCATCCTGCAACTCATAGACCATGATCCATATGTCTAAAAATAAACTTTGTGCCAAAAATAGCCTGCGGGCCCACTTAGTGAAGGCGACTTCTTTTCACTAAGATCCATCATCTTGTTGCATTTTCAACACTCCCTCTCAACAAGATATGGATTATCTGCAACCCCTATCCTGCCTCTATGGTATTCAAATTTGCTCCTGGTGAGCGCTTTCGTCAAGATATCAACATCTTGATCCTCCGTGGGAATGTATGAAAGTAACATGATTCTCCGCTACACACAATCTCTGATATGATGGTACCTGATGTCGATGTGCTTGGATCTATCATGAAATACTGGATTAGCCGAGAGTTTAATACAACTCTGGTTATCACAATAAATCACAGTAGGCTCCAAGTGTGACCCGAACAACCCGACCAGGATCTTCCTCATCCATATAGCCTCGCATGCAGCCAAACTTGCTGCCATATACTCAGCCTCTGCTGAACTGAGTGCCATGGATCTCTGCTTCCTACTGTACTAAGAAACTGCTGCCGACCCAATACTGAAGATCCCTCCAGATGTGCTCTTTCTGTCCGTTGGGCTCCCTGCCCAATCTGCATCCGTGAAGCCGCATAGCTTCACCTCATCCTCCTATCTATACCACAATCCATATCCTGATGTGCCTCTGAGATAACGCAATACATGCTTACCTACCTTCCAGAAGAGCTTGGTTGGCTTAACCATAGCTTGTGAAAGCTGGTTAACATCATAGCATATATCGGGTCATGTATTGACCAGATACATAAGCGACCCCACCAACTGTCGATAAACAGTGGCATCCACTACCTCCGCTGAAGTAGCATCCTCCTTCCTCCAACCTCCAGGAAGAGGAGTATCAACAGGCTTGCGGCCATGCATGTTGAACTTCTGCAGTATCTCTGGGGCATAATTACCCTGAGAAATAAATAGTCCATCACTACGCTACCAAATTTCCAATCCTAGGAAATAATGAAGGAGGCCCAAGTCCTTCATCTCAAACTCTCTAGCAAGATCCTCCTTGCATGAAAGTATCAACAGCTCATCTCCCGTCAAAATCAAATCATATACATAAAGTACAATGATCAGCAACTTACCCTCCACCACAATCTGGTATAGGTTAGGATCCACCTCACTCTTGGAGAATCCAAGTCCCGTGAAATAACTATCTATCCATGTGTACCAAGCACGAGGTGCTTGTTTCAACCCATACAGCGCTCTCTTGAGCCTGCACACATGCGACTCGCTGCTGAAGATCTCAAAACCTTCGGGCTGCTCTATGTACACCTCCTCCTCAATGACTCCGTTGAGGAATGTAGTCTTCACATCCATCTGATGGATGTGCCACCCCATCTGCGCTGAGAGAGCAAGAATAGTCCATATGGAAGAATACCTTGCGACAGGTGCAAAGGTCTCCTCATAATTGATCCCCTCTATTTGTGAGAAGCCTCAGGAAAAAAATCTTGCCTTGTACTTATCCACACTCCCATCAACTGCCTGCTTCACTTTGTAGATCCATCTCGAACCCACCACTGATTTCACTTCCGGTCTTGGGACAATCTCCCATGCACTGTTTCTGACAATTGAATCATACTCTTCCACCATGGCATCTACCCATGCGGGATCCTCCACAGCTTCCTTGAAAGAGGATGGCTCAGTCACGACACATTTGCTCACAAGAGCCATGTATCCAGTGTACCGATCAGGTGACTGTCTCTGTCTACGCTGTGTTGTAGGTGGTCCTACAACCTTCTCTGCATCTTGAGCCAGTCCCTCAGCTTCTGTAGTGCGCTTTCGCCCTCTGATGGTTGGCGCTGCATGAGTGGTCTCTTCCAATCCATGAACTTCATCTTGTGGCTGATCCATATCCTGAAGCTCATCCTTAGGAACTAATAGCTCCTCATCTGCATGCAAGTGTGGCTCCCTCTCAAGCGAACACTTCATGACTTTCTCCTCCTAAAATTTGATATCCCTTCGCACAAAAGTCTTACGACTGTCTGGCAAATACACACAATAGTTGTGGGGCGTATCAGTGTACCCCACAAATATCCCAACCTCTGCGGTCGGCTCCAGCTTCTTCCTGGAATCCTTCGTCACATGCATGTAAACAGGAGAACCAAAAATCCTCAAATGGGAAATATCAGGTCTCTTACCAGAATAAGCCTCCTCGGGTGTACTCATGCAAAGTATCTTGTGAGGACAATGGTTCTGCACATATACTGCAGTATTTCATGCCTCCGCCCACAAGTGAAGGGGTAGGCCCTGATCATGCAACATCGTCCGTGCAGCAACCACAATCATTCTGTTCTTCCGCTCAGCAACCCCGTTCTGCTGTGGGTTATGGGGACCTATGAGCGCTCTTCGAATCCCTTCTGCACTGCAGAAGTCCTTGAACTTGCCAGAGATGAATTCACCACCATTGTCGTTCCTAAGAACCTTCACCTTCTTCCCCAATTCCCTCTCGACCAGTGCTTTGAACTCACAGAACTTTGAGTATGTCTCGCTCTTCTTTTGCATGAAGAAGATCCAGCACTTTCGAGAGAAATCATCAACAAAGATCACATAGTACTTGTGCTTTGTTGTCGAAGCTATTGAGAAAGGTCCACACACGTCTGTGTGAATTCTCTAAAGGATCGTCGTGGCGCGACTATCCTTCTCATGAAAGGTGGCTTTCAAACATTTTCCCAAAGTACACCCCTTCCACTAATCTGACTGCACAAGAGTGCCTTTAGGAAGCCCAGTAGAAATCTACTGCAGTATCTTCAAGGCTCCATGGTGAAGGTGGCCCAATCTCTGGTGCCACAACTCGCCATCATCTCGGCTCACCAATCCTTCTACCTTGCATGCCATTGCTGCGCAGCCATCTACATGCAATTGATAAAGGTTCTTGACTCGAACCCCTATCTTTCGGGTTTCTCCAGTTGTCTTACTACGCAGGAAAGCCTTTCCCTCGCTGAAGACAACATCATATCCCTTGTCTTCTAACGTCGCCACAGAGATAAGATTCTTCTTCAATCCTGGAACATGCATCACTTCCTTCAATACGAAGGGTTTACTAGACTCCCTCTCAAAGGAAATGGTACCGATATCGGTCGCACTATATCTACCATCATCGCCCATCTTGATGTGCATTCCAAGATCTTTCTCATCCAGATCAGAAAACAAATCTTGATCTCCTGTCATGTGAAAAGACGCACCATTGTCCAAGAACCATACCGATCCCATCACACTTGATACCAAGCATGCGATCAATGAAATATCCAGCTCAAACTGCAAGGCTAAGGCCTCTCCCGCTGCAGATCCAGCAGCTTGCTTATTTTTCTTCTTCTGCGAACAATTTGTGGCATAATGTCTGTGCTGGTGACAGTGAAAGCACTTCACCTTGGACATGTCTTGCTTCTTGCCTTTCGCACCGGAATGAGAAGTTTTCTTGTTCTTCCCCTTCTTTGCTTTGGCAGCCAAGGCGCGATTTTCTTCATCAGATGCCTTTGATGAAGATCCGTCCCTGGTATTCCGCTAATCTCCTCTTGCACAAGATCAGACCAAAGTCTCTCCCATCCTGGCAATTTCTCCCGACCATTGACAGAGTCCTGATAGGAATGCTAACTCTTCGGAAGACCAAGGAGAGCCAAGCTCACTAATTCCTCATCATCGACAGTCACCCCCACACTTCCCAGCTCATCCCGACATTGGGTGAACTTCGTGAGATACTTGGGCATACTATCTCCTTTCTCACACTTGATGTTTCTAAGTTTATCCTTGAGCTCCAACTTCCTCTGGTCACTCTTTATTTGGAATAAATCTGTCAACGCTTTCCACATCAAGTATGGAGAAGCCTTTCCATGCAGGCTGGATACAATGTGATCCTTCATGCCCTCCAACAGAATCCTTCGACACTTTGCTGTCTTCTTTTTCCAAGCCTCAACTTGAGCAGCATCAGTAGGCTTTGGGACCTCAGATTCTATGAACTCCTTCAACCCATTGTCATCTAACACCGCCTCCATCCTGTCTTTCCATGCAATATAATTCGATCTGCCTTCAAGGGCATACTCCAATTGCAATCCGTTGAAAGACATTTCAACTTCGGCACCAAGTAAACACTGCTGCAAATTCGAATTCCACCAGCTCAAAACTCAACCGCTTCTGATCTAAAATTCGTGAGAACAAAGTATTTCTCGTACAGAGATTGACTGTATGGGCATTTACCGGATATCTCACCTTCCAAAAGAAGGATGAATCCAGAGGCTACCTGGCCCGATTACAGACTCTGCCTAAAGAAATAAAATGTAATCACTTTCTGAATAATAGATCTGATGATCAACCTTGCTCCGATACCATGTAGAAATTTGAATAATATAACACTTATTCACAGATATTATCCTGATTATACACTATTTGCGGAATGCATGCATAATACATAACCTCCTCTACCATTGATCATCAATTTGCGGAATTAAAAAACAATCGCATGCGCACATTGAAACATCAATCACACATATCAACACAGTATGTAATGGGGAAAGAATACAGCTGAAAACCCCCAACTATCTGTATATTATAATGATAGAGAACATGTAGCAATACATAGTACAATACTCCTCACAAGTACTCTGTACTATCTCCAAATGCTACACACAAACTAGCTCAGATCTGAACAAGTCACGGGTTCAAATCTCCTCCACTATTTTGCCTGCCTCTACTGCACAATCCAAGTTGAGAATAGATCAGATCCAAGTTCGAATTTCCTTGGCTTGTACTGCGCAATCCTCATTGGCAATCTCAATCAATGATTGTGCAAATCTCATGCACAGTTATAGTCACAACTGATAGTAGTCTCACCCTGTCACCCACCTCTAACACTTGTCTCCACTGAACTGTCCATGCACTGAGTTAACTGATGTATTCTTTAGTTGATTTATGAGTTAATAATTAGTGAATTAATTAATAATTAATTCACATCACTCATCACTAGTGTATTTGGTAGTTAGACTAAATACAACTAGTTCAACTAAGTCAAACTGAACACAACTCCATCAACTCCTCAATCAACTCCACCAAACTCAATCACTTGAGTTCTAACTGAAGTCCATCATGCAATAGCTCAACTAACCCATAGGAAAAGTGTATTTCCTTCTGGCAGTTGCATGTGCCACATCCGTAGCTCAAACTGAAGTGCTGCAAGAGGATAAGATAATGTTTATAGTCCAAATATTATTAAGAGCTAATAATATTCAACTGTTCTATTTTTTTGACTGGCAGTCTAAAAATAGACTCCGCCCATATGTCTAAAAATAGAGGTCCATCTATTTTTACCAACATGACCAATCATCCATAAATTTCATCCTGCAACTCATAGACCATGATCCATATGTCTAAAAATAGACTTTGCGCCAAAAATAGCCTGCAGGCCCACTTAGTGAAGGCAACTTCTTTTCACTAAGCTCCATCATCTTGTTGCATTTTCAACATGAAATAGTAAAAAGAGGTTGAATTTCATTTTCATCATCAATCCATTCTTTGTCATTTATTTCTGTGACTGTTCTTGCTGGAGGATACAGAGTGAATTTCTTAGTTGAATTCCCATCAAAAATATACATGTCACCAGATCTACAGCTAATGAAAGCATCAGCTGTGGCCAGCTAAGGTCTTCCTAATATAAGTGGATGTCCTCCTAGATTATTCTTGGGGGTTAAGATCATAAAATCAATAGGGTATTCCCAAGAATCTAAGGTCACTGAAATATTTTATAACACACCATCTGATTTGATTACAGATCTATCTGTTAATTGCAGTAATGTAGGTGTGTAAAGAAGATTAGGAAGCTTGAGTTGTTCCATTGTTTGTTTGCTCATGATGTTTATTGCCGCTCCTAAATCAATCAATGTATTCGGAATTTCAACTCCATTGGTATGTGTTTTCACAATTGGCTTCCTCGATCTACATATTTTTGTATGGCAATTTTTCTCATCATTATGTTCGCTATTTTTCCTACCATATGAATTCTTTTTGTTTCTTTTGTTTTTCTTCCTGGTTTCTTTATGCTCAACTCCTTTATTGTTTAGCTAGAATTAGGATCTCCTTAATGGCTTGTAACAAAGGGATTTTGATACAGACATTTTTCAATTCATCCAGAAAATCATAATTAGGCAACATAATTTGCTTTTCTACCCCTCTATCAACTTGTAATCTTTCAGGAAAAGGGGGTGCAGAAGTAGATACTGGGTGCTCAATGATAGGAGTTGAGTTCATTGGTTCTTTCTGTTTTTCATTTTCAGTATTTTGGTTTTGGAGAGATGTTCTTTCAAAACATTTATTGGGTTGTAGAGAATCTTCCTCAGAATGGTCTTGTTCTTGAATAATTACATAGGGATTTTCCTTTTCTAATATCCTACTGGATCTTAATTGAACATCATTAAGATCTAGAGGAGTGATCATGTAGGTTAGAAATTGTTGTCCTTCCACCATGTAAGTATTCTAAGGATTTTTATTGTTGGGGTTTGGTAATGGTTGGGCAGGTAGCTGATTTGGTCTCTGCTGAAATGGTAGTAAGAGTTGAGGATTTTGATTTTGAAGTTGAGATTGTTGGTTTTGTTGTGGAATTTGTTGTGGGAATGGTAGTGAAAGTTGAGGATTCTGATTTTGAAGTTGTGGTTGTTGATTTTGTTGTAAAATTTGTGGGGGAGGATAATTCTGATATGATGGAGGATATTGATAGTATTGAGAAAATATTCCATAAGGATTTTGTATTCCTTGAGCCCAAGGTTGAGATTGAGATTGAGGCCAAGGTTGCTGCCAAGAATTCCAATTTGGTGGGGGCTGAAGATACATTTGATTGTTAAATCCCTGATTTTGTGGCCCCTGCCAAGGTCTTCTAGAGACAAAGCAAAGAGATTCTGCTGAATTTGGAATTTTTTCTTCTTGAAAAACAGCCTTAAGACCTGGAATTAAAGGACAACCCTTGGTCTCATGGTTTTCTGAACAAATCACACAAGTCTCTATGATTTTTGCATCCAAAGGGCATTCTCTTAAAGCATGGTGGTTTTTTTTTCTTTTTTCTTTTTTCTTTTTTTTCTCTTTTTTTTTTTGGCATTTGGGACAGAAAATAGCTAAAGCATCAGCCTCAGTTTTCTGCTTGTTTTGTAACTTAAGGGTGTCTATTTGCTCACTAAGGCTCCCTAGAATATCTATTTTGAATTCATCAAGCATATTCCCAATTTCTGCCCTACTCACTGATCCAGTTGCAGATTTATTCACTCTAACAAGAGAAGGATCTCTTGAACCTTTCCCAATTTTGGATTTTCCTCTTGAGAGATGAACACATTATTCTCCTATGTCACTTAATGGGAGTTGAGAGATATCTCCCTTACCCATCATGTTAAGGATATCTATCCACTCATCTCTAATGGCTTTTAATAGAAGAGCTTTTAAGTTATCTTCAACTAAGTTATCCATCTTTTTTCTTTTCAAGTTATGGTTGAATCTCTCAATTAAATCCTCTAAATTTTCATCCTCTTTTTGCATCATTTTGAACACTTCATCCTTGTGATTGGTAGGCATGCAATAATCCAAATACTTGTCCAAGAACACTTTCTTCATGTCATTCCATGTTCTAATGGACTGAGTTACCAACCCCATGAACCACTTTAAAGCAACTCCTTTCAACGTTGAAGGAAACAACTTAAGTTTTTGAGAGTCTTCTAAATAATTTTAGGTTCTGCACAAGACTTCAAATTCAAATAAAAATGTTTCAGGATCTTAGGACAGAAGGTGAGATATTTTTCATTGTGGCAATTGTTTCTTCATTAACTATAGGGAATCCAAAAGAATTATCAATTTCCATATTTCCTCTACCTCCTCCATTATTTCCTTTGCCTTCTCCATTATTTCCTCTACCTCTTCCTCCTCCAAACAGTGTGAATTCTCCATCCTCTCCTTCTTCTGCCATTATAGTTTCTTCAGAGTCAGTATAAGATTCAACCTACAAGGTTAATTTCTCTTCCTCTAGTTCCTCTATTAATGGTATGTGGGAGAGAGGTTCTACTTCTTCTTCCTCACTAGGTATTCTTAATTCTTCAACTAAAATATGCTCCCTTGTGGAGGTGAAAAAGGCTACTCCTTCTGTTGGAGATCCAAGGTTTTCCTCCTCTAGTACTGCCTCAATAGATGAAGTATGAGATCCTCTTGATTGAATTTCTGACCTTAGAACTTCAGGAGTTCTATGGCTAGAAGTATGAGCTTGAGATGGAGGTGTATCTCTTCTTAGTCTTGGTGGAGTAGGTGGTGTTGTAGGAATGGAACTCCCGCCTCTAACTATAAATCTACCCATAGAGTCTCTTTCTCTACGCATATCATTTTCTTTATTTTATTTTTTTTTTATTGTAAGAGATAAGGTTACCTAATTTACACTTCCCCAGCAACAACGCCAAAATGTTTAGTCAATTTAGTGTCCTAAATTGCTTGCATAAATTATCAACAGAGGTTTGTAACCTGATGAAGTGTAGTACACTATATGTGCTTAGTTAACCCTTCTTACTTTGTTGCTTTGTATTTTTATATTGTTTTGGGGGTTTCTGTTCTTTGATTCCTAATGATGTACAATCTAAACTATGAGAAACTAAATCTAAACTTCCTAAAGGTGAACCAAGAGTTGAAACTAGTCAAAATCTAATTGAAAGAAAGGAAAAAAAGAGCATCTGTCCTATCTCGTCATTCATCCTAAGTCATGAATCCAATTCTTAAAATTAAGGGTGAAGTTGTAATGCATGTTGAAATAAATATAGAGAATGAAATCAACCGAAGTCCTTCTAGTTACTCTAACCTTCAATTTTGAAGGATAACCTTCTTGAGATGGGATACAAGCAATTTTCTGTACTTTATGATCTAGAGAACTAAATGAAACGTGCAAAAGGTAACTAATTGATTTCAACCATTGTATGGAGTGAATGTTTAACCATTTAGTTTAGGATGAGTATCAAATTGAAATGGTGATCAAAAACATTCATTAACGCAGTGGATTGGCAAATATGTCCTAGAAAATAAATAAAAAAACAGTGAGTAAGCTAGACAACAGTGCGTTCTCATTACTTCAACCTTACTCCGTTTAGAAACAAAATCGTTTCCTTTCATGAAATGTGTTGGAAGAACAAGACTTCATGATTGAGTTTTAACATTATGCTATTGATCAAAACTAAAATAAATCAATCTAATTTAGAAATACTGCTAAAAGAAAATAATGAAATTAAAACTAAATAGAAAACGAATGGAAAGAAAACCTCCTTCAATGCAGGGGCCCTCTGCAACTGATTGGGTTGAGTTGCTAACTAATTGAAAATGCTCTCTTAAACGATCATTGGTCAACACATGACTTATATTATAGAAAAGAACAAAGTCCCAAAATACAGAGCTGGAAGTCTGAACCTAATACATAAAATTCTCCACACCCCCCTCAGTTCTGTACAACCAGTATTTAAAAGGAAATAATCATAACTATCTTTGAGGAAAACTAGCTACAGGTGGCTCATACGTATTACAACAAAACTGTGTAAACGTCTGATCAGCTATAGGTGACTTAAATTCGAGCGAGACGTTTGCAACATAACCATTAACACAGGTGGTTGAACCGAGTTAATGCTTGCAACAAAACTGTTAGATTTATTGATTAACCGCGAAAGAACAGACGAAGATTTCTATTGCTTCCAGGTATCATATGTTTGTCTCCACCTTTGACTATGATCTTTAGCTTTCTTTCTTGTCGATATGGGCTGAGTGAATAGGATAGAATCCATGTGGAGACGATTCTAGAGATGCCCATGTGGCCGGATTCTTCATTTGACACCTGGAACTTGCCAAACCATGGAAGTAGCTACAAAATACACAGTTAGTCGTAGAATGGGCTGTGTTCTGTAGCTAATTTGCAAAAAAATATTCAAATAGCAAAAACATAAAAATATAACATGTTAATCATTTAATGCCTTCCTTAAGACAAAACCTATCATTTATCATTGATGGGGATCTATAATCTTATGGAAAAGCAAGGGAAGGAGGTGAGAAAAATTGTCAAGGAGAGACTAATTATGAGGTTCAACAGTCTCTTCTAGCAGGGAATTGGAGGAAGGAAGATGCTACTTTAAGTAAAGTAGTGGAGGCTACCATTTACAGGCATCTTATGAGTTCACTTATGTAATTGGTGAACACTCGATCAGACATGTGTTATGTAGTTAACCAACATAGTCAAGCTATGGTTAATCCAACCAAACTGTATTGGAAGGTAGTAAAGAATGTGTCGACATACATTAGAAGCACCACTAAGTTTGGTCTTTAGTACATGCGAACAAAGGGAGTGAAGTTGTAAGGCTTCACATATGCAGATTGGGAGGGTAGTCCATCAGACAGGAAGAGCACATCTGGGTAATTTTCAGTGTTGGTTCAGCAGCAGTTTCTTGGTACATTAGGAAGAAGAGATCTGTTGCACTCAATGCAGCAGAAGCAGAGTAAATGGCTACAAGTCAAGCAACATGTGAGGCTATCTGGATGAGAAAGATTCTTGTTGGGCTATTTGGTCAGAAGATGGATCCAATTGTGATTTATTGTGACAACTAGAGTTGTATCAAACTCTTTGAAAATTCAGTATTTCATGATCAGTCCAAGCATGTCAACATTCGGTATCACCATCTACGAGATTGTGTGTAGAGGTTAATCATGTTGTTAGAGTACATTCCTATAGAGGAACATGATGTAGATATTTTGACAAAGGCTTTGTCAAGAGGCAAATTCAAGTTCCATAAAGGTAGGATCAGGGTATTAGATAATCCCTTTCTTGCTAAGAGGGAGTGTTTAAAATGTAGCAATAAAATTCGAATTTCAATTTTAGTAAATACTTGGAGGAATTTAATTGAGGTGATATGACACTTATCACTAAGCTAAATCATTTAATTTGAGATGGAGACACTTGAGCTATGTTTATTTGTGATTTATTGCTAATTTCTAGCAATTTGTTTAAGTAAATTTAAGTTATTATGAGTTTAACTAGTTCTAACTAGTTAAGAACTAGTGGAAGGTCTAGTAGTGGGGTGTGTCCACTTGTGATTAACCAGTTAACTCATCATTCAACCCATAATAATTGATGCATGTAGATAACTCCAGTTACCGAGTTGAGATTTCATTTCAAGGGCATTGTACTATGAGTAGTGGACAATTCCAAATTGCACAGGTGGTCCATGTAGTCAAAGAAGGACCTAAAAGAATTGCACAAATCCCAATGAGCAATTTCCCTAATTAATATAGGTTAATTCCTTATTGAACAGTGCAAGGAAATAGGGGCTTGGACAGGCACGAATTTGGTTAAGTATTGACCATAGCTAGTTTGTGAAGCAATGATATAGATTATACTAGTGTAGAGGTTGCTCGAGCTTGAGAAAGCATTGTATTTCTTCTATGTTTCCTGATTAGTACAATACAGATAGGAAGGGGTTTTGAGCAGTTTCTTTTCCCTATATAAATATTTGAGTATATGTGATTGAATCTTCTCTCATGTTTATGTTGTGATTTTCCGATCGATTAATTGCTTTCCATTGATGAGTAGAGTAGATTCAAGTCTTTTGTTTTAACAAATTACATAAGCAGTTTTGAATCTACAAGGAATTTATACATGGTATCGGAGCATGAATCACAATAGAAGAGAGAATTCAAAGTTGTCTTTATAGGTGAATCGATTTTGCAGGATCATTCTTTATAGCTAGCAAGATGTATTTCTATGGATTAAGATCGAGTATTCCCATGAGGGTAGCTCAAATTTTATTGCTTGGAAGGACAAGATGGAGGCACCGTTGGAAGATAATAGGTTGAAGGAATTCATAGATAATGAATTCCTAATGTTCAAGATCTAGCAGAATGGAAGAAGTGTGTTGCAAAGTTAAGGAGGATCATATTGGAGGGGGTTCGAGATCATATTATCTCGAATATCCACGGGAAAGAGACTCCATATGCAATGTGGCAAGCCTTGATAGACTTGTTTTAGAATAACAATGACCACGGGAAGTTGGCACTAAATGACAAGCTTCGGAATATCAAGATGGAAAAGGGCGACACAATACCACAATACCCGAGCAGGTTCACCCAATGTCGAGATGAACTTGGGAGTGTTGGTATTATGGTCGTAGAAAATGATACGGTAAGCCTAGCACTTCTAGGACTTCCCAAGAGCTGGAAGAGCTACAAAGATTCGGTAAATAGGAGGGAGAAGCCAGCAATTTGGGAGCGATTGTGGTCCAAATTGGTGCAAGATGATATAAGGTGGAACACTAGAGATGGAACCTCATCCAAATGAGATGACAATGATAATTGTGCCTTGGATGGAAAGGAAAAGAAAAGGAAAGGGAAGAAATCCCAATCTAAAGCAAAATCTGGTCAATCGGGCAAGAAGAAATACTTGTCGAAAATCAAGTGCGTTCACTGTCATGAGATGGGACACTATGCAATGAAGTGTCCACACAAGAAGGTCGGTAAGAAGTCCTCAGGAGGAGATGCAGGTGAAGCCTTGGCTTCACAATTCGAACTTGATTTCACCCTCATCATTTGTATGGTGAGCATGGTGATGGGTAATGTGTGGTATGTGGATAGTGGAGCCTCATTACATATGACGGACAACCAACAATTCTTCGGTGTCTTGGAGGAGAATTACCTCAAGATGCACATGATGGAAGGTATAGCGTGATTGGTATTGTTATAGTTACTTTTTAGAGGGAGTCTGTCTCCCCTCTAAAATTATAAGATGTCATGTATGTTGCAGGTCTGAAGAATAATTTCGTTTCAGTTGCTATGTTGGAATACCGTGGCTACGATGTTACATTTAGCAAAGGAAAGTATTTCCTTAGAAACATTAAGATGGGACAAGTGGAGCGGATCGGGGTTCGGGTGAAGACCCTCTACACATTAGATGTAAAATATTGTGCAAAATTGAGCACAAAAGCAGAGAAGGTGCAAATCTGAGACATCGGTGAATTATGGCATAAGAGACCTGGCCATTTGCACCATGGCACTTTGAAGATCATCCAACAGATTTCTTTAGGTCCTCCCAAAGGTGCACTAGAGCAGTGACATACATGCAAAGAGTGTACATTGGGAAATTACACAAAGCGACCTTCAATGATTGGGATAGTAAAGCGCAAGCAGCCCTTGAAAGGATTCACTTGGATTTGTGTGGACCTTTCTCGATAGCCTCCCTGACCAAGCATAGGTATTACATGATATTCGTAGAAGATTTCTCATGGAATTGTTGGATTTTCTTCATGCAAAATAAAGACCAAACATTCTCCAAATTTGTTGAATTTAAAGTACTTGTTGAGAAAGTGAAGGCTCTTAGTAGCGATAACATTGGAGAATATGTGTCAAATGAGTTTAAGAACTTTTATGCAAAAGAAGGCATTCGACAGGAGTTGACAACACCCCATAACCCATAATAGAATTGGGTGGCTGAGAGGAAGAACATAAGTATTGTGGGAGTTCCACGGGCCTTGTTGCATGACCAGAACCTACCATTGTACCTGTGGGCAGAAGCATGCGACACATTTGTTTATTTGCAGAACATGAGTCCTCACAAGATTCTTCGCACGAGTACACTTGAGGAAGCTTTTACAGGGAAGAAACCAGATGTGTCACACTTCAGGATCTTTGGATCATCAGTTTACTGTTATGTTTCTAAGGATGCAAGGAAAAAGCTAGAGCCTACAACTTAGTTGGGCATATTTGTGGTGTACACTGATAGACATCACAACTATCGTGTGTACTTTCCACCTCTCAGGATGATATTTATTAAGATAAATGTGAAGTTTGATGAGGAGAAGGCAATGAGGTGTTCTATTGAGAGGCAGATTCAGTTGCATTTAGACTAGGAGAGTTCCACGGGCCTTGTCGCATGACCAGAGCCTACCATTGTACTTGTGGGCAGAAGCATGTGACACAGTTGTTTATTTTCAAAAGATGAGTCCTCACAGGATTTTTCGCATGAGTACACTGGAGGAAGCTTTCACAGGGAAGAAACTAGATATGTCACACTTCAGGATCTTTGGATCATCAATGTACTGTTATGTTTCTAAGGATGCAAGGAAAAAGCTAGAGCCTACAACTTAGTTGGGCATATCTGTGGTGTACACTGATAGACATCACAACTATCGTGTGTACTTTCCACCTCTAAGGATGATATTTATTAAGAGAGATGTGAAGTCTGATGAGGAGAAGGCAATGGGGTGTTCTATTGAGAGGAAGATTCAATTGCATTTAGACCAGGAGCTTTTGGCTCCAAAGGAAGAACCTCAGGGAGTTGTAGAGAAACCACATGTAGAAGAATAGAGAGTGGAGATATCCACTCAAGCAAAGACATCCAGATATGGAAGGAAGCACACCAGAGAAGCTAACATATTAGTGCATGGTGCTAGCGAGATTGTGGGAGCACATACATCATAGCATAGGCAGATGAGGTCACCATATCGGTACAATGACTACACTGCTCGGATGAGTGAGTTTGTAGATACTGAGCCATCCTCAATTGAGGAAATGGTGTTGCAACCAGTTTGGGTTGATGCTATGGTAGAGAAATATGATTCCATTATCAAAAGCAATGTTTGGGAAGTGGACCCTAGAACAGAGGACAAGTCAGTGGTAGGTTTCAGGTGGATCTACAAGGTGAAGCAAGGAGCAGATGGAAGCATCAAGAAACACAAGACCAAATTTGTGGCCAAGGGTTTCTCTCGGGAGGAGGGAATTGACTATGAGGATACTTTTTCTCCAGTAGCAAGGTACTCTTCAATCATATCAATTCTATCACTTGCAACGCAGATGGGATGGAAGATTCATCATATGGATGTGAAGACAACATTCCTCAATGGAGTGATTGAGGATGAGGTGTACATTGAGAAGCCAAAAGGATTTGAGACCTTTAACAGAGAGTTGCATGTGTGCAGACTCAAGCAAGCGTTGTAAGGATTGAAACAAGCACCTAGTGCTTAGTACACCATGATCGACAACTATCTCACTGAGTTGGAGTTCACCAAAAGTGAAGCAGATGCAAACCTTTACCATATTTTTGTTTAAGGTAAATTATTGATTATAGTATTATATGTCGATGATTTAATTTTAACTGGTGATAAGAAGTTGATCAACTATTGAAATGAGGATTTTACAAGAGAATTCAGGATGAAGGACCTGGGGCTTATGCATTATTTCCTCAGTATGGAAATATGGCAAGGAGATGGGGCACTATTTGTCTCTCGAGAAAGTATGCCAACGAAATACTTATGAAGTTCCACAAGGAGAGCAGCAGACCCATGGAGACTCCTCTTGCAGGGAATTGGGGGAAATAAGATGTTATTTCAGATGAAGTAGTGGAGGCTACAATTTATAGACAGCTTGTGGGTTCACTTATGTATTTGGTGAACACACGAATGGGCATGTGTTATGCAATTAACTAGCCTAGTCAAGTTATGGTTAAGCCAACCAAATTGTATTAGAAGGCAGGAAAGCATGTGTTGAGATACCTCAGAGGCACCACTTAGTTTGCCCTTTGGTTCAAGCAGACAAAGGGAGTGAAGTTGCAAGGCTTCACAAATGCATATTGGGCGGGTAATCCATAAAATAGGAAGAGCACATCAGGAGGAATTTTCAGTTTTGGGTCAACATCAATTTCTTGGTACATTGGGAAGCAGAAATATGTTGCACTCAGCTCAATAGAAGCATAGTACATGGCTGAAAGTCAAGCAACATGAGAGGCTATCTGGATGAGAAAGATTCTTGTTGGGTTATTTGGTCAGAAGATGGGCCCTACCGTGATTTACTGTGAATATCAAAGTTGTATGAACCTCTTTGAGAATCCAGTATTTCATGATCGGTCAAAGCATATAGATGTCTGGTATCGGCACCTACGAGATTATGTGCAGAGGTGGATCATGTTGTTTGAGTACATTCCCACAAAGGAACATGACGCAGATATTTTGACAAAGGCTTTGTCAAGAGGCAAATTCAAGTTCCATAAAGGCAAGATTGTGGTATCAAATAATCCCTTTCTTGCTAAGAGGGAATGTTGAAAATGCAAAAAGAAATTCCTAATTTAATTTTTCCTTGATTAAATTAGGAGAAATTCAAATTTCAATATTAGTAAATACTTGGAGGAATTTAACTGAGGTGATATGGCACTTATCACTCAGTTAAATCAGTTAATTCGAGTTGGAGACACTTGAGTTATGTTTAGTTATGATTGATTGCTAATTTCTAGCAATTTGTTTCAGTTAATTTGAGTTATTGTGAGTTTAACTAGTTCTAACTGATTAAGAACTGGTGGAAGGTCTAATAGTGGGGTGTGTTCACTTGTGATCAACCTATAAACTCATCAATCCACCCAGAATAATTGATGCATGTAGATAGCTCGAGTTACCCAGTTGATATTGGATTTCAAGGGTAGTGTACTATCAGTTGTAGATAATTCCAAATTGTACAGGTGGTGCATGCAGTCAGAGAAGGGCCTACAGGAATTGCGCAATTCCCAATGAGCAATTTCCCTAATTAATAGGGGATAATTCCTTATTGAACAACACAATGAAATAGGGACTTGGGAAGGCAAGAATTTGGTTAAGTATTGACCATAACTAGTTTGTGAAGCAATGAGATAGATTATACTAGTGCAGAGGTTGCTCGGGCTTAAGAAAGCATTGTATTTCTTCTCTATTTTCGGATTAATACAAATAGGAAGGGTATTTGAGCAGTTTCTTTCCCCTAGATAAATCGTTGAGCATGTGTGATTGAATCTTGTCCCATGTTTATGTTGTGATTTCTCGATCAATTAATTGCTTTCCAGTGATGAGTAGAGTATATTCAAGTATTTTGTTTTAGAAAATTACATAAGAAATTTTGTATCTACAAGGAATTTCCACATGGTGTTGGAACAGGAATCACAATAGAAGAGATAATTCGAAGTTGTCTTCGTAGGTGAATTGAATTTGAAAGATAATTCTTCAACGCTAGCAGTATGTCTTTCTATGGATTGAGACTTGAGTATGCCCTTGAGGGTAGCTCAAATTATATTGCCTGGAAGGAAAATATGGAGGTAGTGTTGGAAGATAATGGGCTGAAAGAATTCATAGATTATGATATCCCGAAGCCTCCAACATATGATGTTCAAGATCTAGCAAAATGGAATAAGTGTGTTGCAAAGGTGAGGAGGATCATGTTAGAGGGAGCTAGAGATCGTATTGTCTTGAATCTCTATGTGAAAGAGATTCCATACGCAATGTGGAAAGCCTTGATAGATTTGTTTCATAACAACAATGACCACATGAAGCTGGAACTAAAGGACAAGCTTCGAAAGATCAAGATGGAAACAGGCGACACAATACCACAGTTCCTGAGCAGGTTCACCCAATGTCAGGATGAACTTAGGAGTGTTCGTATTATGGTTGTAGAAGATGATCTAGTAAGCCTAGCACTTCTAGGCATTCCCAAGAGCTGGCACAACTACCAAGCTTCGGTAAATAGGAGGGAGAAGCTACCAAATTGGGAGCGATTGTGGTCTGACTGGGTGCAAGAAGAGATAAGGCAGAACACCAGAGATGGAACCTCATCCAAGTGGGATGATGAGGAGAATTATGCCTTGTCTAGAAAGGAAAATAAAGGGAAAGGGAATAAATCCCAATCCAAAGAAAAATCTAGTCAATCGGGAAAGAAGAAAGACTTGTCAAAAATCAAGTGCTTTCATTCTCATGAGCTGGGATACTATGCCATGAAGTGTCAACACAAGAAGGTGGGTAAGAAGCCATAAGGAGGAGTGGTTGGTGAAGCTTTGGATTCAAAGTTAGAACTTGATTTCACCCTCATTGCTTGTATGGCGAGCATAGTGATGGGTAGTTTGTGGTATCTAGATAGTGGAGCCTCATTCCATATGATGGGAAACCGATACTTCTTTAGTGACTTGGAGGAGAAGGACCTCCAGATGCACATCGATATTGGAGATGATGGAAGGTATAGTGTGACCAGTATTGGTACAGTTACTTTTTAGAGGGAGTTTGGCTCCCCTCTCAAATTAAAAGATGTCATGTATGTTCGGGTCTGAAGAAGAATCTCATTTCAGTTGTTATGTTGGAAGATTGTGGCTACGATGTGATATTTAACAAAGGAAAGGATTTCCTTAGACAAATCTGCACGGGACAAGTGAAGCATATCGGGGTTCGAGTGAAGAACCTCTACAAATTAGATGTAGAAGATTGTGCAACACTGAGCATAAGAGTAGAGAAGGTGCATACTCGAGACACCGTGAATTATGGCATTAGAAACTTGGCCATTTTCACCATGGCGCTTTGAAGATCATGCAAAAAATTTCTACAGGTCTTACTAAAGGTGCACTAGAGCAACGAGATACATGCAAAGGGTGTACATTTGGAAAGTACAAAAAAGCCACCTTCAATGATCGGGATTGTAAAGCATAAATAGTCCTTGAAAGGATTCACTCGGATATGTGTGGACCTTTCTCGGTAGCCTCGCACAAGTATTATGTGAATTTGTAGATGATTTCTCACGGAAGTGTTGTATTTTCTTCAAGCAAAAGAAAGACCAGAAATTCTCCAAATTTGTTAAATTTAAAGCACTTGTTGAGAAAGAGACTGGCAAGAAAGAGAAGGCTCTTAGTAGCAATAATGGTGGAGAACATGTTTCGAATGAGTTTAATAACTTATGTGCAAAAGAAAGAATTATACTGGAGTTAACAACATCCCATAACTCACAACAAAACAAGGTGGTTGACAGGAAGAACATAAGTATTGTAGGAGATGCATGGGCCATGTTGCATGACCAAAGCTTATCGTTGCACTTGTGGGCAGAAGCACGCAACACAATTGTTTATTTGTAGAACAGGAGTCCTCACAGGATTCTTGGCATGAGTACACCAGAGGAAGATTTTTTAGGGAAGAGACCAGATGTGCCACACTTCAAAATCTTTGGATCATCAGTTTACTATCATGTTTCCAAGGATGCAAGGAAAAATCTAGAACCTACAGCTGAGTTGGGAATATTTGTGGGATACGTTGATGCACCTCACAACTATCATGTGCGCTTTCCATCTCTTAGAATGACAATTGTTAGGAGAGATGTGAGGTTTGATGAAGAGAAGGAAATGAGGTGTTCTCTTGTGAGGGAGCTTCAATTGCATTCAGATCAAGAACTTTTGGATCCAAAGGAAGAACCTCAGGAAGTTGTGGAGCAGCCACAAGCAAAAGAATAGAGAGTGGAGATATCCACTCAAGTAGAGACATCCAGAGCTGGAAGGAAGTGCACCAAAGAAGCTGAGATATTAGTGTATGATGCTAGAGAGAATGTGGGAGCACCCACATCAAAGTGCTAGCAGAGGAGGTCACCAGATCGATACACTTGCTACATGGCTTTGATGAGTGAGCTTGTAGATATTGAGGCATCCTCATTCGAGGTGCATTCAAGGAAGCAGTGCAACAACTAGTATGCGTTGATGCCAGGGTAGAGGTATATGATTCCATTATCATAAACATTGTTTGGGAAGTGGTTCCAAGACCAGAGGAAAAGTCAGTGGTAGGTTCGAGGTCAATCTACAAGGTGAAGTAAGCAGCATATGGAAGCATCAAGAAACATAAGGCCAAATTTTTTTCCAAGGGGTTCTCTCAGGTGGAGGGAATTGACTAATATGAGACTTGTTCTCTAGTAGAAAGATACTCTTCAATCATATCAACTCTAGCAGTTGCAGCACAGATGGGATTGAAGATTCATTAGATGGATGTGAAGACAACATTCCTCAATAGAGTGATTGAGGAGGAGGTGTACATTTAGTAGTTGAAAGGATTTGATACCTTTGACAAAGAGTGAAAACTCAAGTGAGTTTTGTATGGATTGAAACAAGCACCCTGCGCTTGGTACACCAAGATTGATAGTTATCTCACCGGGTTAGGCTTCACCAAAAGTGAAGTAGATGCAAACCTTTAACATATTGTTATTGAAGGTAAATGATTGATTATAGTATTATATGTCCATGATTTAAATTTAATTGGCGATGAGAAATTAACCAAGTCTTTCAAAGAGGATTTTGCAAGATAAATCGAGATGAAGGACGTGGGGCTCATGCATTATTTCCTCAGTGTGGAAGTATGGCAAGGAGATGGCAAATTGTTTGTCTCTCAGGGCAAGTGCTCCAACTAGATATTTAAGAAGTTCTACATGGAGAGAAACAAACCCATGGAGACTCCTCTAGCAGGGAATTGGAGGAAGGAAGATGCTACTTCAGGTGAAGTAGTGGAGGCTACCATTTACAACCAGCTTGTGGGTTCACTTATGCATCTGGTGCACACATGATCGGACATGTGTTATGCAGTTCACCAACTTAGTCAAGCTATGGTTAAGGTAACCAAACTGTATTGGAAAGCAACAAAGCATGTGTTGAGATACCTCAGAGGCACCACTCACTTTGGTATTTGGTACATGCGTATAGAGGGAGTGAAGCTGCAATGCTTCACAGATGTAGATTGGGTGAGCAGTCCATCATACAGGAAGAGCACATGAGGAGGATTTTTCAGTGTTGGGTTAGCAATGGTTTCTTGGAATAGAAGGAAGCAGAGATCTATTGCACTCAG
This sequence comes from Pinus tabuliformis, assembly GCA_031772625.1. Taxonomy (NCBI): domain Eukaryota; kingdom Viridiplantae; phylum Streptophyta; class Pinopsida; order Pinales; family Pinaceae; genus Pinus; species Pinus tabuliformis. Next base: position 568,255,756 of record CM062808.1, on the reverse strand, counting down.
CGCAGCAGAAGTAGAGCACATGGCTACAAGTCAAGTAGCATGTGAGGCTATATGGATTAGAAATATTATTGTTGAGTTATTTGGTTAGAATATGGATCCTACTGTGATTTGATGTGACAAGACAATTAGAGTTGTATCAAACTCTCTGAGAATCCAGTATTCCATGATCGTTTCAAGCATATCGATATCTGATATCACCATCTACGAGATTGTGTGCATAGGCAGATCACGTTGTTGGAGTGCATTCCTGTAGAGGAACATAATGCAAATATGTTGACAAAGGCTTTATCAGGAGGAAAAATTGAGTTCCATAGAGGCAAGATCGGGGTATCAGATAATCCCTTTCTTGCTGAGAGGGAGTGTTGAAAATGTAGCAAGAAATTCCTAGTTTGATTTTTCCTTTATTAAATTAGGAGAAATTCGAATTTCAATTTTAGTTAATACTTGGAGGAATTTCACTGAGGTGATATGGTACTTATCACTCGGTTAAATCAGTTAATCCGAGTTGGAGACACTTGATTTATGTTTAGTTATGATTGATTGCTAATTTCTAGCATTTTGTTTCAATTAATTTGAGTTATTGTGAGTTTAACTAGTTCTCACTTGTTAAGAACTAGTGGAAGTTTTAGTAGGAGGGTGTTTTCACTTGTGATCAACAAGTTAACTCATCAATTAACCCAAAATAATTGATGCATGAAGATAATTCGAGTTACCCAGTTGATATTAGAGTTCAAGGGTGGTGTACTATTAGTTGTAGACAATTCCAAATTGTACAGGTGGTGCATGCACTCAGAGAAGGGCCTATAGGAATTGCACAATTTCCAATGAGCAATTTCCCTAATTAATAGGGGCTAATTCCTTATTGAACAACACAAGGAAATAGGGACTTGGGCAGGCAAGAATTTGGTTAAGTATTGACCATAGTTAATTTGTGAAGTAGTGAGATAGATTATACTAGTGCAGAGGTTGCTCAGGCTTGAGCAAGCATTGCATTTCTTCTCTATTTTCTGATTAATGCAATATAGATAGGAAGGGGTTTTGAGTAGTTTCTTTCCCCTAGATAAATCTTTGAGCATATGTGATTGAATCTTGTCTCATGTTTATGTTGTGATTTCTCGATCGATTAATTTCTTTCTGCTGATGAGTAGAGTAGATTCAAGTATTTTGTTTTAGCAAATTACATAAGCAATTTTGAATCTACAAGGAATTTCTACACATTGGTGTATATGGGATATGTGATAAGTAGAGGATATCTAAAGATATATCTTGCCAAGATGGAGACTATCATGAAATGAATGGTGCCTACTAGTATTTTTGAGGTTAAGAGTTTCGTTGGGGCAACATAGTACATGAGGAATTTCATAGCCTCATTTTTAGTAATAACAACACCTCTCATGCCATAACAATGAGTGACAAGAGTTTCTAATGGGTAAATGATCAACAGAGGTCTTTTGAGGAGCTAAATAAGAATATCAATAAAGCACCAGTTATAGCATTACCAAACTTGCAATAAACCTTTGAAGTGGAAACAAATGTGAGTGGGTATGTTATGGCAGTGGTCTCGATGCAGAGAGAAAGGCCTTTATGCTAACATTCTAAAGTATTTCATGGGATAGTTCTTAACTACCCTACTTACAACAAGGAGCTCTATGCCCTGGTGCAAGCTATGAAGAAGTGGAAGCACTATCTGATAGGAAATGAGACAATAATCAACACAGATCACCAACCACTACAATAGTTGCAGGCCCAAAGTAAGCTACAACAGACCATGCATTACAAGTGGATGGGGTTTCTGCAATAGTTTATTTTTGTGATCAAGTACAAGAAGGGAAACACAAACAAGTTGACTAACATGCTTTCAAGGCCACCCACATCAAATATAACAATTTTGGGGAATCTTATGCACATGGAGCCATTCACCCATGATGCATACAAAGAGTCATATTCAGAGGATGAGGACTTCAATGAGGTGTTTCAACAATTGTACATTTAGAGTCATGTGAACAATGGCGATAATGTTGTTGACTACCATCTCCAGGACGAGTTACTCTACAAACTAGATAAGTTATGTGTTTCTAAAGGTGAGCGATTACATCTAATTATAGAGGCTCACACCTCCAAGGTTGTAGGGAACTTTGGTGTAGGAAAGACCATGGCCAACTTGCAAAGGTATGTGTATTGGCCCAACATACAAGAGCAAGTAGCTAGGTTCATAGGAGGATGCATATTTTGTTGTACTAGAAAGCATAGTAATAGGAAATAAGGTCTATATCATCCCTTACCTGTACCCACTCATCCTTGGGATAACATTTCCATGAAATTTGTGAGAGGTTTACCAAAAACTAGGAAGGGACATGACCACCTATTCGTGGTAGTTGACAGGTTTAAAAAGATGTGTGTTTTGATGCCCTGTAAGAAGACCCTCAGTGGATACGAAGCAACAAACTTTTTCTTTGGACAAGTCTGGGTGCACTTTCGAATACCAAGGAGCATCTTTTCAGATAGGGGCATAATATTTCTCAGTGAAATTTGGACTACATTATGGGAGAAGATGGACACAAAGTTGAAGAGATCTACAACATTCCATCCATAGAAAGATGGCCATACGAAAGTAGTCAACATGGCTTTTGTGCAACTTTTGTGGGGATACAACCAGAAGCATCCAAAAACCTAGGATGAAAATATAGTATATATACAACATTATTACAACAAAGTAGTCCACACTTCTACAAGAAATTCCCCATTTGAAACTTATTTTGGATATTTTCCACCTTCACCTTTGGACATTGCATATGGTAAGTAAGGAGGAGTGAGGGAATGTAATAACCCTGGTTAAAAATCCATGTAAAAAATATAAGGCCATGGTCATGGGACACATATTCCAAGCTGAATGGTAGACAAAACATCCTAGTGGGTTTTCATTTGGTTTATTATGGCTAAGTAAATTGGCAAAGGCAATGGTAAAGGCTTTGGAAAGGCAAAATGACATTTTTGGCACATTTATTTATGAAAAATAATGGAAATTAGGAGAAAAGGAAGGTGAAAGGTCACAGGTTGCATGTGAGGAGCAAATTGAAGGAAAATAATTGAAAACGAAGAAAATAGAGGCCTCATTGATAAAAAGGCTTATGAGGATCAACTAGGGGCTTTTTGACAAGTTTTGGTGGAACTCTCTTCTATTCTCTCTCTCTCATACTCTTGGACACTTAGAGTTTCTTGGAGCACTCTTGGAGGAGAGTGGCATACTTGGGATTTGGAGCAAGAAGGAAAAGGGAAGCAAAGATCAAGCAAGGAAGAGCAGGATCAAGCAACTACAACAAGATTCTTTGCAGGTATCAATTTGCATGTGTGATTTCCTTGCTAGATTTGGCATGCATGGTATTGCATGTGTTTCATTACTATCATGGCATGGGTTTTGCCAGGGGTGACAATTTTTTTTAGCCTAGCCTTGCCATTTCCAGATAGCCATGGTGTGACGGGGTTCTCATGTTTTGGTTGAGTTGGATTGTCGGATGGATTTGAAGTTGAGTGAGGTGGATCCCTTAAAGAAAGAACACATGGCCTAGTGATCCCTAAACCGGAGTGTGTATTGTGGTAAAGCCATTGGCCTAGTGACCCCTAAACTAGACTATGAGTTGTTGTAAATCCAGGTATTGAGTGCCTCGTTGGGCCTAGGAATCCTCAACCAGTTAATGGCGAGATATACGGTAAAGTATAGAGGTGGGTGCTATCCATCAGGCCTAGTAATACTAAGATGGGATGTATGGTAAATCCTGGAGAATGGAGTTTTGGTAGGGCCTAGTGATCCAAGATGGATTGTGGAAAGCCGAGAGACTGGTGTCTCGGTTATGGCCTAGTGATCCCTGTATCAGATTATGGATTGTGGTAAAGCCTAGAGACTAGGAGACTGGAAAATTCCTCATGGTGTAAGTGGAGAAATATGGTGGCATCCATGCTTGTTCTAGCCTAGTGATCTGGTAGAGATAACGGTAAAGCCTATTATTACATGTTTATTATTTTGGCTGAGTGATTCGGTGTGGATTGCGGTAAATCCTGGTTTCTATTAATGAGGGTGAGGTGGTTTAGCCTTGAGATGCCCTGGTTGGTTCTTTTGGTTTGAGTCCCACATCCATGATTGGAATATGGCAAGGGGGTGATTGGATGAAGAGAGATTTGGCTCAGACAATCTATGGTCGAGTGGAATGTGGTAGTCCCATACCAGGTTGGCTTTTGCATTCATTAATAAGAGGTTCTTTCCTTGGTATCTTATGTGTAAATATATTGGTTTATATATGGATGGCTGATGTATCCTTGGTATTTTTGTTGTTATTATGCTCGTTATGAATATGTCTTATGAAAATGATGATATATGGCCCTCCTCATGTTGATTTGTGAATGAATGAACAATGTATCTAAAACCTAATAGATGATAATGCAGCTAATTATATAAGGGAACAATTCTTCTTAGCAATTCTCAAATACGTATGAGACCCCTATGCTCAGATTTGTTGTTTAAACATGTGGATTACATATTTGTGACATGTTTGACGAAATGTCTGTCATGGATAGTAGGGGTCAATCCTAGTCCTTATCAATGTTTATGAAAATGTATCATTGTTATGTTGTGTAAATTCATTTATGAAGGTGTCATTGAGTTCTGGGCAGTGACTTGGGCTCTGGGCCTGAAAAAGTGGCATAAAGTCCCGAAGTCGCAGGCACAGGTCTGAGGAGAAAAGTCCCCAGATGTACGCATACCCATGTTTTGGGAGCATCCAGAGCCTCCTAAACACACCCAAGTCCATATCAAGGGAGCATCCAAGGGTTTGATGCATTAAAACTTCAGTTGGTCTTAGGGGTTGGTTACTTGAGTGGTTGGGATGGCTCTTGGGAGTTTTGTTGATGATATGGAAGGTTTGTGTGATGTGTTCTGTCGGTTCCACTTTCTTAACTGGCACATAGGGAGTCGAATCATATCATAGTAACTTCTTGTCATATGTTTACCCCAGTTGGTTGGTTACTTGGGTAGATGTGGGAGGAGGTTGTTATAGGGAAAATCTTACAGGAGATTCCTTGAGGGTTGAAAAAAAAGTATAGAACATATAAGGAACATCTATATATAGGTACAAGAGACACTACATAAGTCACAAGAGAAATATAAAGCTAGGCATGATTAACATAGAACAAAGAAATCATTCAAAGTGGGAGATAGAGTATGACTACAATTGAACAAGGAGATGCTACAAGGGCCTGGTAAGATAATTAAGGCTCTAAGGTATGGCCCCTTTGAGATACTGGACAATTTGGGTGATAATGCCTATCGACTCAATTTACCACCATATATGTGCATTTAATCAGTTGTGAATGTAGAAATATGAAACTCTATGAGCCTTCCATGCTAGATCAAGAAGAGGAACATGTCCTACCTTATATGGATGATTTGGCACCAGCTGCTCAGGCAGAGTTGAAAGAAGATACAGTTTTGCTAAAGTGATCTAGATCTATAAGACATGGGCAACATAACTTTTGGCAAATCGGGTTGAAAGGACAACTTCTAGGCAAAGCTAAATGGTACACCAAAGAGAAGTTGGAGGAAAATTTTCCTTACCTCATTCAATAGAATATTTTGGGGACCAAAAGCATCCCAAAATAAGGAGGTGTCATCCATATTGGATCATTATATTTTTTGTCATCCATCTTGATTCTTTCAGAGTGGAAAAAGGGGAGGAATCAACTCTCAGGACCATTTTTACCAGCAGGACCAAGTTTCACAAATTCGGGTCTAAAATCTTTTGGGAGCATTTTGAGGCATCAAACAACGTTTTTTAGGGGTAGAACTTTGATGCTTTAGTACTGCACCTTTTTTTCCTCTTCTACACAGAAATACTTTTTGACTGGTGCAAGAATCGCATTAATCAGAGTCTGCATGTGAAAGTTATGTCACTCAGTAGTTGACCTTCCTATTTTCACCACCATAATTTGAGAGGATTCCACATCATCCCCCATTATTCATGAAAAATGGGCTAGCCACATGATTATGATGTATAATACTCTAGAAGAGTCTTTATTGTAACTCTAGTTAAGAGTTGAGGTAGTCAAACCTAACCATTAATAGGATATTGGGTTGCGTTTTAATCGGGCCACTAGGAAGAAAAGGGGCCCATTCTTTAAAGTGAATTTGTTCCATAGTTTAGCAAAAGATAGTCAAGAGGGATAGGATATAGAGTACATAGAGAGGATTTGTGCATTGTAGTAGCTCATTGGCAACGTGCCATACTTCTTTGTACTCAGCCATATTTCCATTCAAGGAAAGAGAGTAGAGCTACCTCACCTTCTAGCTGGTTGTTTTTCCCGAAAGGGTTTCCATGTCATATCCTGTTTCAAATGTGTGTGAGATTTTATTTCGTTGTTCTCTATTTTTTACATAATTATTAATTCACATGCGTGCACTATCAATCATATTCTACATATCCAGAAATCTGAAAGGAAATAAAAATGTAATAATGTAGAATTTCAAATTTCAAATATAATTTTATTAGATATGTTGTGACGAACTATCTAGTGAAATATCCACGACAGTTTACAAATCATTACCATTGGAATCCAAATGCTTTATTTTAAAGAGTTACAGGTTGTTGGTACCAAATACATTATAAAATTTGAAAGGTGGATGGGGGCGCTAGCTACCTAGTACCATTTATTATGGCGATCATATATTATAATGAAAGAAGGAACATAAGCTTTTGAAAAGTAAATGACAAAGCAAGAAGATGGAAAACATGTTGGATCACTCCTCCCTCTCTTTTTTTCATAAATACCATTAATAAAATCATAGCTCTTGTGAAGCGTACTACCTTTAAAGTATAGTATTGTCAACTCGAATTGGTGAATAAGTTTAGTTTGATGTAAGCTTCCTTACTGAAACTACCATCACTCTGATGAAATAAGAGCATGCAACTAACATGATGTTGTAGCAACAAAAATTATGGGGTCTACTTGTTTTGGAGACAAGTAAAGTAAATTCACAAGGTGTGTTTTATGATACGAATAACACTTAGATCATTGGGCCTTCATATGAATAACACAAATAAAATACATATTTGCATAAAATTTCACAAATAAGAGTTAGACTACTTATTTGACAAAATCGTTCCTATGTTGGTGATTGGAAGAGAGAAGACACATTAACCTCCCAACCATAGGCAGTGACAAGAATATGCTATGTAACTTGCCACCCCTGTGCCTCATTCAGAGTTTGGACACCCAAATTGATCTGGACTTATGCAAGAACACAACAAAATATAGAAATACCCATATACACAGAGATGCAATAGAAATAAAACTTCATTTCATTAATATCAAAGGATGGAAATATGATTACGTACATAAATAAAAATAAACTAGCTCGGGTGATGGTTGCTTATCTCTGAGAAGAGATGTGGCGACTACATGCCTCTGAACTGTGTTACAATAAGGCTCAAAGGCCTATTTATTATTGAGAAACAATGGAAAACCCTAAGCACCCAAAAACCTAACCCTAGGAGATGAAGCGCGAAAACTATGGGCCTCGTTTGGGCAAATTCGTACATCAACTTCCTGAGGTCGTAACTTTGGCATACAATCTTCGTTTGGATATCATAATACCTCATTTCAAATATTTCAAAGAATAGGCCAAAAAAAAATTGATAAATTGATTTGGAACTATTCTAGTCTCTCTGTTTTCCCTAAAAACGTCTTTTAGTCTCTGAAAATGGATATGGAAGTTTAGGACTTGAAAAAATGCTAAAAATAGTAAGTTGGGCTACAATTAAGGAAACTGAAAAGAAACAATGGCGGGGGTTCAATTCAAATAGGCAGGTGGCCACCAATATCCACCTGGATTAGTCCTCCTCCCTTAGAAACCAATGGTCCCCATTGCGTTGAGTGCCTCCATGAGATGGAGAAACTTATGCTAAACTTAGTCCCTCGTGAGCCACTTGCCTTGGTGCAGGAGTTGGCCAGCTTTGACAACCCGATACAGTTGGATCTTCTACTACTGAGTGTTCTTGATCTGCATGTCCATGATCCGATCAGTTGTGGCCTGTTCCATGCAGTCTGGGTTTAACTTTGTTGGTTTGAGTTGTTCTGCAATGTTTGATGTGTCCAGTAATGGTGGAAAGTATGGTCAAAGGTGGTCCACATTGAACATTGGCTGTAGGCCAAGGAATGGTGGAATGTTGAGCTAAAAAGCATTGTCCCCTACAGCCTTAGTGATGGTGTAAGGCCCATATTGTAGCAGGAGAAGCTTACGGTGGGGCCCAACGGGGCACTCCTGCTACAAATGTAACTAAAATTTTTCACCCACCTGGAACTTATGTCGCACCAGATGTTGATCATGATGTTGCTTGTACTTAGCATTAGCTTTGTCCAATATTTCATGGACCTGCTAGTGAATGTGCTGAATGCACTCAATGAAGTTGTTAGCCCTATCAACTTTGCACTGGACATGAGCCGAATTTGCCTTAGTAGCCGCAAATGGTATGGCCACATCAATGGGACATATTGGCTGGAATCCCAACCCAAAATGAAAGTGGTTGTGTGCAATTGAGCTATGGAGAGATCCATTGTAGTTGTGCTAGACATAGGGGAGGATTTCATCCCATGTGTGTGGATGCTTCGAGTTGTACATACGCAGAATGTGTACAATCATCATGTTGACGACCTTTGTTTGGCCATCAGTTTGGGGGTTGAAAGTCATGGACTTAGTGAGCTTGGTATCCAACATCGACCAGAGACTTGACCAATATGTAATTAGGAACCTATTATCCCAATCTGAGATAATGGACTATGGGATCCAAAAATGTACCCACACTTGTTCAAAAAAGAGATTAGCAGTGGCTTCTGTTGTGATACTCTTCTTGTAGGCCGCCATAATGGAAATCTTAGAGAATCTATCGATGACCATGCAAACGCAGTCATTTCCATGCGTAGTAGAAGGAAGGCCCGACATGCAATCCATGGAGATGGATTCCCAAGGTCAAGTAGGAGTAGGTAGAGGAGTATATAGGCCTTGCTTCTTGATGGTCGGTTTGGAAATGGCGTAGGCGGTGCAAGATCTGATGTACTTCCCAACATCATGTCGAAGGTTCAGCGGATAAAAATACTTCTATAGCACTACCACTATTTTCTCTACCTCGAAATGTCCAGTGACCCGCCTATAGTGCACCTCCCAAAACATCTTGGCTTTTTCCCTTGAAGGAACACAACTGTGTCCTAGGTGGCATAAAAATGCATCCTGGAGGTGAAAATTTAGAACTTGCTTACCTTTCAGGAGTGTCTGGTATGTGTTGTTGAATTCTAGATCGCTCTTGTAAAGATGCGGCCACCACATAGCCTTGTGCCCACAAGAGTCAAGCATAGTGGTCAATGCCATGAAAGGTGGTCGGCTGAGGCAGTTTACAACATTGTTGGTGCTACCCTTCTTGTACTTAATGTTCAAATGAAATTGTTGTAGATATGTAGACCATTTCTGATGGCGATCGTTCTGTAACTTCCCTTGAGTTTGTATGAACTACTGGGGTTGGTGGTTGGTGTGGATGATCATTTCCTTTCCTAGAATGTAATGCTTCCATTGTTGGCAGGTCTGCACAATGGAATACATCTCTTTGTCATAGGTGGGATACTTTTGGACTATGTCTGAAAGTGTCTCACTATGATATTCCATTGGATGCCCCCACTGAGTAAGAGTTGCACCAATAGCATAGTCTAAGACATCTTTCTCGATCTCAAATAATTGTTGCAGGTATGGTAATGTGAGCACTAGTTTCGAGTTGAGGCGATGCTTCAAATCAAAAAATGCCTTCTGTTGGGATATAAACCAAAATAACTTTTCTTTCGCTCTGCCCTTCGTGGCTTGACTTAAAGGCCAAGTGATATGAGAGAACCCCAACACGAACCTGCGATAAAAATTGGCAAGACCTAGAAAAATGCGGGGCTCTGTTAGAGTGGTTGGGGCTAGCCAATCCCAAATGACATGTCTCTTGGTTGGGTCCACATTCACAACCTGCTCATCATTGATGTACCCCAGATATTGAACCTCATTCATGCCAAAAGTGCATTTCGCAGGGTTTGAAGGACTTGTTGAATATGGTGGAGGTTATCTTCCCAACTCTGGCTGAATATTAAGATGTCATCTAAATAAACCACCATGAGATCATTGGTCATAGGTCGCAAGATGTCGTCCATCAATCTCATGAAAGCTGTGGGGGAATTCGTTAACCCACAAGGCATGACCAACCATTCGAAAAGGCCATCCTTGGATTTGAAGGTAGTCTTCTACACATCGGAGGGTTCGATAGGCACATGGTGATAATTGGACTTCAAGTCAATCTTGCTAAAATATTTGGCCCCCTTGAACTGGTCTAGAAGGTCATCAATCTGTGAGATTGGGTACCTATTCCGGACAATGATTTTGTTTAGTGCCCGTTAGTCAATACAGAGTCTCTAGGTCCCATCCCTCTTCAGTACCAATACAATCAAACTCCCACAGGGTGATGAGCTTGGCCTGATGTACACTTTCTACAACACCTCATGAACCTGCCTCTTTATCTCATTGTTCTCCATAATAGAGTGTTGATAGATCGATCCATTCGATAGTGGCTCACCCAGGGTCAGATCGATGGAGTGCTTAACTTGACAATGTAGAGGTACCCCCCTAGGTGAGGCAAAAATTTCCATGTACTCCTCCATGACCTTGTCCATATGTTGTTGCTGTGCGGAGGAGCCCTGTCTAGAAGTCATGGCCATAACCTTATTCTTGCCCTGAGGGTGAATCATAAGGAAAACAAATTTCATGGTCTTGGAAATGATCTTACTGCATTTCTTTACAGTGATCAAAGAGATGGTGGTAGGTGGGACTACCTTTGGTATCGTGTAAAACTTATCACCCAAAGTAATAAGCACAGAGTGAGATTTAGACTCATATACAACATGCCACTTCCACAAGTATGGCTATCCTAATAATACATCACAAACTCCAAGAGGAGTAACATCACACAGTACCTCATTTGTGAAGGGCTTTGTTAGTGTCGGTATCTTCATCCCTCCATCAGTGATCAAATTCTCTTTTTGCATGCATTTTAGGTGTCCCATCCGATCAACTGCATTCCATTAGGTCATGGATCAACTGATGGAAGTGGTTCATTATCAAATTTCCCTCATGGTCTTTACCTGCTAGCCTATTTTCATATTCAGGTCATTTACAGTCATTTTTTGTCATTACATTTGCAAAAAGTCATTTTAGGGTTTTAGGTCTCACTAGGTTTAGGGTTCACCACCATGGTCTTCAAAACCTCAATAAGAGGTCAGCAGGCATATGAGGATGTCTAATAAATTCATAAAATTACAAAATTCACTGATGATATGCTTCATAAAAGGTTTTCACCTCAAAACTCTGTTTTGTTTTTTTTTAAGGAAAGTGAAAAGGAACTTTAGAAAAATGGGTTTCTAAATGAAAAATTAAAACCAAGATGGTTATAAAGTTTTCCTTGGGGTTTGAAAACTTCATTCTAAGCAAAAGAGAGAGCAAGAGGGAGAAAATCGTATTTTGAGGAGAAAGAGTGAAATTTGCAGCAAAATTTCAACTTGTCACCGGCGCGAAGCACCTAGGCACTGGCGCGATGCACCTGCCTGGCGCTACGCACCGGGCGTAGTTTTTACAAAGGAAACTGAACAGGTGCTATGCACAAAAAGTGCGCTACGCACAAAAAGTGCGCTACGCACAAAAAGTGCGCTACGCACAAAAAGTGCGCTACGCACCTGGGCGTTGGTGTGGCACATTTGTTGGCTGAGCTCCAAAACACATTGCATTGACTTTACAAGCCTCCAAATTTGCAAATAAGCTCTCAACAAGTAAGTACACCCTCCCATTTGGCCTAGAAAGAGATTTTTTCATCCGTGGTGGTGATTTGAATGTTGAAAAATGAAATCCTAAATACTCTCAAAGTTGTCTTGCCAAGCCTGTCTAGGGTTTTGTTGTTTTTGTTGTTTTCACTCCCTTGTGATTATTTTCCTATATCCCATTCCCTTGCACCTAGTTTCCCTAAATCCCTTCCTCTTTTCCCCTCCCATTGACACTCACCTTATTCCCTATCACCAAACCCTAAGCCCTATACACAATTCCTACCATTCTCAAAACCCTAATTCCCATTTCCCAAACCCTATCATTCCCTAAAACTCTACTGCCATCATCAAAACCCTCATTCACAGTCCTACTATCAGTCAATCCTTTTATCCCCAAAAGAAAAACAACAGTCTTCCTATATTTGAGAAAATCTCTTCATACTCATCCACATTTGCAAGAATGGAAACAGATTCAGCATATGATAAGGATGATGAAATTGTTAGTGATTCTTCCCAAGAGGTTCATGCACCAAGAAAATCACATAAAGGAGGAAAACACATCCGAGAGGAGCCCACCACTCTCACAGAGTTACTAGCTTGCCCTCTTGCAGTAACATCTTTTAAACATCAGTCCTATTACCAATTTTGTGAGATAGTGGAGAGGGTGAAATATCACCATGAGCTTGCTAGGTTATTTGTTCTTCATCTTCACAATGGCCAGGTGAACCTAGTTGGTGTTTCTTTCACTTTGACACCTGAAACTATTGCAGCAGCAACAAGCATCCCTAATGTGGGAGAACAATGGAATAAGGGGCAGCATGTGGGCAAAGAGCATTATGAGCCTTACATCAAGGCTAGCTATCAAAGGAAAATCAGTGGGGTCTTTTCTTTCAGATACCTATAAGATACTTATGCTCCACTTATGAAACTCATTATCAAATATTTCACCTGTGAAGGGAGGTTTTCTCGTTTGTATACTTACCATGTTAGATTGTTGATGCACTTCACTAGAGTGAGGATGATGAACCTCCCCTATTTCATATGCATAAATATTGAGGAGATGGCTACATATGTGCAAAGGAAACCTCTTCCTTAGTAGTTCAGTAGCATTTACCATTTTTTATTGATTAAGATTGTTGTTTTGCATCAGCTAAGCTTGCTGAATGTTTCATGGGATACTTTCATTGAACATTATGTCTTCAAAAGCCCTCAGGTGACTCCATCGATGCTTCATAAGGAAGGAGGGCCTTCAAACTAGCTAGATGTTAATGATACTAAACCTATAGGTGTGCCAATGTTTGTCACTTATGAGAAAGGCATAAGGAGGCTATTTGCAGCTGCCAAACGAGTATTATCTCCACCAGGGGTGGAAGGGGTTTCGTTCTCTTCACCGGACAACAGGCAAATGCTATCTTCACCCGGGGTGAAAGGGGCTTTTCCTTCTTCTTTAGCAGAGCAGGTACATGACATAGGAAAGCAACCAATGCATCATGAAGGGCCTTCTGAAGGCTAAGACAGAGATTTAATTTTGATTGAGGAAGAGGACACTGATTTGGGGTTACTCAAGGAAGAGATCATCAAGGAGCAGGAAGCTGAGATTCAAAGCCTATCACTTAACATTGAGAGCGCTAAATGGATCATTAATTACCTTGAGCAACAGAACAAGCCACTTGAGGACAAACAAACAATCATGGAGCTGCAAAACATAAGGGAAAACGACAATTGGCAAAAAGAAGGAAGGTCAAGCTAACTTCACTAGAGGAAGAAATTGAGGCTGATCGGGAATCATGGTTAGAGAGGACAAGCATGCATTTGGAAAAGCTGCTGGACAAGGCTAACAAGGAGAAGAAAATGTTGCGCCACATGGCTTATCACTATTTGGCCCGGAATAAAATTTACAAGACGACCTAAAAGCCAAGTTAAAGAGAGCTTTGAGGAGGAAAAAAGAGCAAGATAAGCTCAAGATCTTGGTTGAAGCAGCATTTTCCCAGCATAGCACCTAACAAAAATCACTCATGCCAAATTTCAAGAAATTTAGTGAAGTTTTGGTCATTTTTTAATTTTTGAGGCAAAAAACAGGTTTTTTCTGACAACAGTGGCGCTACGATTTTGATGGGGGCATCTTCTTGAAAAATGGCTTGCATATTTGGAATGAGCATGAAAAAATATGCTTGCTCAGAAATGGCTGGAAAGTTTTGGACCTCCAAAAGGGCCAAAAACACCTCAAAAATGCCCTTTCTGCCACTTTTTTGCCACACATGACGCAGTCTTGGGATATTGCATTTTTGAAGGGGAAAATGGACACCAAATTCAAAAATTCCACTTATATCGAAAGTAGACAGATAGACCTTTCCAACAAGCCATCTTAGAGAAAATTTGGTGAAGGGGGAGGCCTCCAAATTCAACTGGGAAAAGGCACTACGTAGGAGAAATTTTTGCCAAATTTGCTCAAAACTCAAAATTTTCGCCTAGTTTTTTCTCAGTTTGACTTTTTCTCTCTCATGGTCAAACTCATGATGTAAATTGATGTTATTTGATGTAAAAATTATGAAAATTGACTCAAGGAGGTATATACATCATGTATAGGTGGTTTTGAAACTGAATGAATCAGTTTCCATAGTTTTAGAGGCAAGCTGTGCCACTGCCTATTTTTTAGTTCCTAGTTTAGATCTTGTTGAAACAGCTCCTAGACTCATGGATTCGACCCTAATGGCTAGCATATGTGGTTTGATACCTATATCTTGTACTTTATTAGTCATTTGTCAAGGTTGGACTCTTGTGGATGCATTGAGCACTATTGTACATCATTTCTGCAGTTTGGCAAGGAAATAAAAAAGGGTTTTGCAACATTTTGTGGGATTCTTGTGGTAATGTGATTTAGCATTGTTTTCTTCTCTGTAATTCAGATGATCTTATGTTTATGTGTGCCATCATCTCTCTCTTTTATCATAACGAAATGAATCAAGTTTAAAGGTGGAATTCATTGGGGTTTCAGTGCTTTGCCTTGGGGTTTATTTAGTTCTACATGTTTTCTACTGTTTGAAGAGGACTCATGACATTTGCATGCCCTCTACAACTGCTCACCAGTCTTTAGACTCACCATCACACTCATTTCAAAGTGCCAAGACACTTTCCTACCTCGCCCCATAGAAACCTCTGCAAATCTGTGTTCATTTCCCAGACCCAAAGCTGCCTTCCTCATCTGATCCAGCAACCAACCATTAAAATCAATCAAATTCCTCTGAGCAAACATACCTAGCCTAAAATTAGTATTCATATCAGTCATCTCAAGCCTTCCTTGATAAATTTTCATTGAGATTGACAAGGAGAGAGCCCTCTCCCAACCTGGTAGGGCTAGCTACCAGGTTAAGCGTGGTTTGATGTTACCCTAGACCTGCCTTTCTCAGCCTAAGGTAGATTTAGGCCCTAACAGGCTTGATGCAGTAGGGAAGGAAACACATCTAGCTGATGCAGAGATCTTGTCCTTGGTGAAGCCACCCAATGGTGTACCACTATGGATGTGTTGTAGTCTGTAGGCCCAACCGCTTCATGACCTCTTTTGAAATGAGGTTCTTTCAGCTCCCGTTGTCAACAATGAACTGCAACGAAGAACCCTTCACCCACATTTGTGAGTGAAGAGGCATCCCCCCTCCTCTAGATCTTCAGGCTCATTCTTCTGGATCTTAGTGGTGGCCATGGTGGCACTGGGCTCCGCGTCAATGATCTGCTTCCCTTTATTATTCCCCTTGTCGGTTTCTGACTCAAAGTCAAAACATGCGTCTGATTCAGAAGCCTTCAACTCGACCACCAGTGACTGCTTGGCGCGGCACTCACTTTGTGTTGTGAGTGGAGCTCTTATGGAACTCACATCATTTTCTCATGTACTTCTTTGTCTATGTGGTGTTTTTCTTTGCTTGCAGCTTGAGTGGGTTATCCTGGGTTGCCCAGCCTTGGCTTTGTCATTTGCTCTGTGGTTTGGGGGCGCCTTTTTCTTGCTTCGAATTCACAGATCCAAATTCTCGCTTCTTCTGTTTAAACTTTTGCTCCATCTTGACTGCGTATCGTTACGTCATGTTGAGCGAGAAGATGTCTAGGAAATCCATCTCGTCTTGGATGTACTTGTGTAGATAGTTTCAGTACTTGAGTACCAAATGCCACTCAAAATCCTTGATACCCAGCTTCGTGTGAAGGGTATGGAAAAAAATTGTAAACTCTGGCACATCTTGGTCCCTTCCCTGCCATAGTGTGATCCACTTTATGTATTTATCTTCATAGCTCCCGATAGGGTAATATTGTTCCTTGATGGCATCTTAGAAAGAATTCCAAGTGGGTGCAGCTAAAAATAGTGAGGATTCCCTCTCGTCCTTTTGTTCACAGTAGGTTTCCCACCAGTCCTTGACGTGTGGGGCGACTTTGAGAAGTGAAAAAGTAATATTTTCCTGATTGGAAAAGTCATGAATTGAAAAATATCCTTCCAACATATTTAACCATTTATCTACGACGTCTGCATCTATTTGGCCCTCAAATATGGGAATATCAAAGTTAAATTGTACCTTAAAAGGAGTGGTGCCTCCAGAGTTGTTGTTGGATGAAGATGCGTCGCATGTGGATAGTCGTCGAAGGATCTGGAACATCCATCATCTTGTTCCTCTATCGTTCGAGGGCTTCCTCGAAGTATTTTGAAAGGATCTCCTACCCCCATCATCTTTATTTTCTTCTGCCATGGGAGGCCATCGGGTTTTGTGAGGTTGGTCTTGCAAAGGTTCAACCAGATCGAGCCCTAACTCCATATACCCTAACCTCGTTGGGGAAATTCAAAGAAAAGAAGATAAAGAGCAGACTGCTCTGATACCACTGATCCAGACTTATGCAGCAATGCAAAAAAATATAGAAATACCCATATACACAGAGATGCACCAGAAATAAAACTTCATTTCATTAATATCAAAGAACTAAAATATGCTTACATACAGGAAATAAAAATAAACTAGCTCAGTCGATGGTCGCTTATCTCTGAAAAGAGATGTGGCAGCTACATGCCTATGAATTTTGTTACAATGAGATTCAAAGGCCTATTTATCATTGAGAAACAATGGAAAACCCTAAACACCCAAAGACCTAACCCTAGGAGATGAAGTGCCAAAACTGTGGGCCCCGTTTGGGTAAATTGGTACATCAACTTCCCGGGGTCGTAACTTTGGCATACGATCATCATTTAGGTATCATAATATCTCGTTTTGAAGATTTCGAAGAGGAGGCCGAAAACAAATCATCAAATTATTTGGGGACTTTCTTGGTCTCTCCGTTTTCCCTAAAAACATCTTTTAGTCCCTCAAAATGGCTCTGGAAGTCTAGGACTTGAAAAACTACCAAAAATAGTAAGTTGAGCTACAATTAAGGAAACTGAAAAGAAACAACGATGGGGGTGCAATTGGAATAGGCGGGTGGCCACCAATATCCACCTGGATCACAAATCTTCCAAAAAAATCACCAAATGATCAAACTGAGCAAAAATATTTGGAAGTGGTTTATCCACCAAGGACTAGCACGATGGTTTTTCAGCCACAATTAGCACACGTGGTTTATCAATCCCAACATGCGCTAATGTCTCATTATGCATGCGTTTGATCAATTGGAGGCTAGCATGGTGGTTTTTAGCTACAACTAGCACACTTGGTTTATGAACCCCCAACAATGACCCAGCTAGAGAAATCACCTCCCTCTGCATTCAAGTCTTGCCTCCCTAGATGAAGGTTGTGAACAGAAAATGGACAGTGACAGTTCAAAGAAATAGGTAATGTGGTTGTTATTCATTATGCTCCTCTCTCATAAACCCTTCATCCAATACCCATTTTTTTATTTTCATTTAGCTCGGTTCAAATTTTTAAAACGGGTTGGGGGTCACCTCCCTCAATGGCTCTTCATGTTGCTTTCCAACTACGTTACCTCTTCCATGCATGAGGAGGTAATCTCCTAACAGTGGCCAACAAAACTACATTAATATCCACTTAAGCGACGATCCCTCTTTCTGCCATGAGGTTGGCTTTTAATTAGTTTATTTTTTTAAGGTGGTGGGCATGGCGGTTCGTGGCATAAACAGCCCTTTCCCATACTCTAAACTCTCCCTCCCACATAGATGATAGATAGTTAAATGAATTGTGATTTTAACTGTGATCATTACATAACTTATATTGATTAAATATAATTAATCGTGAACTCAAAGTTAATTATGGTCACTAGATAATTGCAATTGATTAATTATAATCAATCATGATTAAAATTGTGTTTGATTATTATAAATACAATTACTTATTAATTGCAATATTAACACTCAATTAATTGTTTATATGAGCATTGAAAAGATGATTAATTTTTAAATAAGGTATTTACACAACTTGGCATCAAGATGAAAATAAAGACAAATTTCATCTGTAAGGGTATTAAGATGGAATTTCTTCCAACAATTAGATATTGCGCTAACATGCTCAAATATACACAAATGTTTATAAATGTCAATTAAAATAGGGGTGTTGCACATAATGCCACAGTGTTTCAACATTAATAAAATGTAAGTTCCATTAGAAAATCTATTGTACAATATACATAAATTTTAGAAATCAAAATAAATAAACCATTATACAATGACATTAATATAATTAATATTAAGAAAATAAATTAGTTTGGATTCCCACCTTTCAACTTTGTCTACTATTATGTTATTATATTACAAGAGGGGGTGGAAGATGAGACAAATAATATGAAGACAATTTGTTGTTAGACTACGCTGACTTTCTTTGTGGTCTCTTCTTACCTTATGTAGTTGTAATATCCAACTATAACTCAATATTAAAATGTACGTAATGGTATGCATTATTATGTGATTGAATGTTAGTGCCACTACGTCATAATGCAATGATTGTGCGACTGAGTTTCTAGTGCAACCATCTCACAATGTTTCTACCCTGAATTTATGGATGTGTGTGAATGGGTTGTAGTGTAATGATTAGGTGACTAAAATATTGGCGTAATTGTGTCACAAAGTTTTTATCACATATCTATGGAACTATGTAGATCCTTTTTGTCACTGACACATGCTAGCACAACATCTTGTCATTTTATCTTCCATCTTTGTAAAATAGGTCATAGTTCTTTGTTTTTCGACCATTCACAACCCAATGCCCTAAATCATTAGGTCATTCTTAACAATTAAATCTTAATAGTGAATCTCTAAGGATTAAACATTTCATAAAATTTACACCCTATATTAGTAGCTTGTAAAATTCAAGAATGAAATAATTAAATGAGTTATTATTATTATTGTTTTGAGAGTTTGGTCTCCCAAGTTTAAATCTCAATTCCATTGTTAAAAACTTCATAAGTACAATAGAAACCTCCTCATTATTATGGAGGGTGTGTTAAAACCATGCAGGATATGCCCTTCCTATTGGTACAAATTTATTCAATGGCGCATTAACCAATATAAATGTGGCATTTATCCTTATGAAAAGTTAATGAATTATACAGTTCCCAAACACAAGCAACCTAGTAGATATGGAGAATCTTGACTTATTCAATATGTTTATGAGAAATACCTTAGGCTTATTACATGTGATTACCCTCCCTATGTGAATCCATTGATTGTCTCTATGGTATTAGCTAAGGAGCAGTGTTTAAATATGTGTACTAGGCTTAAGCTTACAAAGACATTGGTGTCATTATTAATCCATCCATGTCGATGCGTGTTAAAATTTTAAATTTTGCGTTCAATTGGGTTTTTTATATACATGTAATTTTAAGATGATAAAGAATTTGAATGAATTGTAAGTTCAATAATTACTAAATTTTACAATGAAACACGAATATAAACCTACTTGGACTTCAACTATTGATTCTACAGGATTTCAATTGCTAAATCTATGGTTTTTTGTCATCACTAAGTATTTGATTGCACAATACCTCCTGAATCAACCATTGGAATGGGAAAACATGATATTTTTCTATTAGATATGGTTTTTGGATTTATTGTGTGAGAATAGTTTAAGTCGATTTTTCAACCCCACAATATGTGGTCCATCTTCAAGATGAGAGAGAGAGAGAGAGATAAATATCATAGACACAAAAGTGAGAGATGCCACTGATTGAAATTGGTGGCATCTCTTGCTTTTGTGTTTCCAATCTCTCTCTCTCTCTCTCTCTCTCTCTCTCATCCTATAGATGGACAACATATCATAGATATGAAATGTCAACCTAAACTATTCTCACATAATGTTCATCTAAAAAACATCTATAATATTCTATTTCACTATGAAAGTCTAAGATGATATCCTTTTTATTGGTTGACAAATCAATAAAATAGAAAAACTGAAAAGGAAAAAAACATAATTACTATTTGTTTTGACACAATAAAACTTGTGCATGTAATATACCATGTTTAGGTTTTGTAGAAGTACCACAACCCATATCAAATATGAATATCGACAAGTTAACATCAATGTGATAGTAGATTTATTTTCATAATTGGGATTTAACTTTATTAATCATATTTAAACAAAATATGAATAGATTTTATAAAAACTATACATATTATTTGCAGTTATTAAATGAAAAAGTGAATATTTAAATCTATAATGCTACTTTCAATACTTTATTTCACTTGCATTCAATCACGAATTTAAATTAATAATCATATACATTATTTATTTTAGTTATTTAATAGAAAGTAAAATACAAATTTACAATGCCACTTTGAAAACATCTATATCTTACATTTACCCACAACTTTAAATCAACAATATACAACCAATTGTTATTATTCCTTTATAAAATTATAATGTAAACTCAATAAAAAAACATGATTTCAAAATATAACCTAAGTCCATTATAATCAAAGGTTAAGTTGGATATTAAAATTTTAAATAGTTTCTCATTTCTCAAACTCTTTGCGTTCACTTACAAGTTCAAATTAATAATCATATACATTATTTATTTATAGTTATTTAATAGAAAGTGAAATACAAATTTACAATACCACTTTAAAAACTTATTTATCTTACATTCACCCACAACTTTAAATCAACAATATACAACCAAATATTATTTCTTTATAAAATTATAATGTAAATTCAATAAAAAACCATGATTCCAGAATACAACATAAGTCCATCATAGTCAAAGGTTTAGTTGGATCTTTAAAATAAATTCTCATTTATTGAACTCTAAATGTTGTTTTACATGAAGTACCTACACCAGATTATTTTGTTTTTGGTGAAGCAACAAGTCTTCTAATGAGCAGTTCAATATCTTAGCTTATTGAAGCGGCCACAGGTCAGGACTTAGTATTGGAGATTGCTAATTTGTTTGCAGTTGATGTGGTTGATTTGGACAATGGTTTTAAATATATAGGTTTCTACATGAAACCAAATAATTATGGCATAAGAGATTGGAAATGGTTGATACAAAAATTTGAGAAAAAATCGGCAAACTGGTCATTGAAAAGGCTTACACTTGGGGAAGATTGATATTGGCTCAGTCTGTCTTGCAGAATCTTCCAGTATACTTGATGCATATTTTTTTGATCCCTAAACACATCATTAAGATGATTAAATCTTTAATCTCTAACTTCATTTGGTCTCGTGGTAAGGATAAAAAAAATATACATTTAGTTAGAATGGAGGAAATATCAAAGAGAAAATAAGACAAAGGATGGGAACATTGAATATTTGGATGGATTAGGGTGGTTAAAAGCTTATGGAGGGATTTATATGGAGAAGAAACATGGCAAAGGATAGTCTCGAAAAAATATCTTAAACAATAGTCTGTGGAAGCATGGATTAAGTTAGGGTCTTTGGTTACCAACAAATACTCTTATGTATGGAACAATCTTATGGAGGTTAAACATTGGTTGATTGGAGACTTGAAGTGGGAGATTGGGGAAGGCACATTGGTTAAAATTGGTTTGGACCCTATTATAGGTTTCTTGGAAAAACATTCTTTGCCTTGTCAACTCATTAGGTATATCCATGATAAAGGAATTTATTTTGTATATTAGGTTTTGATAGAAGATGAGTCGATCCATCAATATCTGACTTGGGCATGCTCAAGAGACTTGGGGCTAATTGATGAATTAGCTTGTATTTGGGACATATATGTACTTAATTTATATTTGGTTGGTATCTACTTAAGAATAAATGTTGATTACTTTACATGGGATGGAAGTATATTTTAGGGGCGTATCACTGTAAAGGAGGTCTACATGTACATTTCTCAATCACATCTGAAGGAAGGGGAAAGGTGGTGGTTCAAGAAGGGTTGGAAGTGGAAATTTCCATTGAAACTCAAATGTTTTGGGTGGTTGGTCTTGAAAAACAATATTTAACTTGTGAAAATTTATGCAAGGGGGGAATTACATGTTTGGGCAAATGTGCCATGTGCAAAGAAAAAATGAGCATGTTACTTAACTTTTCCTCGTTGTCCTTTTGCAGCTTCCATATGGATTGATGTTATAAAATTTTTGGAACTTACAGTTGGTTGGAATCCACCATCTATGGAATAATGTTTGATGGAGTGGAAGAAGGAGTTTAAGGAATACAAAACTCCTCCATTTTATATTTTTTTGGGGAATTTGGAGGAGCATAAATGCTCTTATTTTTTAAAACATCCCACTCGACACTAGTGGGATCCGTGTAAACATATATGCATATTTCAATGAGATTGGACTTGTGGTTCATAGGAGAAAACAAAGGAACATACAACAATTGGATATTTGGAACAATCACCATGTGGAGTTTTTAATGGTGTTTCTAATTCAAATAAATGCGGCAGTGGGGCTTTCATTGTTCCGGATCATGGTCGATATTATCATTTATATTGAAACAGTGGTATTGGTACTAATTCTCAGGCTAAGTTTATTGCACTCTAGGGAGTTTTGTTCTGTGCCAAATGGTTATCTCTGGAGTCTTTAAATGTCTTTGGGGATTCCAAAGTAGTAATTGATTCGCTAATGACAGGTCCACTTTCAATCACAATATGTTTTCAAATTAGATGAGCATAGTTAGAGAGTTGATTGGACACTTTAAATTGATGACATTTACCCATGTATACAAAGAATGAACAAAATTGATTACACACTCACAAAGAAGGGACATAGATATACTTTGGGGGATCAACTTTGAAGCATACATAAATGGTGCATTTCAAAGGTCTGGAAAGATCTAGTTTACTTGAAGGTTCCTTTATCTTTGCAGTTAATCAACATACATCTATTTTTTTTATGTAATTATATGTTATGACATTTTGTTTTTTGTCATTTTGTTTTGGAGTTGCAGTCTCATGGACTCTATATTATGGAAATTAGGTGATTTTGTTAACTACTTTGGCATAGATTCTATGCTAGGTATGGCTCGAAAACAGAAGTATATTGCCTTATGTAAACAGTTTTTTATAATACAAAGTTTTTTGTTTTTTCTTACCTAAAAAAATGTTCTTTTACATATTGGCAAACATCTCTCCTTGTGAAAGTTCAAGCTTGAGTTTTTCAAAGTGATGAAGCATGATAGTAAGATGAATTTGTCACGTCATTTTTTATTTTCTAATTATATTACTTTAAAAAAATTATGGTTTTATATATTTTACATATAAACATCTATAAGAAGGTTTTATATATATTGAGGTTTGAACTTGGGAAGGTTTTATATATATTGAGGTTTGAACTTGGGTTGTTTGTATGGTGATGATCCATTCCAAACATTAAATCACAACATGATATATAAAATAATATTATATTTTGGCATTATTATTATTATTATTTTTGGAGAAGTAATTTCCTTTGAGAACCCAAAGGATGCTTTCTCACATTTGTGGATTGCTAGTAAACCTTCTAGTGTAGACTTATGCACCTAAATCATAGAAATTTGAATTAGGTACCAATTGGCACCAAACTAACCAATTGGGCAACAACATAAATAACAATTTCAAACAAAATATGTCTAAGCAATAATTGAAGTATCATAGTGAAAAATGCTAAAGCAATAATACCACCTTCCTTTATCAACACTATTTTGTACATTGACACTTTGCCGTGAGAGTTATGGAGAAATAGCTACACCACTTTGTGTTTTCAATAGTTGGAACCATGAGTTCTCTTTGTCGAAAATGCAGCAAGAAAATCTAAGTTTGACTTTGCCTTGGCCAAATTAAATTAAAATTTGAATTTCTATTTCAACAAAAATATTGGAGGTAGTTAACTGAGGTGACATGACACTTGTCACTCAGTTCAGTTAATTCGAGTTGGGGAAGCTTGATTTTAGTTTAGTATGATTGATTGCTAATTTCTAGAAATCTATTTCAGTTAAATTGAGTTATGGTCAATTAAACTAGTTCTAATTGTTAGAGGAACTAGTGGAAGGTCCAAGTGTGGAAGTGTAACTTCAACTCATCCAGTGATCAACCAGTTAACTAATCAACTAACCCAAAATAACTTATGCATGTAGAGAATTTGAGTTACCCAGTTGAGATGGAGATTTCAAGGCAATGTACTATCAGTTATAGACTATTTCGAAGTGTATAGGTGGTGCATGCAGTTAGAGGATCAACCTAGAGGGATTGCACAATTCCAATTGAGGAATTTCCTAATTAATAGGGGCCTAATTCCTTAAGGGACAACACAAGGAAATAAGAGCTTGGAGGGCTTGAAAATTGGCTGAGTGTTAACCAGAGTCAGTCAGTCAGGCAAAGGGATAGATTATACAGTTGCAAGTTCTGCTAAGGCGTGAGCATGCATTGTACTTCATCTTTATTCTTTGATGAATGCAATACATAGTAGGAAGGGGTTTTGAGCAGTTGCTTTCCCCTAGATAAACCTTTGTGTATGTGTGATAAATATTGATGCATGTTTATGATTTGTCTTCTTGATCGTGAATTGAATTCCACAGATGAGTAGAGTAGATTTGAGTCTTGTGTTTTAGTAAATCACATGATCAATTTTCATATCTACAAATTAATTTCTACATGGTATCAAAGCACGATTCATGATAGAGAAGAGATTTCAAATTTGTTATTGTAGAAGGATCAAATTTGCAGGATCAATTATTTAGAGCTAGTAGGATGGCTTTCTATAGACTAAGAATCAAGTATACCCTCAAGGGAAGCTCAAATTATGTTACTTGGAAGGACCACATGGACGTAGTGCTAAAATATAATGGATTGAAGGAATTCATTGATAATGATATCCAAAAACCAACAACAGCTAATACTCATAATCTAGCAGAATGGAAGAAGTGTGTAGCCAAGGGGAGGAGGATCATATTGGAGGGAGTAAGAGACCATATTGTCTCAAATATCCATGAGAAAGAGACTTTGTATGGAATGTGGCAAGCATTGTCACATTTGTTCCAAAAAAGTAGTGACCACAGGAAGCTGGACCTCAAGGATAACCTTCAAAATATCAAGATGCAGAAGAACGACACTATCTCGCAGTGCTTGAGCAGGCTCACACAATGTCGTGATGAACTTGGTAGTGTTTGGGTACTATGGTAGAAGATGATTTGGTAAACCTAGCTCTTTTAGGCCTTCCCAAGAGCTAACACAACTACCAAGATTAGGTGAATGGGAGGGAGAAGCTACCAAATTTGGAACGTCTTTGCTCTGATTTGGTACAGGAGGAGATAAGGCAAAATACTAGAGACAATACTTCATCTAAGTGTGAGGATGAAGAAAAGTGTGCCTTGTATGGAAAGGGAAATAAGGGAAAAGGGAAGAAATCCCAATCCAAAGGAGAATTCGATCAAGGGGGCAAGAAGAAAGACTTGTCCAAAATCAAGTGCTTTACTGTCATGAACTTAGGCATTATGCCACAAAATGTCCATACAAGAAGGTAGGCAAGAAGACCTCAAGAGGAGTGGCAAGTGAAGCTTTGGCTTCACAATTCAAGTTGGAATTTACCCTCATTGCATGCATGGAAAACACATTGATTGGAAGTGTGTGGTATCTGGATAGTGGTGCCTCGTTCCACATGACGTGGAACAAATAATTTTTAGTGACTTGGAGGAGAATATCCAGATGCACATCGAGATGGGAGATGATGGAAGGTACACCTTAACCGGTATTAATACAATCACATTTTAGAGGGAGTCGGGCTCCCCTCTTAGGCTCAAGGATGTGATGTTTGTACCCGGTCTAAAGAAGAATCTAATTTTCGTCGCAATGTTGGAAGATCATGGTTACGATGTGATCCTTAGCAAAGGGAAAGCATTCCTGAGACACATAGCCATGGGACAAGTGAATCAGATCGGGGTTCGTGTGAAGAAACTTTACAAGCTGGATGTGGAAGACTGTGCTGCATTGAGCAAAAAGGCGGAGAAGGTGCAAAGTCGAGATGTCAGCGAATTATGGCATAAAAGACTTGGCCATTTGCATCATGGTGATTTGAAGATTATGTAGCATATCACCATAGGCCTCCCCAAAGGAGCACCAAAGCAACATGATACATGCAAAGGGTGTACCTTGGGGAAGTACACAAAATACACCTTCAATGATAGGGACAACAAGGCACATGTGTCCTTGAAAAGATCCACTATGATGTCTGTGGACCTTTCTCGACAACCTCCACTGTTGAGCACAGGTATTATGTTATATTTGTAGATGATTTCTCATGAAAGTGCTAGATTTTCTTCTTGTAGAAGAAAGATAAGACATTCTCCAAGTTTGTTGAATTCAAAACACTTGTTGAGAAAGAAATTGGCAAGAGAGTGAAAGCTCTCAGGAGAGATAATGGAGGTGAGTATGTGTCGAATGAGTTTAAAAATTTGTATGCAAAGGAAAGCATTCGACGAGAGTTGACAACACCCCACAACCCTTTGCAGAACGGGGTGGTTGAGAGGAAGAACCATAGTATTGTGGGAGCAGCAAGGGTGATGTTGCATGACCAAGGCCAACCACTACACTTGTGGGATGAAGCATGCAACTCGACGTTGGGTTGTGTTATATTCTTTCCACGACTAGCCCATGTAGTTAACCGAGGGGTTAGAAGGGGGCGAAGCCCCCCCTTTGTTGCGCCAATTGCGTAGCGAGGGGATTCACAGGGGGCTTGAGGGGTGCAAGTAACCCCACTCTATGGGGTCCGGGGCAGCTCCCTGGAAAATTTTGGTTTTGGACCCTATGTTAGGTTGGGCGGACCTACCTATGGTTTTGTGCATGATTTTCGCACATGGTTTTGGACGTGATGGTTTTCGGCCCATGGTTTTGGACACGTGGTTTTCGGTCGATGGTATTGGATGCTTCGGCATTTATAAATATGTATTGTAACATTGAAAGGAACATAATGAAAAATCAAGCTGGTAGTCCCGATTTTGGGATCTAGGGGAAAATCTCTGTGTATATGTGTTTTATGTGTTATGTTATCGCATTGTTTATTTTTTGTGTTTTAGAATTCATATGCAGGTAATTTCTGTACGGGGTTAAAACCTACATGCAAGGGAAGGCATTCGACAAGAGTTGACAACACCCCACAACCCACTGTAGAACAGGGTGGCTGAGAGGAAGAACCATAGTATTGTGGGAGCAACATGGGCGATGTTGTGTGACCAAGGCCTACCACTGCACTTGTGGGAGAAGCATGCAACTCTTGTGTCTATCTGCAGAAAAGGAGTCCTCATCAGATTCTCGGCATGAGTACACCAAAGCAAGATTTTTTGGGGAAGAATCCAGATGTGTCACACTTCACGATCTTTGGAGCATTAGTTTACTGCCATGTCTCCAAATAATCAAGGAAGAAGCTAGAGCCGACAACAAAGTTGGGGATATTTTTGGGGTACATAGAAACTCCTCACAATTACCGTGTGTAATTTCCATCCTTTAGAATGACAGTTATGTGAAGGGATGTGAAGTTTGATGAGGAGAAGGCAATGAGATGTTCTCTTGAGAGGGAGATTTAGTCGCATTCATATCAGGAGGTTTTATCTCCAAAGGAAGAACCTCGGGTAATTGTGGAGCAGCCACAAGTAGAGGAGCAAAGAGTGGATACAACCACTCAAGCAAAGACATCCAGAGAAGGAAGGAAACAGACCAAGGAAGTTGAAAAATTATTGCATGATGTTAGAGAGAATGTGGGAGCACCCACTTCACAACGCAAGCAGAGGAGGTCACCAAATCGGTACACTTGCTACATGTGTTTGATGACTGAGCTAGTAAAGACTGAGTCATCCTCATTTGAGAAAGCAATAGAGAAACCTGTATGGGTTGATGCTATGGTAGAGGAATATGATTTAATTGTCAGAAAAAATGTTTGGGAAGTGGTCCCAAAACCAAAAGATAAATTAGTGGTGGGTTTGAGAAGGATATTCAAGGTGAAGCATGTATCAGACGAAAGCATAGAGAAATTCAAGGCCAAAATTGTGGCCAAGGGGTTATCTCAGGTTGAGGGAATTGACTATGAGGAGACCTTTGCCCCAACAACAAGGTACTCATTTATCAAATCAATTATAGCACTGATTGCGCAGATAGGGTGGAAGATCCACCAGATGGATGTGAAGAGAACATTCATGTGAAGAGAACATTCCTCAATGTAGTTATTGAGGAGGAGGTGTACATTGAGAAACCAAAAGTTTTTGAGACCTTCGACAGAGAGTTGCATGTGTGCAGACTCAACCGAGAGTTGTATGGATTCAAGGAAGCACCCCGCACTTGGTACACTACGACCAACAACTATCTCAACAAGTTGGGCTTCAAAAAAAGTGAAGCAAATGCAAAACTTTATCATATTGTGGTTGAAGGTAAATTATTGATTATTGTGTTATATGTCGATGATTTAATTTTAACCGTGATGAGAAATTTATCAGATCTTGCACGGAGGATCTTACAAGAGAATTTGAAATGAAGGATATGGGACTCATGCACTATTTCCTCGGTTTGAAAGCATGACAAGGAGATGGGAACTGTTTGTCTCTCAAGGAAAGTATACCAATGAGATACTGAATAAGTTTCGCTTGGAGAGTAGCAAACCCATAGAGACTCCTCTAACAGGAAATTGGAAGAAAGAGGATGCCACTTTAGGTGAAGTACTGGAGGCTACCATCTATCGACAACTTGTGGGTGCATTAATGTATTTGGTGAACACACGACCAGATATGTACTATGCAGTCAACCAACTTAGCCAAGCTATAGTTAGGCCAACCAAACTGTATTGGAAGGCAACAAAGAATGTGTTGCGATAATTCAGAGGCACCACCCATTTGGACTATGGTATAAACGGAAAAAGGGAGTGAAGCTTCAAGGATTCACAAATGCATATTGGGTAGGGAGTTCATTAGACTGGAAGAGTACATCAGGAGGAATTTCCAGTGTTAGGTCTGCAACGGTTACTTGGTACAACAGGAAGCAAAGATCTATGGCACTCAATTCAACAGAAGCAGATTACATGGTTGTCAATCAAGCAAACTGTGAGGCGATCTGGATGAGAAAGATTCTTGTTGGGTTATTTGGTCAGATGATGGATCCTACTGTGATCTACTGTGATAATCAAAGTTGTATCAAACTCTCTGAAAATTTTTGTATTTCATGATCAAGCCAAGCATATCACCATCTACGGGATTGTGTGCAGAGGTGGATTATGTTGTTGGAATACATTCCTACAGAGGAAAAAGATGCAGATATTTTGACAAAGGCTTTGTTAAGCGGAAAATTCCAGTTCCATAGAGGCAGGATCAAGGTATCTGATAATCCCTTTCTTGCTGAGAGGGAGTGTTGAAAATGCAGCAAGAAAATCTAAGTTTGACTTTGCCTTGGTCAAACTAGATTAAAATTCGAATTTCTATTTTAGCAAAAATAATGGAGGTAGTTAGCTGAGGGGACATGACACTTGTCACTTAGTTAATTCAGTTAATTCGAGCCGGGGAATCTTGAGTTCAATTAAGTATGATTGATTGCTAATTTCTAGTAATCTATTTTAGTTAAATTGAGTTATGGTAAGTTAAATTAGTTCTAACTGTTAGAGGAACCAGTGGAAGGTCCAAATGTGGAAGTGTAACTTCAACTCACTCAATGATCAACCAGATAACTAATCAATCGACCCAAAATAACTTATGCATGCAGATAATTCGAGTCACCCAGTTGAGATGGAGATTCCAAAGCAGTTTACTATCAATTGTAGACTATTCTGAAGTGTACAAGTGGTGCATGTAGTCAGAGGATCAACCTAAAAGGATCGCGGAATTCCATTTGAGGAATTTCCTAATTAATAGGGGTCTAATTCCTCAAGGAACAACACAAGGAAATAGGAGCTTGGAGGGCTTGAAAACTGGCTAAGTGTTGGCTAGAGTCAATCAGTCAGGCAAAGGGATAGACTATACAGTTGCAAGTTATGCTGAGGCTTAATCAAGCATTGTATTTCATCTCTATTATTTAATTGATGCAATATAGAGTATGAAGGAGTTTTGAGCAATTTCTTTCCCCTAGATAAATCTCTGTGTATGTGTGGTAAATCTTGATGCATGTTTATGATTTGTCTTCTCGATCGTGAATTGAGTTTCGGAGATGAGTAGAGTAGATTTGAGTCTTCTATTTTAGTAAATTACATGCGTACTTTCATATCTACACATTGATTTCTACACTCTTTATTGTACTACAACTTAGCCATATAAGAATTTATATTTCTCTCGTTCACTTGCAAATTCATTTTCTATGTTTTGTTATCTTCCATTTGCACTACCTACAAGAAGTTATATCACTCTGAGTTTTGAATAATTGGTACTTTGACTTGCTATATTACTTGAAAATTTAGTCATATATAGATTGATCTTTCCCTCATGAAATCACAATGTTCAAGCCTTGCCAATCTACATGTTCATAATGCTTTATTTAAAAAATAAATAACTAGCATTTGCACCTAATGTTGCAAAGGAAATGCCGTAAGGCATAGTGTGTGGAAGAATATTGAAATGTGAATAGGCTTATGCGGGCTTTTTGTGAAAGCAAGGGTCGATGATTTCGAGTTTTAATTTGAGGAAGCCATGCCGAAAACTGTAGAAAAGGAATGCAAGTAGCCATAAATATGCATTGAACCTGTTTAGAGACCTTTGTTTGCAGTTGGTAAAAATTGTGGAGTTAAAGGTGAAGATAAATGAATGAATCCATGCGAACAACAACCGGGCAATCATGTTGATTTGGAAAGGGCTATTTAAGAAATCATTATTGAAATGGGAAATTAAATTAGTATGAAGATATATTGAAAACATGTATTATATTAATTAAAATCAATTGATTTTGTCAACAAAATATGTTAAAACCCATTGACAATGGACTGGTTGTGAGGACATAAACTATCAAAATGGTATTGATCTTGAAACATCCCTTTTTAAGTTTGAAATGGAAAACACAAATAGTTGTGAGGACATAAAATATCAAAATGGTATTTGATGTTGAAACATCCTTTTTTAAGTGTGAAATGGAAAATACAAATAGTGTATTGTAACATCCTTTTTTAAGTTTGAAATGAAAAACACAAATAGTTGTGATGACACAAACCATGAAAACGGTATTTGATCTTGAAACATCCTTTTTTAAGTTTGAAATGGAAAATACAAACAATGAATTGTAACAAAAGAGGTTCGAGAAGGAATATAATAGCGTAAAGTACATTGTGCTTGTCATTCCATATTTGAAGCTGTATGAAAACATGGTGGAGGTAGCGAAGGCGTGAAGAATCAGTAATGGACCTGCAAAATGTATATTTTGTTAGAATTAGCAATATGTAAACCAGCGGCGGAAATTTATTAGTAATACTTTGCAGGTGAGTTGTGTTAAAATGAATCTGGAATGAATGGAAATGAAGCTACCTTTGCTATGGGGATTTATATATTGTTAGTGGAAGATGCATGGTGAATAACGGCAGAATGAACACCTTTGGAGGTTAATGCGTAGCTAGAGATGCAGTTTTTTTGCTTGCCAGGCTACTTGTAGCTGTGAAGGTATGTTATTTCTGAGCCCATGTGGCCTGTTGCAAAAGAAAGAAAAGGTTAGAATGAGATGTATAGATAATATAAAGACATTCTAATATTTGCTTATTTACTAATATTGATTAAAGTTGGTTGTTGTTGAAAGATATGAAAAGTATGTTATGAAATAGAATGAGGTAAATAAATGGAGGAAACCTTTTGTTGATGTCAAAGTATGGGTTGGAGCAGATTATCTGGAGGCGGCATTGAACGGAGAATGTCTTCTACGTGTTTTCTGCGAGCAATGTTTTTGTTGTCCTTGATTTTACTGTAACAATCGAAACTGAATGCGGGGTTAATCCGGAGATCTTGTAGAGAAGGCACTCTTGAAATAGCTGTGAATGTGAGACCTTGACGTTCTGTTTTTCCAATGTCAATTGTTGCTTTTGGAAGTGTCATACCTTGAGATTTATGTATGGTTAAAGCCCAAGCCATCTTCAGTGGAATTTGTGCACGTCCATTTCTTTTTACTGCTGGAATAGGCAAGTTAGTGGGGTTTCTTTCATCCCAAGGAGGCCCAATGTATTTGGGAAAATCTACGACAACAAATGTTGGAATTTGTGGTGGTGCAGTTGATTCTTTGTAAAAGATGGTTACAGTTTCTCTGAGGGAACCATTAACAAGTCTGGTTGAAACCCAAAGGTTGGAAGTCAACATAACTTTTTTGCCATTGCATAGTAATACAATTCGCTCAAGTTGCTCGTCTTCAAAGGAAATACTGGAATATGTGTTGTCATCTTCAGCAATGGATCTTGCGATAAGAGTGTTTAGAGATTTCATCATTTGCTTATTATGGACCATTGTTTGAGCATTTGTTGGAAATAGATGCATGGAATCCTGGAATGAACATATTTCTTCTTCTGATAAAAAGGAATCTGTGCACGACATGAGTACGTTGTAGTCATCGATTGTTGGATTTGCATCTCTAATGTTCTGGAGAATGTTCCTGAAAGTAACCTGTGCGATGTCATCGCCTTGTTGACGAAATATTGTGTCTAATGTGATGACTGCGGTGAAGGTGTTCCACAGTGCGCTTCCATGGCTCGTCCCTACATATAGAGGTATGTCTTTGACGGGTGGTAGCTGACCGAGATCACCAACCAATATTATGGAACAGCCACCAAAAGGAGTGTTTCTTTGGTGGGGAAATGCTTCCCGAAGACGTTCATCAATATGGCTGAGAAGCTTTGGCCCAATGAAGCTCATTTCATCGATTAGTATGTATCTTATATGCCTGAGTTCTTCTTGGAATTTTGCAAGAGCATTACCTTCTAAGGGCATAAGATCCTTTAGAGGAAGGTGCAAAGCAGAATGGATTGTCGATGCTTGTATGTTGAAGGTAGCAACCCTTGTAGGGGCGAGGAGCATGATCGGTGAAGGCTCTGAGCTTGCTAGGCCTATGAGCATATCTTTGATGCAATTAATAAGGAGGGATTTTCCCGTACCAGTAGTGCCTTGAATTATCATTCTGAGAGCGGGTAAATAATCCTTCCTAGCAAAATGACTAGAAATAATATTTAGAGCTTTTCTTTGCATTGGAGATAATGTAGTAAGGGTCGCCAAGATATGTTGATTTGTTTGAAGAATGCGGTGGATGGAGCGGCTATTCTCAATGAATTGTATTGCATTATTTTGTAGATCCAATGGGATAGTGGTATGATTCCAGTTATGGGTGTCATCAAAGCCACGAAGACCAAGCATGTCAAGGTCATTTATGAGAAGCTCATTTGTAGGGTGTAATTGGGAAAGTAATTCCCATTCATTTATTTCCATGGTGTCTGTTGGATTGGTTTCATCTATAGTTGAGGTATCATTTGTGACAGATTTTGGTTTACATTTAAAGAAATGAATGGTCGACTACATAATGTTAATGGCAATTTTTGCAGCATATGGCAAGTTTCCTGTGCTCCAATGTCATGATCAACAAGGGTTTCTGCAAGAAATTTTCGAAATGCAGATGTTGCTGGGTCAGCAATGGGTGAAGCCAGGACAATTCTACGTAGCATGTGGTGGAAGCTTTCAGATTTTTTTTTCTGCTTTGGATGCATATTTGGCGATATATTTTTGTACAACGTGTATGGAGAGTACTGGTTGGCAGTCAACATTTGCACGCCAAATAGATAGGATGGTAGGGTTATGGCTATTGAGTCGATCGTCGTTGCGAGCAGGTGTGTATGTTTTTTAGCCATTGGAATCAATGAATAAGGCCGATTTTGGATGTAATTCCCACGGTGCTTTATAAAGACATTGGAGTGCGGATCCATTTTTTCTTAGGCACGTGCTTTCTGAGCATTTTGTGTGATGTTCAACACAATTGACGAGTTGTTCATAGTCACTGAAAGGATTGGTTCTGAAGATTTGCGGTGTGGACAATAGACAAGGGTCTTTGGGATTTGTCCAAGCATTTGGTTGGTTTGAAGTCGAAGGAGCACGAGGGTTCCAAGCGGAAATATATTTGTCGAAGAACTGCCTTGTAATATCAACTGCTTCTGTGTCTTCCCAGTTGAGGTTTTCCATATCAGGTGCATTTTCTATCCAAAGGAAACCATGGATGTGCGCAGATCCCCTATGTTGCCATTCATACCTATCAAGTATGCGTTTCTGTAAGATAATTTTGCAATAGGTGAGGAATGTTGTTTAGAGTTCTTGGAGAAAAAAAAAATGTGGTAGAATGCATACCTGTACTAGTAATCTTTTGTATTCAAGTGTTTCTCTAAGATAATCTCACGAAATGCTGTGAATCTATGGTGCATATATAGTGATGTTTATAGTGATGTTAAATGTGGGTTAGAGATAATGTTATCATTTCTCCACTTTTGTTGTTTTGCAATATCAGAAGGAAGACATCCGAGCATGATTGCATGAAGATCAGGCCATTTTGTATCAGCTGCACTCAATGTGAAGAAGAACGTCGGGCAACTGAGTTGAGATATCATGTCCGTTAGTTCATTTTTAGCCTTGTGCCAATATGACCTTGTTCCACATAAAGAGCTACCGAATCGCATGACTTGCTCTGCCAACTGCTCATCTGGAAATTGTTCTAAGCGGATGTTCAGATCTTGAATAGATATTGGAAAGTTATTTGTGATGTTCTTTTTCACAAAAATCAATGTTGTTGCTTGACTGCGATGCCACATCATGAGATTATATATGTAATAACGAAAGCGTGGGTGCTTTCCAAATCTGTTATCGTAGCAACGTATGAGATGAAGTGCATATTCATGTAGCTGCACTGCTTTCATTCTTGGCTGATTCGGCATTGCAGCTCCTGTCGGGAAAAGGGCAGGGAAAGCCATAGAGAGTAGACCTTCTGTGTTGTATTCATTGACCGGCGATAAACCAATTGTTGGCCACTCAATTGTAGTATCAGATTGGTGGTTGTAAGCATGCAAATAACGGCGGATTTCTTGGATTTCTGTATTTGTATCAGGTATGATGGGGACGAACGATGATGTTTGGTCTACAGATGGGTCTGTGAAATCTTTGGTGAGCTCATGGGGTGGTTCAAGTGGAAGGCGGACAGTGGTTTCTGTAGTATTGGAATGGTGAAGGGAGGAGGAGACATCGGTGGGGATTGCTCGTAAGGATGCCAGTGCGTTGGTATCAATACGAACATTCTTATAGTATGGGTCATTCGCCAATTTGTATTCTAATGCAGCGAGAATGCGATGTCTACTGACAATGAAATCATAAGCCTTATGGTCATTACTATGACGCGTGACAATTAGGATGTCCAAGTGTTCAACACATCGTGGCAACATGTTTGCGATTTTTGTAATGTCTTGAGGAAAACAAATTGTGTGGCCACTGTATTTATACTGGCCACCACGTGCATGTGTTACTTGAAGTATAGGGTTAACCCTAGCAATGAGCATTTCTTCTATCTGTGAAAGAGATGTAAGGGTAGCTGGTTGAGGACCAAGGTCCATGTTGTTTGATAATGAGAAGCGATGACCCTTTGTTTCAGAGACGCATCTGGAGCAGCAATACATGTGGTTGGAATTGCGGATATGTATTCCAGGATATGATTCAAGACAAATGGAGCATGGGCATTTAGGTGGAAGTTTATCAATCTTTGCACGAAAATCTCGATGTGCGATTGATAGGGCGGCAGACACAGCTTCCTAAGGATAAAGGATATAGCCTACTGTGGTCTCCCAATATATACTCGACAGTACGTGGGAGCATAAGTCCGTACTGGCACTTGTCGTTTCAAAGAGGAGGAATCACCCAACCTACGATGAAAGTGATAGTTACCAGGCTTTACGACGCCGGAATACATCTCTAGCCTAGACTTCTAAATGTTGTGTGTTAGGTTCCAAAGCGTTTTTATGTTTATTGAAATGTATTTTACAGTTGATCTTTCTTAAGAAGTTTGCCTTTAAGGTTGATCACGTGATGTACATATACAATTCCTAAATATGCAATCTAAGATGATAAACAGATGTTTACTTTCTTTTTGCAGTGAAAATCCTAGCTACTAAGGAAAGAGAAGTGAAATTGTTTCAACATAGAGCAGAGAACACGCTAAGTCCTAAATCAATTTCTGCATGCATTCTAAATGTAAATGTACATGCATGTATTTGTTTTCCGCTTTCTTAATGTGTGGATGACAAAAAAAATGCCAAGTGGAATATAATATCAATACAGGGATATGACTATTCCAGAATTCTGACAGACATAAGCAAAGCTATTGAAGTTTTTAACTAAGATTTTCTAGAGTCTGTTCACTAGAAACAAGACAGTCACGATGGCACCACTTTGCATTAGTTTAACACAAAGGAATAAAGTTTAAATTATCAAGAAAGCATATTTATAACTAAATCATTTCAATCGGGAAATAATTTTGAATCAAATTTATAAGACTCTGTAGCTGCTCAGTGGCTAATGTACAATTGATGGAAGAGGATTCTCTAGCATGGTCCATGGATGGAATAGAAATGAAGCAAAAACTTGGAAAGGAGATTAAGGTTGTTACCGGAGATGAAGCAATACAGAAAATGTCCAGAAATGTCCTTCAACGCTGAAAGTTGAATCACCCAATGACAAAACAGAGTAGGCCAAGGCAAAGTATCTGTATTTTAACATTGCTGCGTGAGTAACCAACATAAGCTGCACAGTGCTATGCAAAGTAATAGTCTATGCGGGGAAAAAACCCAATATAATCCACACAAGCTAATCCTCACGAGGAAGGTTTTGCAGGGATTTAAAGGTTTTCTTATGTTATAAAATCCTAGACTAATGTGGGTGTCCTAGCAAATAAAAATGTATACCATAATACCCACTTACTATTAAGCATCGTCTCCAAAGGAACTTGAACAATATGATAAAAGATTCATCTTTTACTTCTATAATATACATAATGTTAAATATATGAAAAACACTTTATGCTTTCAAGCAAGTTGTTTTTTTCTCTGACTGTCAGCCCTTGGAACGAATGGAAAACTTAGTGAGACAATCAGGGGGGCGTCAAATCTCTCATTGGCAATGTAAGCACGATTGCAAAAATGCCAAAGCTGCAAAATGAGGCTCAGAGCAAAGAACAAATCCCAATGACTTCATCCAATTCTCCAGTTAGTGATGCCAATTCACCAAAAGAACATCATTTCATTATTTTTTACATACTGGAACCCATTATTTTTGTTCCATACTCGAACCCATTATTGAAATGCAAAAAGATGAACTAATAAATCTACGAACATTCCATTCAAAGATTTGTCCCCTACTTGATATCAATCACAAAGTTGCAGTAAACAATAGATTTAACATAAGAAGTGAAGAAATATAAGAAGTTAATCTTGGTCTCATAAGAAAAGAATATATATGAGTGTGAGTGTGAGTGTGATTAATAAAATATATATTCAAAAGCAATCTTAAAGAATATTTACATTACAATTTAATTTTATCATAAATATTTAAATTTAAGAGCATTATCACTTTATATTATATAAATTCAAACATTTTCCTTTGTACATTATATTATTTTAATTAAAAAAATATATCATACATCATTGTACCATTAATAAATATAGTGCACAACTTAAATAACATATTAAATATTTAATTTGAAAATCATTTGAAAAATTAAATCTAACTAAATAACATTAATAAAGAAATCATTCAAAAACAAATTAAATTAAACACCATTAATAAGAATTCAAATATAACAAAATTTAGTTAAAATAAATTAAATGTATGAATATACAATTTAAAATACATTGAATTTAACCACAATACTAATGTAAAAAGAAGATGTAACATCAGTTATAAGATATAAATAAAAACCATATTCCTATATGAAAAACACATTTCTAAAATATAAAAATATAATTGAAATTCATTTAGAGAAATCCAATAATCTAAAAATTTAAATGTACCATATCTTATAAGACAAATAAAAAATATATTTCTAAATGAAAAATATATTTGTAAAATTAAAAAATATAGTTGGAGGGCCCATTCAAAACTGATTCTCAGAGGCATAGGTTAAATCAACTATATTTTTAATTAAGAAAGAAAATTCACAGAGATATAAATGTAAAAGTAAGAAACCAATTTAAATAAAACCACAAATTTTCACAGAGATAAACTAAATCAATGAATAAATGTAATAATCTGAAAGGAGTGAAATACAAATTGAAACAATAAAATTACAATAATAAATTAAGCCCAACTAAAAAAAATTAGTAAAAACCACTCTCATAAAACTAAATCATCAGTGTTAAATATATTAACATAACTAAAACTGAAATGAAAGGATTAGGTTTCCATGAAGAGCAGAGCTTAGAGGATGGACACAAATTACATCTATGAGAAAATAAAGGTAGGTGGCTTTGACATATTTAACATAAAATACTGAAAATATTAATTGAAAATACCCTATACCTTATTCTTCTTGTGGTTTGACATTCAAGTTATTAGAAGGTTGGGAAAAAATAATTATTAAATAAAATCGAATTATTCTTCTATGTATTTATGAAATTCTCCAATTTCTGTATTTTCTTTTCCTAGTCCAGCTCCAAGAGCAATGTTTACTATTTTATTAATTTATAAATATTCTAAATTACTTCTAGAGCAATGTTTACTATTTTATTAATTTATAAATATTCTAAATTACTTCTATTTGAAAGACAATTAAAAATTAAGGAATAGTATAATCTATAAAATCAAAATCCGGAGAACACACTACAAAAAAACATCAAAGAAAAGTGAGTATGCCAAAAGATTTGATTTATACTTAAATTTTAGATGTGAAGAATTATTTATTATTGTTACCGAAATTGACTCATAATTTCTTCCATACCTACTTATTATTGAGAACTCCTCTTTGCAAATCACTCGCTATTATTTTCTAAATAGTTAGGAATATCTAGTTGAAATTTGCGGAGTATAAAATTCCACAGTTGATACTTGGAAACTTACGAAATACTCAAGAATATTACAAGATTGGGGTGTGTTTTGAGAGTAAAGCTCAGAGGAAATAGAACTGTAATTGTAATTGTATGGCTCTGCTTCACACGATGCAACATAAAACACTAGAACTGATCCCCTAAATACTTTGGAGATGAATATTTGCTCAGAGGAAATAGAATTGTAATTGTAATTGTAATTGAAGCCCAAGGAGGTTTGTGTTGCTCTGCTTCATACAATGCAACATAAAACAATGAAACGGATCGAGCGAAAAATTTTAATTCAATGAGATTATAGGCTGAAATGAATTAAGAAGAAACTGTAGAGCCGAGGAAACCAGAAGGGAAATGGAATAATAAAATTGAGATGAATGGACTGGGTTTTGCTTTGAGAGTAATGGAGGTTTCTTTAATTCAACTATTTTAATTCAAGAAACATAAACTTAGTATCATTCACGAAGAAAGAAATTACATAGAAAGAACAGAACAGAGCAGGGTTAAAGATCGAAAACTACATAGAAAGAAAGAGAGGACTATGAAGAGAAAGAAAAGAATGAAATCCAGAGAGAATTTAAAAACATTATCATCAAGCTAGTCCAGTTAAAAATTCTACTTCAATCTATGCAAACAAAAGCAATCACGGTTCCAGGAAGGTTCATAGATAGTTGAGGCATTGGCCTTGTATCAGGACATAAGAATACAGCGTGGATTTAAAAGTGAACAGAGACAAAGAACTATGCAGCATGATCAGAGAAGAAAAGTAAGTACCAAGTACCTTGGTCTGGGGTTGATCTTAATGTCTGTGATTCGATTACTGCAAGACATGCTGCTTTTTCTTTTCGTACTGCCCTTTATGAAATTTGGGTTTGTTTAAGTGTGTCGTAGGGGATTCTTATAAGCTGGATATTCTGCAGCAGATGGAGAATATAGTGTCACATTGCCAGAATTATCCTTTGGCATTAGGGCCCATGTTGTTTTTGTTTGTGTGTTAAAAATTTAACAGGATGTGAAATAAATCTAGGTCCCGCCCCCTGCCGTTGGGCTCCTTTAGTACTGAGGTATACCCCCATTTCATGTTGGGTAAGACCATGTTCTGCATGTGGATTGATATTCCGATACTCTAAAATTGAAATGACTCCATGGAATAGCAAATTTTTCCAAACAAAAACTTTTCTAAACAGGTCCTTTCTAAACGTTGGTTGAACAAGAAAACAAACTTTTGAATTCTCTGGAATTCATTATTGAGGATAAATATAATACTTATGGAATAATGACATGGGGTGCAAATTGAGATTCTGATCATTGGTTTTAATGGTAAAATGCAGGTTATAGCCAGCAAGAAGAAGGTTTATCTAGTCATGGAATATGTAACAGGGGGGCGACCTGTCTGACAAAATTGTGAGTTGTTATCATGGCTGAGGTCCTCTCATTTTGTGTGCTGCAACTAATTTCAGACCAACAAAGTTCACTGATCGTTTTTGTTTGTACATAAGTAATGTAATTTCTGTAAGTGAGTGGTGTCTTTTACTAACATAGTTTGGTTGTGGTGTGATTATGCTGGTTGCTCAGCCTTTCCCTCTCTTTGTGTAAAAAATTTGAAAAGAGTTCTCACTAGCAGTATTCTACAACATGCCTTTCACATTATGCCCATCTAAATTGCCCATCCCTGAGTCAGATTTGCCTAAACTCTCTGCATTTTAGAGTTATTTCTATGACATAAATACCTCTCTATTTTGTCAACTGAGTGACAGTGCTGTTAGACATAGTTGTTTATTGTTATCATATGGCATTTTAGAGATGATAAGTTTAAATGTTCTATCTTGGACTATTCTGTCAACCATTTTTGGAATCCAGCTATATAATTGTTGGTGATATCACAATTTTTTGTTGCTTAAATTACATTTTTGAATGCATAAATATATTCAACACCCTGTAACCCCTTGAACACTCAAATTGCAAAGACTCAACAAATTTGTGCATCTTGGAATTATTTCTATGACATTCTCTATTTTTTTTGTTGCTTAAATTACATTTTTGAATGCATAAATATATTCAACACCCTGAAAACTCCTTGAACACTCAAATTGCAAAGACTCAACAAATTTGTGCATCTTGGAATTATTTCTATGACATAAATATTTCTCTATTTTGTCAACTGACAGTGTTGTTAGACATAGTTGTTTATTGTTATCATATGAATTTCAGAAAAGATGAGTCTAAATTACATTTTGGAATAAATAAATGGATTCAGCAACATGAAAAATCTCTGGAACATTCAAATTGCACAGATTCAAAAATTCAAATCTACAATTCCAACAATTTTCTGAATAGATTTCTGCCAAAATCTAACTGGAAAATTCAAATCTACAATTCCAACAATTTTCTGAATAGATTTCCGCCAAAATCTAACTGGAAATTATTCCAGTGAAAGTTCTAAAATTAGAACATTTAGACTACACTTTTAGGAAAGTTGAGATACATAAACTTGACCACCTTATAGAAATAATATTATGGTTAATATGGAGATCAAAAATCTCATTATGATTTGCTGGCTTTTGTACAGGCTTATCTTCAGAAAATAACTGAAGAAGAGGCCAGGAAATATTTTCATCAGCTTATAGATGCTGTAGATTATTGTCATGGTAGAAATGTATACCACAGAGACCTCAAGGTATGCAGTTTGACTTTCAATATTTATGAAAATTGCTCTTTGTATATGAACCCAATGAGAGCTTATGTAATTTTAGTTGATAATGCTCTGTGCTAAGATACGATTTAATGTTAAATTGGTTTCGAATTTGGTGAGCAGCCTCAAAACCTACTCCTGGATGGGAAAGCCAATCTGAAGGTGTCTGATTTTGGACTGAGTATCTTGCACCAGGTATTGTATTTGCATAATGCTTTTGTACCGACCATGAGTTCTTAAAGGTTTAACGTTTCAAAATCACAGTCACCTATTTAAACTACCGGAAACCCTGTTCACCCACCTAAACTACCTGTAACTAAAAAACACAGAGAATAGTATGCTTATCACATGGGGCAAAAGAGCGACCAGTTGATATGCAACTCAAAACTTCAATTCAGATTTAGATAGAAAAATTCGGTCCAGGCATAAAAGCAACATCAGCGGGTCTCTGTTTATCTTTTATGGAAGGGATGCCCTAGGCATTCATCCTATTATTACTCGTACTGGAGATTGATTTCATTTCATTTCATTTCTGTCTGCTCAGTTCAGAATGGATTCTGAGAGCTGTGGTTAGGAAAGGCATCAACTTAACATTTGATCACAAACCCATTTCCAAAATTCTGACAAGGAATTTTTAAAATTAATAATGTAATCATATCCCCTTTTCTTATTTCAACTGCTGTTAGATCCTAATGTTGTGTCTATACACACTTTGTGCAGACAGATCCTATACTTTCTACATATTGTGGCTCCCCAAATTATATTGCCCCTGAGGTATACAAATCAAACTCTTCATCTAGGATTTGTTAGAGATAGTATGGGAATTACACCACAGGTCTTTTTCCTTTATCAATCTAGCATATTGGTTATGGTTGGCAGGTAATTATTAGTCAGAAGTACGATGGAAGGGCAGCAGACATTTGGTCTTGTGGGGTCATTCTCTTTGAACTTCTTGCAGGTTTCTGTCCCTTTGAAGGTTCTAATCAAATTGAACAATATCGTAAGGTATACGCAAAATGACTTTCAACTTTATGGTGAACCTCAAAAAATCTGTTGCAAAACTCTTGAGTGTGTCAAATAGATAAAAAATAGGGAACCCTGAAATTTCTGTTGCCCGTAAGGGGAAACTGGTAACAGTCCTGGCTCTCTGTCTCAGATTTAAATTACATTGCAGAAAATAAATAGTCATAGTAGATATTATACAGAGAATTTGGACCTATTGGACCTACAGAATATGACACTGACATTGTTAGTGATGCCAGTATC
The DNA here is from genome assembly GCA_031772625.1 of Pinus tabuliformis. Classification (NCBI taxonomy): domain Eukaryota; kingdom Viridiplantae; phylum Streptophyta; class Pinopsida; order Pinales; family Pinaceae; genus Pinus; species Pinus tabuliformis. The sequence goes on along the minus strand of CM062808.1, from coordinate 568,212,533 downwards.
AAAGAGAAATGATTATGTTTCATGATTATTTAGCAAATGCAATGCTCTAAGCACGATAATGACGAACCCGTAACTACGAAACACACATCCAACCGAATTATCACACTTTCAGTTCTAACTCAACAACTGTGAGTTGGGTTACCTTCAACTTTCAGCAGGGCACGAGTCGTTGAAGCGCTGAACCGCTTGCTGGGCTGTTTTGGTGGATCTCGTTCTGAGCAAGGATACCCTTATTGACTGCCTTTAACTATCAGCGGTCATGAGAATCAGGGCATCTATGTTCATATTAGATCAACCAAAACAACCCACCAAGCGGTTGAGCTCTTCAGAGACCCAGGATTCACTGGAGATCTGGCAAGCGCGATCGTTGTGTACCCAGCTGTTCTTTTTCTTAATGTTGATCTGCAGTTGAAGCCAAAGATTGAGCTGATGAAAACATCCAGCTGGGCCTTACTGGAACGGACTTGGCATATGTATGGAAGGCATCCAGATCGCTTGACATCAGTCTACAAAAATGTCAGACCCCTAAAACCCCTAAAGTCCAATATCTTCGAAACATGTTTGCATTGAACGCTAGTTTCATCACGTCTCTGAAAAAGGGCACCTTCTCTTCTGCACGCCAACCTTGAGAGAATGACGAAACCTTATATAGATCCTCTGCAGAACCCAGAGTTGAAGGTAAGTTACTTTTATTTTTCATATAACCAGTGTCCCGCGATTCTAAGACATAGTACAAACTCATAGAAGTTCAAACTTGAATTTGTAAGAAATATGGGTCGTTTTACAAATCCTTAAAAGTATTTGCTTATACCCTAATAGATTTAATCACAGATAGCACGTGGAAATTCCAAAAAGAAGATTAAAGCATTTGGCAAGGTTTTTCCTTCTGGAACATGAGATCATGGAGTTTCTTAGTGTCAGATCATACTCAATATTATCACTGATAAGAAGCAGAAGAATATGGACCTTTTGATACTCACTGCCACCGTTATTCACTTACAGCTAAGAAGCTAGGATCAAGCTTCGCCACAGTATTTAATTTTCTAAGTATAATGCCACTTTACAACCCTATTCCTAATCCGGTTCATGTGATCAAATTAGATGAGCAGAGGATCCTTGACATGTATGTGAAGAACCGTCCTTATGCCACGAGATTATTGGAAATTTACAGTGTCAAGTCTGCTGATCTTGACATTATAAAATGCCCTTTGCTGCAAGACTCAGAACTCCAGGAAGCTGTTCTGAGATTCATTTTTTCAGAGTTGTATTCGTCCTATTACTTAAAAAGATTAGATTACCTGTCTAACAGGATTGAAATGGTAATGTTATTCAACCCATAATCAACAGAGAGCCTGTGACTGATAATCTAAAGTAAAGGGAGTAAATGAACCATGTTCATAGTGCCAATACACTGGTCTGAGGGTAAGTGAGGTATTAAAATACCTATCCTCCAGCCAGGGTAACCTGTTCAGGTAGTTTGACCCTCTTGGAGAAGAAACTCCAATTTCAAAGAAAGAGCTCCATTGGGGAAACTGGGAAATCTCTGCCATAGAAATTATATACAGCGAGCAAATGCAAATAACAGTATTCCTCAAAACGATAAGAATGAAACCCATAACCCTGTTCATTTATAGAATGAACTGTAAAGAGAGATTTCAGCAATCTTATTCATTAACTGGAAATGAGTAAACCTGTGAAACACCGATGTATACTGTGAAGTCTATGCGAATAATCTTGGAAGAATAAGTCTATGGGAAAGCCCTAAGATACATGACTGAGTTTCATAAACAAAACGTTAACAGAAAACAAAGAATTACCTGTCCTTGTCTGGAGCTGGTTGCCCTTGTGTGGAGCTGGTTACCTCCGGATGAAAATCAATGCCTATATAAAGTTCTGGTAGGAAGCAGAGCGGAGTTCTGGTAGGAAGCAGAGTGGCCGTCATGCAGGGAAGAAACAAAGACAATCTCTGCCTATATAAAGCTCTGGTAGGAAGCAGAACGCTACGCGAGCTAACCGGCCGTCATGCAGTGAAGAAACAAAGACACGTTTCATGTGTGGCCCGGTGGAAAAAAAGATATTTTAAATTAAAAAAACATATTAAATCAACGGCGGAAAACACCTCAATCGTCTAACACAAAATCAATGGCTCAGGATTGCACACGTCACACACATATTAGGGATGTCTTTCTCAGAGGGAACACTTTATGGTGTAAAAATAATAGATTGGTATTTCCATTGAATATACATGTGCTAGTGGCAATGGAAGCGAGCATTAACATGTCTTTTAAAGACATAGAGGAATTTCTAAAGAAATACTTTATCTCTTATTTATAAAAATAACTATCCTCGCACTAAGAGTGGGAAGAGGCAAGACAAAGAAACTAATATCTAATTTTCATTCACAACTTCACATCTTAAGTGTCAAAGTGGCATCTTCAACTACATCTTCTCATATAAGTATATACTCAAGTGCATATGTGCAAAGATATTATGGTTGAATTATGGCAAAATTATCGATTTCCAATATTGTCCTCATGATTCTTATCTCTGGCTTCTTTTTCCCCACATAGGGCATAAGTTATTATGGCAATAACCTCTATTTTTCATGTGCACAAACAATTTCTCCATCCTCTTCTCACACCAAGAGTCCACATAATCTTAATGACTCGAAGGTATTTTTTTGGGCCAATTACTACACTACTACACATATTGGTTAATTTTGTTCAATTTTTTTAATCCATCTCTTAGGATATAATTAAAAACAACATTAGAAATTCCATTTTATAAAAGGATGCAGCTAAGTCTAAACAAAAAAATTACAAAATTTTTTAGCCTTAACTTTTAGATAAAAATGCTAACTTATTATTTGCCACATATATAGAGTTTTTGTGTCTTAAGGACTTGCACCCTAGATGTTCTCACTAGTATATTTTCTTAAAAAAAAAACACTCCTTAAAGGTACAAACCACTTTGCAATACATAACATTTAATGAGAAAAATGACAATGTTGTGCCTCTTCCAACCGCAAATGGTTGGATATGGTTGTTGGTTTCCAATGGCCATATAGATTAGGTGAACAATCTAAAGTTTGAGGTTGTCGATCGATTGTTTTTGCTTAAATTGTGGAGTAGGTTTTTGAGCATCTTACACTTTTCGGGAGAGAGTTGATTTACAGTTTCCATTGTGCCAAAGTTGTCATGATTATGGAATTTTGAGCAGAACACTTGATTTGGATTGGATCATCATATCATTTGTGATCCATCTCGATGCTTTTAGAGTGGAAAATGTGAAGGAATCAACTCACATGACCATTTTTATTGGTTGGACCCAATTTGGTAAGTTAGGGTCTGAAAGCTTTTGGGAGCATTTTGAGACATCAAACAACATTTTTTCAGGGTAAAACTTTGCCATTTTGGCACAACACTTTTTTTTCCTATGTTACAATAGGAACCTTTCCAACAATGCAATAATCGCCTCAATCAGAGTCCATATACAAAAGTTATGCCACTCAAAAGTTGACCTTCATGTCTTCACCACCATAATTAGAGAGGATGCCACATCAACACCTGTTACTCATGGAACAGGGGCTAGCCACGTGACCATGATGAAGAATACTTTAGAAGAGTCCATATTGTAACTCTGCTTAAGAGTTGAGGGAGTCAAACTTAAGCACTAGAAGGCTATTGGGTTGTGTTATAACTAGGCCATTGGGAGGAAAAGGGGGTTCCATTTTTTTCCGAGTGCATTTTCTTTCATAGATGAGGCGAGTAGATAAGAGGGATATCAAGATATCACATATAAAGGATTTGTGTACATGCCTTACTTCTTTGTACCCACATCCATTTTTTATTCAGAGAAAGAGAGTAGAGCGACCTCACCTTCTAGTTGGGTTTTCCCCCGAACAGGTTTCCCAAGATACATCTTGTGCCAATTATGGTTTGCGAGATTTTATTTTGTTGTTCTCTATTATATATACAAATATAATTTGCATGCATATGTAATAAGTAATAATTAAAACATCCAGAAATCTAAGGAGAAATAAAACCACATAGTGTACATTTAAAAAAATTCTAATATATTTAGTAGATTTGTTGTGATGAATTGTCTGGTGGAATATCCACGACAATTTACGAATCAACACTAGCGTTCATTCTCATGAATGTTTATGGTGATTGAAAAAATGGAGGCCCTACTACACCCAATGGACTCTTTGTCCCAATGAAAGGCTCTCTGTATATCTTAGGCCTCCCTATACTCAATGAAATTAATGAATGAGTGACATTGCCAATTTTATTAGAAAAGAAGTTGGACCTAGACACCAAAAGCACCTTGCTATTTTCCCAATTACCTAGGGGAAAACCTAGATTGCAAGACTTGAATAGGGGCACTAGAGCCCCCCAAAAATAAATACTATTTACAAATAGGAAAACCATCAACACTATTGATGACACAAAAATAAAGTAGACCTTCAATCTCAGAGAGGTAATTGGATTTCAAAATCCAATAGGTAAATTCAACACAGAAGAGCCAATATTCAATAACCAAAGCGTGGAAACCTAAGCCAAAATCCCTTAAACTTAAGTTCTAAAGAATTATCCATAAATAGGGTTAGGTTGTTACTAGATTGTTGCTATCACTCTTGCATGTAGAGTGCACATTAATGACTAATTCCATTATCCCACCAACATTAAAACAAATTCATGAACAACATTCAAAGAGAAGGCTATAGTTAACATTGTGCATGCAAAAGGGCTATACACAAGTCCTGTTTAATCCCTTTACCTCAAATGCGATCCATATATCTTGATTGTGCACCATGTGGTTAATTAACATGATGGTAGGAGTGATGATTTGGAAATGAGATAGACAAAAGGATGGAGTGATAATACAACATGCCTTTTTTGCTTAACATTCCTTCTCAATGTTGTGACACATTATAGGCTTGATTACCTGCTTGATAATTTTGGTTGAGGAACTCGAAAGAACAAGATCTTTTGGAGATGACTAGCTTCCTCATAAGATTGAGATATAATTGATGCAACTATGTTATTAGAAGGGAGGGTTTTCAAAACCATTAGATTGATTATTAAACTTGAAACTGATAACTATTAAACTCCTTATTTCTAGTTAAATGAAAGGAGTAGGCCCCTATAGAAGAGTGTAAACTTTAGTTTCATTATTAAATATTCTCGAATAACCTATACAAAGTTTCTTTCTTAGTTTCTTCTGGGATCAAGAATGTTCCCTCCCTCCTCTACGACCCATCCATTTCTTAGTATGGATAGCGACATATGTATAAGCTTTGGGACAAGTGTTAAGCACTAACAAACATGCCATATGCATCTTGAGGTTTTGACATCAAGGTTCTAGGGCAAACATATTTTATGGCAAGTTTGTTTGGTGCTTAAGGCTTCTAAAAGTTTTTGCATGAGTAAGCTAATATTCTAATGAAGGGACTTGGTTTATGACCATAAATTTGATAGGAATTTGGTAGAAATTTCAAGTACAAGAATTTTTTTACAAATGATCCAAGATCTTCACGTGGGCCTTAAATATCTTTTCCAAGTTTGAATGGAACAAGATTATTAAAATTTTGAATCAATGATAACTTTGATCATTTTTTAAATTATTTAATTAATTATTTTTTTATTATAAATATATGACAACTTTTATATACAGTCACTTAAATACCACTTGAGTGAGTTTAATAGTTAAGAGAATGCCATTTTCCCTAAGAGTTTCATAGGTAAAAGTGAGGTTATAGGCCAACCTACAATCATACTCACTTAAGAGTCAACTACTTGAGAAAATAAGAAATTATTATTGTTATTATAAACAATTTCTATATTATTTCAATTACACGGAAATTATAAAAATAATTTAATATCTAAAATAAATAAAATATCATTAATAATGGTGTAGTCTAAGCAATAGACAAAATGATTTTTTTTCACAACATTTTCCTCATTAATTTTAACCAAAATTCGATAGAGATATTTAAAAACTTGAGTTTAAGCTGTTTAATTTGCAGAATTCGAGTGCCCCAAGGGTTTTTAGGGTGCTGAATCTTTTATGCATTCAAAAAATTGTATTTTAAACAACAAAAAATCACGATCTTGCTTGAAATTGTATTGATGGATTCCAATGAAAAAGACTAAACCTAAGTCCACTATAAGTTAGACTATGCCATTAATAATTATATGTGATTATAAAAAATATTATTTAATTTCACAATTTAAAAAATAAATAAAATAATATAAATATCTAAATAATTGATTTTAATTTTTCCCATAATATCTTTCATACTCTTTACAAATCACACATTGCAATGGATGATTTGTTTGGATTCATTTCGTCTCAAAGTGGACTTTATTACCACTATATCTAACAAATTAAGGCTACAACAATCATCCATATATTATAAATATCAAAGAATCTTAGGCTCCAACAAATAAAATGGAGCTTTAACATTTGTGATTCGTGATCGAGTATAATTTCTCCCTACGCTTGTTGTAAGTTCCAAGATATATGTGTGTGTGTGTGTGTGCGCGTGTGGATGGTTCATGAACTCTAGAGATCGGTGATCACTACGTCCACAAAAATGCTATTCTAGGTAGATCCACCTTAAGGGATCACCTCCCACTAGCTCAATCGCGGAGCCTAACCTTAAGCATCAAGGAGATTTGAACTTGTGACCTCTCGATAACGAGGTGCTTTAACAACCCAAGAGATTCATATTAGAACAAACCTGATGAAAATTTAAGGTGTTTTAAGTAAAGACATTTGAACATTTAACAAGGAACATAACATGTATAATTAACCCTGCTAGTCTCATTTACTAAAGCTTGAATTGTAACTGAATCTATTGATGAGTTTACACTCCAATCTTTCAATTTATGAGTAATCAAATAGTATTCTTCACTTAAAATATTAAGAATAAAATTACAAATATACTTTTGAAATTATGTAAATCACTTGCTTTACATCTGAAAATTTAAATTTTTGATAAGCTTTCTAAAAACACAAACCATTTTCACTAATCCTTAGACATCCACCAAACAATCTAATAATCTTATTTCCTTTTTGAAAGATTAACAAATATGGCCATACTCATACACATATAGAAAAAATGTTTATATAAAATCATTAAATAAAGTAAGGACTTGAAACTTATATAAAATCATTAAATAAAGTAAGGGCTTCAAACATAGAGGTTACAAAAACCCACACCTACATTTAACTTCAAAAGAAAGCTAATTGGTTTGTATTGTACAATTTGAGAACAAGCTCAAGCATCTAAATGTTTCTTATTAAAAAAAATACTAAGAAAATTACCATGAGTCAATTAGCATAAAATTAATTAACAATACATCATAATTCTTACCATAAAATAATAAAAAATCTAAAACCTGAGTCAATTAACACAAATTAGTTAGCCATACATGATAATTTTTACAATAAAATAATAAAAACTCTCTCCTTAGTTTAGGTCTCATTAATCTCTACCCGACAAAATCATTAGCATGCAACAGAGTGATAGGATTATAAACATCTTGCGCCATATAACTTAAAAATTATGTGTTTTCATAACAAACATTATTCAATCACATAATTATGATGCATGTTGAAAACATTAATCAATTTCATAATTCTAATGAGCCTTAAATTATTCGAAATTCTTAATATTCCAAAGCATTATAATTTATTTATATTTTTATGAAAGGTGGGTCGTGTCATTGTTAAAATTTGACGATAAGTCGCATGGTTTTTAAGGCGCGTGGTGGAGTTCGTGTTGTTTTGTAAAGCCTGTTTGAAAAAGCCATAACGGCTATATTGAAAAAAGCAACAAATATAATCACCCGCTCTCCATTCGAACTGTGGTGAATTTGGAGGGAGGATTTGGCCGGGAGAGGTTTCGTCTGAACCTGATGCCATGTGATGTACACAGAACAGGGGCTTTCGTTGGTTGTCTATGGCGAGCAGAGTGTGAATTTTACTTTTTTGTTTATTTTTTGTTCGGTTTTTGTTTTTAAATATTTCTGGAGGTTGCCACCGATTCACTGGTTATGACCTTTTGTTGTTGCCATATATTTTGGTTTTTTTTGGTTCTGCGTTTTTTAAAATAATTTCTGTTCTTCTTTTGCATTTTAATAAGCATGGCCATGCTATTTGTGGTTTTGGTATCTGGTCCTTTTTCCCTATTTGTTTATCAATTTTTTCATGATTTTATTCCTTTGAATTTAATGGATGTGAAACGAAGACTGCCCAATTTAGCCCAGCCGGCACAGGTGAAGGTAGGTATGGTTAGATTCATTTATTTCCTTTTAGGTGAATTTGTAAATTGTGGTTGTTTACATTAAATCTTGTCAGAGGTGCTATAATTGTAGGATATGGCCGTAGCAAAACCCTCTGGATTATGCTCGCACGGCAACGGCTATGACAGGGAAAAAGAATTAGCTCTGGCATCTTTTACCTAATGCCAGTGCGAAACCACTGATGAAGCTTACAGGTGTTAAGGTATGAAACGGTATACAAGCCCTGCATGAAAATCTCTTTATATTATTATTATTTAAACTTATGGATGAGGATTCTCAAAATTGGTGGAACAGGGGTTTACACAGCTTCAGACGTCCGGGATACATTATGGATGATGCCGGAAACTGCTTTAACGGGCCCAAACTGAAACACCTAATTCGGGAAAATGGCGTAGAGAAGAGTGTCTGTAACAAATTTGCAGATATTTCTGCCGGCTTCATGGGTGAAGATTCGAGACCGCCATGGAGAAAGGCACGTTCACCGCACCACACGCAGGTTGGGCACACGTTCCACAATAATAGCGCACACAGTGGCATAACAAATGCGAAACTGCAAGATGCAAAATACCCAAATGTCAATTTGGCTGTTAATGACAGGTGTCAACGTTAGAATGAAAAGGACGACGAAAGTCTGTTCCAAAGGAAGGCCTATCGGCCTAACTAGCAATTGTCCCAAAAGGTACAAAGAGAGGCCGATAGGATTATTAAATTAGAATTGTTGAATTTCTCTAGAAGAGATGTTGGTTCAAGCCTAACGGATGAGCAATTTGAGCTAGCTAAAGGCCTTACTAATTACACTATTGTTTGGGTCTTGAAATCTGGAGCGACTTTGCTTGAACTTTTCTGTCTCAAGGAAAGTATGTTAGGAGATTTTTGAAAACGTTCAGAAAGGATCAGTGCAAAGACGCATCGGTGCCTTTACAACAGAATACTAGACTTCAAAATAATTATGGTTCTAAGAGTTCGATGCAACACTGTATAGAAAACTAGTTGAGAGTCTAATTTACTTGACTACCAGTAGGCCCGATTTGGCTTTTGCAGTCAATTTATTGAGCCAATTCATGTCAAAGCCCCTTGAGAATCATTGGGTTGCAGCGAAAGGCGTCTTAAGGTATCTTCAAGGAACCTTAGACTTTGGTATTAAATATACTAATTCGTTTGATGTTAGATTGACAGGATTCTCAGACTCGGGTTGGGTCGGAAATATAGATGACCAACAATCCATAACAAGTTATGCATTCAACATTGGGTTCGGGGTTATTGAATTGAGCAGCGACAAGAAGAACAATGTATCCTTATCTTCAGCTGAAGCAGAGTATCAAACAATGTGAGGAGCAACATGTGCGGCAGTTTCATTGAACCAGGATGTTAAAGAAGAACAAAAGGATGCAACAGTTATCAGGTGTGACAACTAGAGCTCAATCAAACATGCAAATAATCCAGTGTTTCATAAAAACACCAAGCATATTGATACATAGTTTCACCTTGTTAGTGAGAAGGTTCAGTAAAAGGAAATCCATATTGAATATTGTAATACTTGTGATGATGTTGTAGACATTTTTACTAAGCCTCTTGTAAGAATTAAATATGAGTTATTTAGAGAGATGTTAAGAGTGCTATGGAACCCTTTCTCCATTAAAAGGTAGTGTTAAAATTAATGGACAAATGTATTCTTGGAGAGAGTTTGTTCATTAGTTTCATGTGAGACTTGGATTAGGAATTTGTTCCTACATTCCAGGTGGTTGTTCTAACTTCCTTATTTGATTGTAAACTATATATTCTTGATTTTTAGTGAGAAGATCGTAGATCGTTCCGCTAGAGGCAGTCTCCAAGTGAAGCTCCTCACCTGAGATTTGCTATGTTTAATGAATAAATTCTTTTTCTTCCATTTTTTAACAATTACTTCCATAAGTTGCACCGCCGAGTAACTGAATCTCCGATTTAGCTTCTTGCATAAACACTACCTTGTCACCTTGTAAGTAACGATGAAGAAGATATTTCAAGATATGTGTAAGTGTTTCTTATGTTTCCTTTTGGATAAAACTCATATTCTTTAGAGAAGCTCAAGAGGTCCTAAAAGAGAGAACCAACTATACCAAAAGGACGAGCTTAGAGATAGCTTGGTTAAGTATTGAAACAAGTTAAGGAGTAACTTGTTATTGCAATGTACAAGTGGACAAGGTAAAGTTCACAAAGAAACTATTGATAGTCATGACATGGGTTCAAGGAGAAGTCATAGTAGATGAAAATAAGATGCCAAAGTAAATGACATAAGAAGAAGGATGACTCAAAAGGAAGTTCACTGAGAAGTTGTTGAGATAAAAGTGCACCTGAATGTACTAATGTAACAAGAAGGTAAAGAAGACCAAATGTTTAATGGATTATGTGGAAGAAATTAAAGTGGCATAGGTTACAAGTGAAGTTGGAGCGTAGGTTTAATGCTTAATTGAATGATGAAGAGCTCACAACAACCTAGATGGAAGTTTACTTTTGTGAACTTAAACACAGAGCAATCCTTAGTAAAGATAAGGATGAAGAAGTTGATGAGATCCAAAGATATTGTGATTTTAAAACTAGTGAACTGTTGGCGAATACAAATCATGTAGTTGTAGATGATAAAGAGTTTCCTCATGAGGTAATAACAACGAAATTCCAATCAATGTAATTGTAAATGAAATTCTTATAAAAAAAAGAGACATCTATGAAAAAGGGGATGAAGAGAATGACAATAAGTAAAGAGACATCTATGAAAAAGGGGATGAAGAGAATGACAAACTTATTGCAAGCCTCATGAACTTTGCGGAAATATTTCAAATTAGCATGATGATTTGATGTCTGAAACATCAAACAAGGCCGCACAACCTTGTGATTTTAAATATGACATTTTTTTTTTGAAAGTTTGGTTGAGAATTAACTACAAAGTAACCCAAGATCCTTAGCATATTTAATTTTCACCATGATTTTAAATTGCAAATTAATAATTTGTATTCCTTTTGACACTCGTGCCTTCCATGTGATTTCTTCTAGAAATCATTTTCGTTAGTGGGTTGATGCTCTTGCATCAGACTTAATTATGATAAGACTGAAGCTTGGGCTAGTTTATTATGCATAGACAGTTATAAATTTCTGCACCTGAATTCCGACTTCTAATCAAAGCAATGTGATAAAATTTGATGCAAAGGAAGCGTATACTAAATATTAAAAAAAAAAAATGAAGTAAAGAACAATTAGCTAAACAGCTACAAGAATTTGTTTTCTTGATTTAATTGCAAGAACATATACAATAGATTCACGTGACCTTATTCAAGTATTTCACCAAATTTGTTTCCTCAATTTACAAAAGCCTCATAAAGAGCTAAATACCATGGACAAACGCGTTGGATTTATGAGAATGTGTGAGAAACAAACCATGCGAATATTTTTCATTACTTCATATATGCCATTCAATTCCACCAGCTGGAGGAGGAGATCTCTGAGTCCCTTTACATTTTTCGTCATGTGAACAATTAACAGTGATAAAGATTTAATGAAAATGTGAGAAAATGTTTCTTCATAACATCAGATATGTCTTTGAACAAAAATAAAATCCACGAGAAGTGTCTTTTTCTGAAATTCGATCTCCGTTTTATAGTTTTGCGGTTTGTAAAATCTTTCCCAGAATATTTAAACCTTCCGCGCGAGCTTGAAGATCTTCTTTCTTTGCACTCTTATCTTGCAACACCGTGTGGCACACATAGGAGAGGGTCTTATCTTGCAACACGATCTGGCAAACGTGTGAGAGAGTGTGTTCAATGTCAGGCACATTTACTTTCCAAAGTGAGTTAACAATCAATTCTTTGTTGGACTGTAAAAATGCTCCAAAATCGGCTTCACTGTAATTCTCCCCCGTACTCCGCTGCTCTTTGATATCTTCTAATAACTGCAACAGAGCAAAAGCACCTGTTCCCGCTGTTTCTGAGCCATTCGGCTATAAATGACAAACCCAAATATAAGTCTCCGTTCTTTCCAAGTTCCTTCGCCGCTTCTCTTTCATACATGTAACCAATTGTCTGCAGTATACTGTTTCCATTAGCTGCACTGCCCAGCAATTTTAACGTCAGATTTAGCTTCTTCTATAAACCCACCCTTCTCACCTTGTACGTACGGATAAAGACAATCTTTCAAAACCTGTGCAAGATTTTCTTCTCTTTCCTCTTGTACTTTCCTGTTATCCGTGTGCTCGCCTTCAGTAAAGATCTTCTCAAAAGAAGCCATAGAAGCAATTGTGAGGTGGCCTATATAGTCTTCAAATAACTTGCTTCCAAACAACATCGCAAAGACTGTTGCTGCCTCTATTATTGTTTCCATTGATACACCTGCATTTCCATGTGCTGGATCGCTGGGAACATGGTAAGCTTCTCCTAATGCCTGAAAATTTTGTGCCACCTGAGCATCATTTGTATTTTTAAGAGGAAAAACCTGCCTGGCCTTCATGTAATAAGCATTCTTGATCTCTGCTTCAGTGGTCGTCGCACTCACTGCGAGTATGTCGTAGTAACCAGTTTCCTTAACCAGTGCTAAAAGTCTGCAGCAGATTCCAGAGTTCTGGCAGAATCAGATGACAAAATCGATGTCCACCGGGAGATCTGGTTGTTCATGATGCATACTCTGACGGGTGCATGGCATCCAGAAAATCTTGCGTTTTGTGAAAACGAGCACCCCGTCTTTTTGTGTTTTCTTGGTTTTCCGATTGATATTTAGTTTGCAGCTTTACCAGAATAAACTTGAGGGTGAGATTCCTAAGAATATTCGTACGATGGCCTTACGAGGCCAAGGCCCTGTTAGATTATTCTTAGATACATCCAGAAGCTGAAGTTCCCTCAAATCCCCAATAGAAACAGGAATCCTCCCCTGTAAATTACACTCCATCAGCCACAGATTCTGTAGCTTAGTCAATTTTCCAATCTCCACAGGAATAGGACCACTTTCAAACGGATTAAGGGCCAGATTCAGCTCCAGCAAGTTTGTCAGATTGCCTAGAAATCCAGGAATAGTCCTACCCAACAAATTGGAAAAGAGATTAAGTATCTGCAACTTCCTCAACTGGCCGAAGGCAGGGGGAATGGGCTCAGTAAAATTATTGCCTGAAGAGAGCCTACTAGATAATGCTGAGACAAATCCAAGCGCGTCAGATTAGTACAGTCGGCGAGATCCTTTGGGACTTCCCCCTTGATTTCATTGTTGGCAAATGAGAGGACTGTGAGATATCTCAGGCTGCAGACTTTTGATGGAAACGGCCCTGCGACCAGAAAATTGTCAAATTCTAATCTCACAACATGCCCTTCTCTGTCACAGTGGACGCCATTGAAGGCACATGGAGAATCGCTGCTAACTTTAAACTACTTTCAGAGTAATTTGTAATGGTTTGTTCAGGGATTACAGGAATACGTGCCCTTCTCTGTCACAGTGGACGCCATTGAAGGCACATGGAGAATCGCTGCTAACTTTAAACTGCTTTCTCAGTAATTTGTAACGATTTGTTCAGGGATTACAGGAATTTGTAACAAATTTGCGGATATTTCTGTCGGCTTCATGTAGTGGGTGAAGATTCGAGACCGCCATCATTATGGAGAAAGGCGTTGGCATAACAGTTTTCCGTTTTGCGAGACCCGGGCAATAGAACTCGCGCCAGCTGCAAAGATCCTCAGTTGATACCATGACAAGTAATTGAAGAAGACGCTGAATGCTCGCTGAATGGCATAGATGCCAGGTGTCAACATCTGAAAGAAAAGGACGACGAAAGTCCCTTTCAAAGGAAGGCCTATCGGCCTAATTATAAAAAAATATTATTTAATTTCACAATTTAAAAATAAAATAAAATAATATAAATATCTAAGTAATTGATTTTGATTTTTGCCATAATATCTTTCAGACTCTTTACAAATCACACATGGCAATGGATGATTTGTTTGGATTCATTTCATCCCAAAGTGGACTTTATTACCACTATATCTAACAAAATAAGCCTACAACAATCATCCATATATTATAAATATTAAAGAATCTTAGGCTCCAACAAATAAAATGGAGCTTTAACATTTGTGATTTGTGATCGAATATAATTTCTCCCTACGCTTGTTGTAAGTCCCAAGAGATATATATATATATATAAGTCCCAAGATATATATATATATATATATATATATATATATATATATATATATATATATATATATATATATATATATATATGGATATGGATGGTTCATGAAATCTAGAGATCGATGATCACTACGTCCACAAAAATGCTATTCTAGGTAGATCCACCTTAAGGGATCACTTCCCACTGGCTCAACTGTGGAGCCTAACCTTGAGAGCATCAAGGAGATTTGAACTTGTGACCTCTCAATAAAGAGGTGCTTTAACAACCCAAGATATTCATATTAGAACAAACCCGATGAAAATTTAAGGTGTTTTAAGCAAAGACAATTGAACATTTAACAAGTAACATAACATGTATGATTAAACCTGCTAGTTTGATTTACTAGAGCTTGAATTGTAACTGAATATATTGATGAGTTTACACTTCAATCTTTCAATTTAAGAGTAATCAAATAGTATTCTTCAGTTAAAATATTAAGAATAAAATTCCAAATATACTTTTGAAATTATGTAAATCACTTACTTTACATCTTAAAATTTAAACTTTTGATAAGCTTTCTAAAAACACAAACCATTTTCACTAAGCCTTAGACATCCACCAAAAAACTGTAAGGCTTGATATTATAATTTACAAATATTTCTAACAGTATATGCCTGTCCATTTAAATTCATTCCTATTTAAATTCATTTCTAACATACTGTATTTACAATTTCATAAAATTTCATTTCTAGCAGAATGTACAGAATATACCTTCCAATTTATGACTAAACAAATCAAATTAGATGTATGTACTTACCTGGTTTTTCTGAGTTGGTGTCGGTTCCTGGATGATGTTGGATGATGTTGTTCTCCGGATACCAAACCAACCAATTTCCTCCCAGCCTGTCTGGGATCGGTCTTTCCGGACCCCAAACCCAAAAGGCTTCAAAAGTGAAACCTTTTGGCCCCCGTGCCCAAAACTTCCAAGAACAGGTCTCAATTTTCCTAGATCTATATCTGGAGCCCCAAAGCTCATTCGTTATTTCACATTTCTCTCCCAGATTCTCCATTTGCTTCCTTCCCAAATTTCCATCCCGCAATCTCCATCCCACCGTCCTCCCCCCTTCTCCTCTTAGATTTTCTTATATAGGAAAGGATCCTTCCCTCCGAAGAAATCCCACCCTTTTTTCCTCCAATCAACCTTGTCCTTATCCTTTTAAATTCTCATTACTCCATTCGGTTATCTTTATTGTACATTAAATCATATTCTTATTTAAATATATAATAAATGGTATTTTGATCTTTATCGCTTCAACCGACTTTGGGAAGAGGATCTTTTTTTAAAAGTACTTAACATGACATGCCAAAGGATAAGTTAATTAACCTGGGCCTAATAATATTTATTTATTTATTATTTAATTAAAATGTTATTAATGAAAATGAATTAATATATATATATATTTTTTTTGACTTTAACGGTTAGATTTTTATTTAAAAGGCGGCAAAACAGCTGCCGCTTGCATTTACATTGGATTGAGTTTCTCAATTTCATTTCTCTCTGAGTTCATGAAGTCCACGATTCCATGATCAATCTTTGATTCAGGGTCGTCTTTTGGAGAAGCAACGCTGTATCTCTGCCGGATGGTTCTTTACCTTGATGTTACCAGCTGTTTCTGACAACCTGAGTATGCCTTTCTGGAGCCTTCCTCTAACTCTGTTGCCAGAGGAGCGAATCGGATATGAGCTATTTCCACTTGGGAGTATGAAAATCGTTTTCCATCTCTAGTCTTCATTCTAACCTTCCAACGCCTTGATTTTTGTCAAAGCAATTTCCCCTGGAGCAGAAAGAGCCGTGCGAAATGGGCAGCTGTCCGATTGAATGTACAGAGCCTGACGTCAAAATTTTGCGTTGCTGAAACACCACGAGCGGCGTTGCTGAAACACCAGTTTCAGCAACTGATAAAATAACTGTGTTGCTGAAACACCATTTCCAGCAAGCAAATTTCTGGGTTTTCTGTGTTAAAACAGAATTACTGGTTAATCCGATTATGGGATGATGCAGAGAGAATCTTCCAAGTTGACTGATAGGGTTCTTTGGCTTCTGGCAGCTCCAAGGTTGGCTTCAAAATCAGCTTGAGTATTAAGCTGCCTCATAATGTGGAAGAAAGAGATTTTCTGAAACTTAGCCAGCATGGGTCTTATTTTCTTTAGAATTCGACCTAAATGGATCTGCCACTGATTCGAAGGAGAATTCATTGCTTGAATGATGAGCCGAGAGTCTCCAAAGACCGTCAATGTTTGAATGTTCCATTTTAGAGCCAGAGTCAGCCCCTGCCACAAAGCTAGAGCCTCAGCTCTATTATTTGATTCGATTCCCAGACCCCAATGGTACTTGAGTAAAGTAGACCCATCGGGTTTCAGCAGCACTCCACCTCCACCCGCAGCTCCTGGATTGCCTTTAGAGGCCCCGTCGAAGAAAATACAATGGTCATCTAGTGCCGATCTCCACTTTAGAAATTCCTGTTCTTCCATACGGATTTCCCACTTAGCATGGCAAGTGGTTGGAATAGTAGGGATGGGTTGATTATTTGGAACGATTTCTTTTAGCCACAGCTCCTCCTCATTGTCCAGCTTTACTTCATTCCTTAGGGTTGGCTTAGCTTCCAAAGTCTCTCCCAATAAAGCTTTAATTTTGGATATAACATTGTTTACAGTGCAGATTTCTCCTCTGAAGATTCTGTTGTTCCTTTCCAGCCATAATTTCCAACATATGTATTTAGGGGTCCACATCCAAGCAGTCCTAAGGAGGTTTTTATTGTTGGTGCAGATTGGAGGTAGCTTGGCCCACTCGTAGAACAGGGATGGCACACTTCTTGGTAGCTCAATCTTGTCCACCCTTGAACTCAGGACCCCTTTCCAGACTGCCTTGGCAAAGGGGCACAGCAGCAACAGGTGATCAGCTGTTTCTTCCTCTGATATACATAATGGACATCTGGAGGGCCCTTCCATTCCCCGTTTTCTCAGGTTGTCTCCTGTGAGAATACTATTATGAGCAAGTGTCCAGCAGAAAAAGTCTATTTTAGGGAGAGAAGGAAAGTTCCATATGAATTTCCATTGCGTTGGGTCTGGAGGGACATTCGGGACAGCAATTAAACTTTTGTATCCTTCAGCTACCGAGTAGGAGCCAGTATGGGAGCCCCACCCTCTTTTATCCTTGGCTGTTGCTGATAATGGTGATTTCCCTTGCAGATTGTCTAACAGTAAAGAAGCTTCAGATTGCAAATGGTGTGGTACCTCCCCGAGATTCCAGCTGTCCCATCTTCTTTCAGCATCCTCCGTCCAGTTGGTTATGTCCCATAGAGTTTCCTTGTTGTTGGAATGCAGCCATAGCTTGATATTTGCCAAGCCTTTTATATGATGAAGAGGCTGGTCTCCAAGAATCTGATCATTCCAAATTCTTATTTTTTTCCCATTACCTGGGATCCAATAGAGGTTGGGGCTGAAGTTGTCCAGAGCAGCGATACAAAGTTTGGATATTGGGGAGCCTTTGGAATTTTTTGGAGGAAGATCAAGACATCTCAATCGTTGACCTTGAAAGTATTTCTTCCACAGCACTTTCTTGCTCCAGCTTATTTTTCCTGCCACAATATTTTTGAGCCAAGAGCGAGATTTTGGGCAGCCGAGTCTCTAATTTGCAGACCTCCTTCTATGAAAGGTTTCTTAATGGTATCCCAATTTACTAAATGAAGCCTTCTTTCGTTGTTTTTTCCCCCTTCCCACAGAAATCTTCTCAGCATACCATCCATTTTACTGAGAAAGGTTTTGGGGGCGAGGAGAATGGAATGCTGAAACAGAGGCATGCTTGTTAAGACAGATTTTATAAGGATAATTTTCCCAGCAGTGTTCAGCCAGGAGGCTCCCCAGGCATTAATTCTGAGTTTGAGCTTGTCCAAAAGGGGCATCCAATGGGAAACTTTGGGGATGGATCTGAAAATTGGGATCCCAAGATATTTGAAAGAATCCCAGTCTTGACAGATTTTCATTTCAAGAAGCCTAGCTATATCAGCAAGGTTTTTAGCTGAGCAATTCCAGCCATAGATTGTACTTTTTGAGTAGTTAATCTTGCTGCCGGATGCTTCCTTATAGATGTCCAGTTCCTTTTTGAAAGAATTGGCCGAAATAATACTCGCTCCACCTAGTAGCAGAGTATCGTCGGCAAATTGAGCATGGTTTATTTCTTTGACATTTTGCACCATTCTGAGACCTGGCAGAATTTGGATTTGCTGACAGTAGTCGAGCTGGAAGCTCAACACTGAGGCTTGTATGGCATAGAGAAGCGGGGACAGCGGACAGCCTTGCCTTAATCCCCTTGAAGCTGTAAAAAATTCAGTTGATCTTCCATTTACCAGCGGAGCAATCCAAGGAGAGGCGATGCAGGCTTTCACCCAATTTGTGAATTTTGTTGAAAAGCCCATTTTTGTCATAACTGCAAACAGGAAGTCATGCCTCACCCTGTCAAAGGCATTAGCAAGATCTAGTTTTATTACCATTCCTTTCTCTTTTCTCTGGACACTTGAATGTACTGCCTCTTGAACCAGTACAATATTATCCAGTATCTTTCTCCCTTTGATGAAGCCTCCTTGGTTCTCCGGTATGATGTCCGGCAATATATTCTTGAGGCGCATGGATATTATTTTGGTAATAAGTTTATAGCTAGTATTACACAACGAAATGGGGCGGAATCTACTGAACTCAGAAGCTCCTTTTTCTTTCGGAAGCAAAGCCAGGAAGGCTGAATTGGTGCTGCCTCCTATCTTAGTACAAAGTTGGGATTTCCTTACCATTCTCAGAAGGTCTTTGTTGATAATTGACCAGCAAGACTGAAAGAACCTGGCAGTGAACCCATCAGGCCCTGGCGCTTTATCCGGATCCATGCAATCCATAGCTTTCTTGAGCTCATCCATGCTGATCGGGGCAGTCAGCATATTATTGATGGGGTCTTGCACACAGAAGGGGATCAGATTGTACGGATATGCTTGGGGATCTATAGGCTGGTAATCAGGAGCTGAATAGAGATCTTTAAAAAAGGAGAATGCTGCTCTCTTTATGCCCTCAAAATCATTAACCACTGTATCTTGGAATCGGATTTCTGAAACATTTTTGTATTGCTTTCGGGCTTCGGCATGTTTGTGGAAGAAACTAGTATTTTTGTCGCCGGCTTGTAACCATAAGTTTCTAGATTTCTGTCTCCAATACTCCTCTTCGTCCCTACTGGCTTTATGAAAGGCTTTTTGTAACTCAACTTCTTTTTGGAGCAGACTTTGGGTAATATCTGAATTCTCCATTGAGGATTGGAGGGCAGCAAGATTTTCTATAGACTCTTTTCGATTGGCAGCAGGAGTTTTCAAAGCTTTTGCCCATTCCTTGAGCTTTCTCTTAAGAGCCCGCAATTTTTCTTCCCACACAAAGAAAGGGGAACCCTGAATTTTCCGGTTCCAGACTTCAGCAACCACCTCATTGAACCCCTCTTGCTGAATCCATAATGGGCTAAATCTAAATGGAATGGGTCCAAGAAATCTATCCACGGAGAGCTCCAGACTTATGGGTTTGTGGTCAGAGGTGCAGTTGGGCAGAATTTTGGATGAGGTCATTAGACCACTAGTGAGGAAGGAGGATTGGACAAGGAATCTGTCCAAGTGAGCTGCTATATGGCTGGGACCTAGTCTTTTATTAGACCAAGTATATTTCCCGGCTGAAGGTTTGATGTCCTCCAAATCCCAATCGTTCATGATGTCTTCTACCCATTCTCTGGCAGGGTCCCTTACAGGTGAACCACCTTTTTTCTCTTCAGCAGCTAGAGTAACGTTCAGATCCCCTGCAATAATGATATTTCCTGGATTGTGCAAAACAAGAAAGGACTGGAGCGAGTCCCAGCAAATTTTTTTCTCCGATGGCAAGACTAGAGCATAAAGGTTAAATAAACTTACTTGTTGACCAGAATCTTTGTGAAGGAGTTGAGTGAAAATCCAGTGCTGGCCACTTTCTTCTTGAATCAAGTCGTATTTGGAGCTGTCCCAGAAGGAGGCGATCCCACCAGAGGCACCTCTAGCACTGACAGCTCTTCCAGGGCCTTTGCTCTAGAATGTTTTGCTGGATTGGAGGAGAAGAGAGTCCTCCATCTTTGTCTCCTGGATGAGAAGGATTTCAGGCATATGCAACCTTACAATGTCTTTCAGGGCCTCTTCTTTCAGCCTGCTACCTAATCCTCTGCAATTCCAAGAGACGTATTTCATTATTTACTGGAGAGGGGGGGAGTGGCTCCTTTTGGAGCCTTGTTATTCTTGCGCCCGGATCTGGTATTCATCATTCCCTTGAGGGTTTTCTGGGAACCTTGGAGAACATCCATGTAGGTTTTCTCCTCTCTTTGTTTCTTCTTGGATTTTCGGCCCCTGGATGTTTTGATAGGAGAGATTTGAGAACTGTCTGATTCAGATTCTCTTTCTTCTGATTCTTCTCCTGATTCAGAGGCAAGACTAATGTGCTCGTCATCGCCTGCTTTTCCCCCTTGATCTGCCTTGGTTAGTTGGGGATTTGATTCTTCTTCGGATTCTTTCCTTTCCTTCGGCTGACCTTCAGTTTCTTCATGTTTCTCTGAGGCCTCCCCCTTTTCAGCTGTGGATGGGCCTTCGTTTGAGACTGGTTTGGTTTTGTCGTTGGGCTGGGGATTTCCCTTTGATTCTGTCTGCTTCTTCTCGTTTGGCTTTGAGACTACCTTTCCTTTTTTTATTTCCTTCCATCCTTCTTCTTCCTCTTTATCCCCTGATGGTGCTTTAGGGCAGTTTCGTTGAAAATGGCCATGTTCATGGCAGATCCTGCATTTAAATGGGAGTTGCTCGTAGTCTAGCTTCTGGTAGTGATGCCAATCTCCCACTGTCAACTTGATAGCTTCCGGTAGCCCAGCTTCGAGATCCACTTCCACGCATATTCTGGCGCAGGTGTATTGGCCCTTGTTATCAGCTTTATCGATGAATCTTCCCAGTCCATTTCCTATCTTTTGCAGTGCTTGGTAGCTCCAACAGTGTATTGGAAGATTGCGGAGCCGAACCCAAACAGGGATCTCCTTTGGGACATCGACTGAGGGGTCAAAGTCGGGTGTCCATTTATTCAGAAAGAGACCTTGGTTTCCCATGAAATATGGGCCATTTCTGAACACCAAATCTCGGTCTTCCTTGGTAGTGAATTCAAAGATGAAGTAGCCCCTTCCAATCGGGTAGCTGATTACATTGTTTGGGAGCAGGGGTCTCCAGTTTCTTTGCACCCATTCATCAGTCGATTTGGTTGTTGGCCATCGTCCCATAAACTGCCCTACTAAACCTCTGTCAGCCAGGGCAAGGGCGATTTTGATTGTCTGGTCTTCTGGCAGAGCAATTTCTGGGATTTCTTCTAATTTTTTGATAAACTTCGGAGCTTCAGGCTGCATTCGTTTTTTCCCTCTCTGCGTAAGGATCTTCTTGAAGGCTTCTGCAGGCGAAATCGGAGGGGTGGGAGAGGGCTCCGCACCCCCTGGAGCAGCCATGGCGGCGGCAGCTGGTCGTAAACCTAGCAGAACGCATTCCCTATCTCGCGCGCGTTTTGAAAATGAATTAATATATTATAAATAAGGTATTAATTAATTATTTTACTATTTAATTTATTTCCCATACATAAACACTTCATATAATTAAATTGGTATGAATACTACTACAGTGCTTTCAATAATTAATTCATTTTTTTCTTCTACTTGGGAATTTTCATAATAAGTTAGTATGCATACTAGCGCAGTGCATGCAATGCATGCATATGTAGCTATCATATGCATGCCTCGTATACATGCTAATATTTTTATGTTACTTGTAAGTTGAAATGGGTCGTTACATACACCCCTCCTTCAAAACACTTCGTCCCGAAGTTAGAGTTTATATAGTATATCGGTAATTACTTTAGTGTTTAGTATAATCATGTAAGGATTGCGTTCCGCGATTGAATACTTATTTGTAATGAAAAGAATTTTAAAATTTGTTTTGAACATTCATGCTCTGCCCCAACAGAGTTCCCAAGCTATTCTATAATCATCCTATCCTTCCTAATCTCTTCCACTCCCATCCTATCCGTCCTCTACTGGATTATGCCATGGCATCGGCTATACCGATCTAACCATTCATAAACCTCAAGGGTGATAGCGTCGATTGTATCGACCTATATATTTTGTAGGCATCCGGCAGTCATCATCACACGTCTAGGGGAGCGTAACTCGCACAGTCCTCCCATGACTCCAGGTTTTGGAGGATAAACGGTGGGCAACACCTCCACCCCTCCTAGTTGGATCAAGCTGAACACCCTATCATGGAACCTGATTGAGCCTCAATTGTTCTTGAAGGTTTTGTCATCACGTGATTGGTTTGGTATCGGGATTTAACCAGAGCTTGTATAGCGTATCAGGGTGATGAAAACATCTGCAACATAAATACTTGTCCACACATCATAACATATGCATTGATATATTCATAAAATATATTCAAATAACCCTTTCCTAGTATTTTATATTTTGTTGATACCTATGGTATATATTTTAAGTTTATATGACATACATGGCTATGTCTAGCTGATATACCTACAATTAACTTTCACATCAAAATAGTAAAGTGTGATCACTATTATTATATCCATTTTATCAATGATAGGAAATCTATGGTTTTTCATCAAAGTCACACATGCTCATAAGTAAGACATCATATGTAGAAATTTCATCCTAACATAATTTATGTGGGCATCCATGAATCAACAATACATGCAGATTTAAGTAACATACATAATAAACCATAATAATTTGAAATAACATACTCCTATGTATCTTTTCGTAGCTATGGAAAATTTCAAAATGACAGTCTCGAGAATATGGCTAATAAAGTAAAGATAAAATAAAGCTTAATCTATTATACACTTTTCCTATAATGATATTGCTAATAAATTTTATATTTAATTTTATATTCTTTATGTATTAACGCTTATTATCCTTATCATGTTGTACCAAGTTTTCCCTATACAACAATCACTTCAGCTATCTTTCATGTATCAATTATCATATTATAAGCCCTTTAGACACCCTTCTGTACTGCTATCTTGTAGCTTATTTGACTTTTACTTCACTTTGCAATTAGTGTTATTTGTTAACATTACTCCCTATTTCCACACACACACACATATATATATATTTTTACTTGATGATTGCTTTCTTTTTCTTCATTTTCCTTTGACCTTGTTATTTATGATTCTCCTTATCTCTTCAATTACCATAGAGTATACATTAGTTTATTGTTTATTTATGCCCTCATTGCTTTTTATATTTACTTTAACTATTAAAGATATACTCTATATTCTTTTATATTTTGTAACATATTTATTTTCACTCTACTTTTATATATATAGTTCCCTGGAAATCATAGTTATATGTCATACTATTATAAATTTGTTCCTTTCCTAATTTTCACTTTCATTTTTATTTGGGTTATTTATTATTCCACTATGTTTTATGCACACCCTGATTTAATATTGAAATTATGAAATATTCGTCTATATATATATATATATATATATATTTCATTCCCTGAAATCTCTCACATGTGTGTTTCGTCTTTATAGAATGTAAAAATAAAATAATGACCTTTGTTAATCTTTTATTTATCAAAATACTCATTTTAATCCTAAAGACTAATGAGCCAAATTTATTCACCTTTTCTTTTATTTACTTTAATACTAATTGCTTACAATACATTGAAGTCACCTTATACTACTTTTACTTTCATTTCTACTTTATTGCTTTATAATATTTAAAATTAATTACTTAATTACTTACTTACCATATTAAATTATTTTATTATTATTATTTTCTTGGCTACTTCTCACTCGTGGCTGAAAATCCACCTATTCTTCACTAGATTAACATCTTTCATTTAATATGTGAATGGATTTCTATTATGAAAACTAAGGATAATCACCCATTTGCATTAGGTTGTCATTCTTATCCAAGTTAGAATTGGCGAGAATCCATGATTAATGCCATGTGAACATTTGAAACCTTTACTTGGGATCCATATTTCACAATTCTTATTTATTTACTTATTTATTTTCTTGGAAAGAGAAAATTCGAGCTTCGTAATTCATTAAATAACGCGATAATCTGTTCATATATATAATAATAAAGTCACAACTCAATCTTCTCTGGACAAGGCCTGATTCATTCTGTGTACTTTATACAATCTTCTACTTAATTTTGTTCTCCTAGTTCACTAGTTCTTTTGAATTATTATTATTATTATTATTATTATTTTTTTTTTTTTTTTTTAATTCAATCCAGATATATTTTAATTTAATTCCATAAATATAATTATAGAATAATCCTTAAATAAAATACAAACTCCAATGTTACACCCCTCACCTCCCGGTCTCACATACCCATCTTGAAAAAGAAATGAGCATATTTTATAATATACAATGTTTATTGTCATTTTAATGATTTTCTTTGATTTTAAAATTTTCACAGAATTATATTGTTTTACTATACTTTCCAAACAGGCTACAAACACATTATCTTAGATTTAGACTTATAAGGCCATCGTTATATACAATGAGATAGGATATGTATTATGTTCATTTTATATTATATATAATTGTGTATGTATATTTTATATTATATATAACTGTTATTTTAATTGGCTTGGCTTTTCTAAAGATTATTGCACGATCGAATTTTATAGCTTCCTTATCTTCTTCGTTCTTACTATTGTATGACTATCTTCTATACAAGATATGATGTTTTCAATTTAAATGTCTTAGAGCAAATAGAAAAATTAAGCCCTCTATTAAATACATTAATCTCCTCATTATTAAAATGGTTAATTACTTTCTTACTTGTAATTCCCAATATTCCATTAATTTTTTTTTTATTTTTATTTTTATTTTTTTTTTTTTTTTTTAACTCGATTCCATTTCGAATTGTATCATTCAAGATGGTAAAAATGAAAATAATTGGGCCATTTCTCGATGCGTGCGTGTCATCTTGCTCAGGGTTCCAATGTCTCCATTGAGGATGGTAACCGATTGGAGAACTAGAAAATTCAGATTCAGATTAACTTCGAAGCACGTTGTGGCTGGATAAAACCATGATGACATGGTTGGTATATTAAATCTAAAATTGTGAGCCGAAGAAGATACACCTTTAATAATTTAAGACCATCACTATCCTTGGATATTGGGTAGAGAATGTTTGAACTAGTCAAGTAAAGACTGAGGCAAGTCTGCCACTTGATATTATGAGTTGGACATTGCGGAGAAGTTCGTATACACCTGAAAACCAAAGTCCATTTCACTTTCCATGTGTTAACTACTACCGTAATACTATACTTATTTGACCAGTTTAAACAATTAATAAATACATACCCATAAAATTAAATGTTCATTAGTAAATAAATAATACCATATATATTTTTTGAAATAAAATGTTCATGACACGTTACTAAATTTTATTGTTTGATTATAATAGCCCTGTAAAGAGCTAAATTAACTCAAAACCATTTGTCTACGGGTCGGCAATAACCGAAGTATCAACAGCCTTGGGAATATACATACACTCACGTGTTGATTAAGTAGGGAAATTATGTCAAAATTCTTTACAAAGTTTGGAATGCATTAAACGTCTCTGCGTCATCAACGTGTTAAACTCATGTGAGTCACTGCCACTAATCAGCAAAATTTCTCTCAATTTCCCTTAATTCGTTTGATGTGTGAATATTATGAAATGAAATGTGGAGGGACTACGACCTTTCCACTTGGCCCTCCAGACGTCGCCTCACATGGCCCTTAAACTTTAAAAACCGAAACATGTAACATATTGAAACCTTAGAACCTCATAAGCTTGCCGCATTTCCTTACAATTCCTCCAATTCACCTACGGCATTACTAACTGCAGGTAGATCAATTTATGATATTCAATTCCTCCAATTCACCTTCGGCATTACTAACTGCAGGTAGATCAATTTCTGTTGCCTGACTAGCAGCAATACCGGTAGGAATAATAGCAGGTTTATTAGCCTTTTTACTTCAAACCTTCTCTGTAGTCTGACAATTCACTGTGTCATCTGAATTCTCTCTCATTTTCTCAAAGCATGCTGTGTTTTTTTTTTTTTTTTTTAGGAATATAGGTAACGGACTTCATTTGCGCCACAAGATTATCCAGTTGTGCGGATGCAAAGCCAGATGACTTTACCAGCTGAGAAAAATCTTTAAAAGCTTGCATGTTCATTCTGTCGTTGTCCTCATCTGACCAATCCAATGTATAGTGTATGAATTTAGAGGGATTCTTAACATAGTCAGGGACTCCAACACAGTCATTCTGTACTAAATCTGAAGAACCGAGGTCTCTTATTGATGGTCTCTTTCTTGAGTTCACACCTTCAATGTCATCATGCTCAGTTTCCAACTGTCTAGCGGGATCCCCTCTACCTCCAGGCTCAGATCTCAATAGTCAACAACTTCTTCATCCATAAACCTAATCCTATCCCCAACCTAACCATGGTTAAGTCCTTCGTCTATAGCCTACGACGTAAACTTGAAAACTTAACTGCTGAGCCCATCATTGAACTCGCACTCAAGTCGTCTATAGAACTGTGCTTATCTATTCAGCCACCTTTTAACCAATAAAATTCAAATATGCATGCTTGCTTGCAGCTTTACAATGTGCATTTGTGCATTTTTCTCACTTTCATGCTTTTTTTCATGCACCTGTTGATCCATCTGTAAGGTTTTACTCTGCATTCATTTAAAATGATTAAAACAATGATATGGTATGCTGGCATGGAAATTGTTTACCCTAAGTGTGTTCTCACATGTGTGTGAGCACTTCGTAAAAAGAGATCATGCATTTCCCTTATTTTCTTGGTTTCATGCTTGCTATTTATGTCTCCTAAGTCCCACCCACCTTTTCCCACAAAAAATAGGTGGGAAGGAAGCCGAGCAAAATAAATATGCTTCAGAGGCAATCTAGTTAGGAAATGCTTTTAAACTGTTTATCTAACTAGATATTTATCCCTAAAATCCACACGAATATCCGATTATTCACTTATCATTTTTACATCTAAGAGTTGTTCTTTCATTATTTGCTCTAAAATCTATGGGCTCTAGCTGACATTTAAAGTGGAACAGCTTATGATTTCTTGCCCTTTTTGGTGGTTATATTTATTTTGAACACCTGTTTATATACCTTATTAAATACAATAGAAATGTAGTTACCTCTGAGTGTTGTATTTTAGCAAGTTATTTGATGCATATGAACAAATGAGCTTCATATTTTCTAAAAGATGAGCATTTAGAACAATGAAAAATGAAATATAATGCAGGGCAAAAAGATTTGGGAGAAAAGCTAGTGAAAAAGTTGACATTGCTGCATAAACTCATCTAAACAATTGGGTTTGAAGTTATGGATGATTATTGCTGCATGTTGCGTATCATTGGGTGACAACAATTTTCAAAATGATGCTGCTACTTAAAAGATATTTGGATGCAAGCCATTTTTCTGAATAGTACCATCAATGTTGACTATGATCAAAAGAGGGTCCATATGGATGTTACCCTGAAAGAAATGTTTAGATGGTGGCTTTGTCCTAAGAAGGTCATTTTTAGCTACTATGGTTTGTACGAACATACTTCAAAGAGGATCTAAAAGACAACTTCATTACGCTTGCTTTTATTAATGGAATTGATATTATTTTCAAAATTGATAAAATTGCTGATTTTTAGGTGATGTCATGAAAAATCGCCATTTTTTCAACCAGCTGATTTTTCTCCATTTTTGCTGATTTTTTCCGATTTTGAAAAAATGAATATATTTTATATTTTATAATATGTGCCGCGATCTGCCCATTTTTTGCCCCTTTTTTTTTAGCCGATGTTTATGAAAAGATGTTTTTTGGACCCTTGTCGATTTTTGCTGATGCTGATTTTTCAACACTGATTATTTTCATATTTTTCCATTTTTCAGGTTATTATGATGTTTACATCGACTGGAAACTTCTTGCTGTGAGAGAATAAACAATTAAAATTTTGTTTCTGACAAGCAACGAATAATCACAATTTTGTTTATGACAACTTCAGGATATAACAAAGAAGCAAGTACTGAAGTTGACCGAAAGCAGAAATTTTTATTTATCAGTATGGAAAATTCTTTGTTGATGGAATATGATTGGCTTCTTCGCTACCATGGGCTCGGATCTTATTTATATAGATGCCTAGATTCTTATGAATACAAACTACAGATAATAACAACTTCCTCTCTGAAAATTGGTATGCTTGCTTAAAAGTCTTAACTTCGAATTTTCGGTCATTCGTTTATGCACAGAACTATAAATGTTGGGATGACATTTTTGGATACATATTTTCGGCTACTATACCATTGTCTACAATTCAGGCTTTATATATATGACTGTAACAGATCTCCCGTAGTTCGGTCTTGGTCCTTTGTGACTGTAGCTTCAAGTTGATCCTGTTAACTATGCTTACAGTGCCTTTAATCAACTCGGCACTAGGTCCTTTACTTGCTAGCTAACTAGCCCTCAAATGTCTCTTTATTCCGTGATCTGACTATCCACAGAAAATGCATAGACTTTTGATGATTTCGGATTACTGAGGTGACAACGTATTCTTAATTTGGAAGGTGATTTCAAAACTTAATATTTATGCCCAGAACTTTGCTCCTTTTACTAAAGGATTCGACCTTGAATGGGCTATTAATCTAGCCTCTCGGTCCTTTTAAGAACAATACTTCTATACTCTTCAAGTTACTTCACTGTCTTGCTCAGGCTGCGGCCTAATCACAGGGTTAATTTGTTTTGTAGTTATGCCCAGAATGTCCACTTCTCTGCGCAGTTGTGATCTTCTATCTGCCCTTGTGCCAAAAGTTTTGAATATGTAAACTTAACACTTAGTGTTAAATAGGAAAACTTTCTTACGTTTATTAGTTATAATTCCAACTATATGATGGTAGCCGCTAAGGTCCCAAGTGTTTGAATTTAGCTCTGATACCATATGTAAGGCTTGATATTATAATTTACAAATATTTCTAACAGTATATGCCTGTCCATTTAAATTCATTTCTAACCTACTGTATTTACAATTTCATAAAATTTCATTTCTAGCAGAATGTATGGAATATACCTTCCAATTTTATGACTAAACAAATCAAACTAGATATATGTACTTACCTGGTTTTTCTGAGTTGGTGTCGGTTCCTGGATGATGTTGGATGATGTTGTTCTCCGGATACCAAACCAATCAATTTCCTCCCAGCCTGTCTGGGATCGGTCTTTCCGGACCCCAAACCCAAAAGGCTTCAAAAGTGAAACCTTTTGGCCCCCGTGCCCAAAACTTCCAAGAACAGGTCTCAATTTTCCTAGATCTATATCTGGAGCCCCAAAGCTCATTCGTTATTTCACATTTCTCTCCCAGATTCTCCATTTGCTTCCTTCCCAAATTTCCATCCCGCAATCTCCATCTAATCATTTCCCCCCGTCCTTCTCCTCTTAGATTTTCTTATATAGGAAAGGATCCTTCCCTCCGAAGAAATCCCACCCTTTTTTCCTCCAATCATCCTTGTCCTTATCCTTTTAAATTCCCATTACTCTAGTCGGTTGTCTTTATTGTACATTGAATTATATTTTTATTTAAATATATAATAAATGGTATTTTGATCTTTATCGCTTCAACCGACTTTGGGAAGAGGATCTTTTTTTAAAAGTACTTAACATGACATGCCAAAGGATAAGTTAATTAACCTGGGCCTAATAATATTTATTTATTTATTATTTAATTAAAATGTTATTAATGAAAATGAATTAACATATTATAAATAAGGTATTAATTAATTATTTTACTATTTAATTTATTTCCCATACGTAAACACTTCATATAATTAAATTGGTATGAATACTACTAGAATGCTTTCAATAATTAATTCATTTTTTTTTTCTACTTGGGAATTTTCATAATAAGTTAGTATGCATACTAGCGCAGTGCATGTAATGCATGCATATGTAGCTATCACATGCATGCCTCGTATACATGCTAATATTTTTATGTTACTTGTAAGTTGAAATGGGTCGTTACATACACCCCTCCTTCAAAACACTTCGTCTCGAAGTTAGAGTTTATATAGTATATCGGTAATTACTTTAGTGTTTAGTATAATCATGTAAGGATTGCGTTCCGCGATTGAATACTTATTTGTAATGAAAAGAATTTTAAAATTTGTTTTGAACATTCATGCTCTGCCCCAACAGAGTTCCCAAGCTATTCTATAATCATCCTATCCTTCCTAATCTCTTCCACTCCCATCCTATCCGTCCTCTACTAGATTATGCCATGGCATCGGCTATACCGATCTAACCATTCATAAACCTCAAGGGTGATAGCGTCGATTGTATCGACCTATATATATATATATATATATATATATATATATATATATATATATATATATATATATATATATATATCTATATATATATATATATATATATATATATATATATATATATATATATATATATATATATATATATATATATATATATATATATATATATATATTTTAGTAGGCATCCAGCAGTCATCATCACACGTCTAGGGAGCGTAACTCGCACAGTCCTCCCATGACTCCAGGTTTTGGAGGATAAACGGTGGGCAACACCTCCACCCCTCCTAGTTGGATCAAGCTGAACACCCTATCATGGAACCTGATTGAGCCTCAATTGTTCTTGAAGGTTTTGTCATCACGTGATTGGTTTGGTATCGGGATTTAACCAGAGCTTGTATAGCGTATCAGGGTGATGAAAACATATGCAACATAAATACTTGTCCACACATCATAACATATGCATTGATATATTCATAATTAAATATATTCAAATAACCCTTTCCTAGTATTTTATATTTTGTTGATACCTATGGTATATATTTTAAGTTTATATGACATACTTGGCTATGTCTAGCTGATATACCTACAATTAACTTTCACATCAAAATAGTAAAGTGTGATCACTATTATTATATCCATTTTATCAATGATAGGAAATCTATGGTTTTTCATCAAAGTCACACATGCTCATAAGTAAGACATCATATGTAGAAATTTCATCCTAACATAATTCATGTGGGCATCCATGAATCAACAATACATGCAGATTTAAGTAAACATACATAATAAACCATAATAATTTGAAATAACATACTCCTATGTATCTTTTCATAGCTATGGAAAATTTCAAAATGACAGTCTCGAGAATATGGCTAATAAAGTAAAGATAAAATAAAGTTTTTTTTTTTTTTTTTTTTTTTTTTTTCACTTTATCTATTATACACTTTTCCTATAATGATATTGCTAATAAATTTTATATTTAATTTTATATTCTTTATGTATTAACGCTTATTATCCTTATCATGTTGTATCAAGTTTTCCCTATACAACAATCACTTCAGCTATCTTTCATGTATCAATTATCATATTATAAGCCCTTTAGACACCCTTCTGTACTGCTATCTTGTAGCTTATTTGACTTTTACTTCACTTTTATAGTTCCCCACTTTGCAATTAGTGTTATTTGTTAACATTACTCCCTATTTCCACACACACACACACATATATATATTTTTTACTTGATGATTGCTTTCTTTTTCTTCATTTTCCTTTGACCTTGTTATTTATGATTCTCCTTATCTCTTCAATTACCATAGAGTATACATTAGTTTATTGTTTATTTATGCCCTCATTGCTTTTTATATTTACTTTAACTATTAAAGATATACTCTATATTCTTTTATATTTTGTAACATATTTATTTTCACTCTACTTTTATATATATAGTTCCCTGGAAATCATAGTTATATGTCATACTATTATAAATTTGTTCCTTTCCTAATTTTCACTTTCATTTTTTTATTTGGGTTATTTATTATTCCACTATGTTTTATGCACACCCTGATTTAATATTGAAATTATGAAATATTCGTCTATATATATATATATATATTTCATTCCCTGAAATCTCTCACATGTGTGTTTCGTCTTTATAGAATGTAAAAAAAAAATAATGACCTTTGTTAATCTTTTATTTATCAAAATACTCATTTTAATCCTAAAGACTAATGAGCCAAATTTATTCACCTTTTCTTTTATTTACTTTAATACTAATTGCTTACAATACATTGAAGTCACCTTATACTACTTTTACTTTCATTTCTACTTTATTGCTTTATAATATTTAAAATTAATTACTTAATTACTTACTTACCGTATTAAATTATTTTATTATTATTATTTTCTTGGCTAAAAATCCACATATTCTTCACTAGATTAACATCTTTCATTTAATATGTGAATGGATTTCTATTCAGGAAAACTAAGGATAATCACCCATTTGCATTAGGTTGTCATTCTTATCCAAATTAGAATTGGGGAGAATCCATGATTAATGCCATGTGAACGTTTGAAACCTTTACTTGGGATCCATATTTCACAATTCTTATTTATTTACTTATTTATTTTCTTGGAAAGAGAAAATTCGAGCTTCGTAATTCATTAAATAACGCGATAATCTGTTCATAATAAAGTCACAACTCAATCTTCTCTGCACAAGGCTTGATTCATTCTGTGTACTTTATACAATCTTCTACTTAATTTTGTTCTCCTAGTTCACTAGTTCTTTTGAATTTTTTTTTATTTTTTTATTTTTTTTTTTTTTTTTTTTTTTTTTCAATTCAATCCAGATATATTTTAATTTAATTCCATAAATATAATTATAGAATAATCCTTAAATAAAATACAAACTCCAATGTTACACCCCTCATCTCCCGATCTCACATACCCATCTTGATAGGAAAAGAAATGAGCATATTTTATAATATACAATGTTTATTGTCATTTTAATGATTTTGTTTGATTTTAAAATTTTCACAGAATTATATTGTTTTACTATACTTTCCAAACAGCTACAAACACATTATCTTAGATTTAGACTTATAAGGCCATCGTTATATACAATGAGATAGGATATATATATTATGTTCATTTTATATTATATATAATTGTGTATGTATATTTTATATTATATATAACTGTTATTTTAATTGGCTTGGCTTTTCTAAAGATTATTGCACGATCGAATTTTATAGCTTCCTTATCTTCTTCGTTCTTACTATTGTATGACTATCTTCTATACAACATATGATGTTTTCAATTTAAATTTGTCTTAGAGCAAATAGAAAAATTAAGCCCTCTATTAAATACATTAATCTCCTCATTATTAAAATGGTTAATTACTTTCTTATTTGTAATTCCCAATATTCCATTAATTTTTTTTTTTTTTTTTTTTTTTTTTTTTTTTTTTTTTTTTTTTAACTCGATTCCATTTTGAATTGTATCATTCATGATGGTAAAAATGAAAATAATTGGGCCATTTCTCGATGCGTGTGTGTCATCTTGCTCAGGGTTCCAATGTCTCCATTGAGGATGGTAACCGATTGGAGAACTAGAAAATTCAGATTCAGATTAACTCCGAAGCACGTTGTGGCTGGATAAAACCATGATGACATGGTTGGTATATTAAATCTAAAATTGTGAGCCGAAGAAGATACACCTTTAATAATTTAAGACCATCACTATCCTTGGATATTGGGTAGAGAATGTTTGAACTAGTCAAGTAAATACTGAGGCAAGTCTGCCACTTGATATTATGAGTTGGACATTGCGGAGAAGTTCGTATACACCTGAAAACCAAAGTCCATTTCAATTTCCATGTGTTGACTACTACCGTAATACTATACTTATTTGACCAGTTTAAACAATTAATAAATACATACCCATAAAATTAAATGTTCATTAGTAATAAATAATACCATATATATTTTTTGAAATAAAATGTTCATGACACGTTACTAAATTTTATTGTTTGATTATAATAGCCCTGTAAAGAGCTAAATTAACTCAAAACCCTTTGTCTACGGGTCGGCAATAACCGAAGTATCAACAGCCTTGGGAATATACATACACTCACGTGTTGATTAAGTAGGGAAATTATGTCAAAATTATTTACAAGTTTGGAATGCATTAAACGTCTCTGCGTCATCAACGTGATAAACTCATGTGAGTCACTGCCACTAATCAGCAAAATTTCTCTCAATTTCCCTTAATTCGTTTGATGTGTGAATATTATGAAATGAAATGTGGAGGGACTACGACCTTTCCACTTGGCCCTCCAGACGTCGCCTCACATGGCCCTTAAACTTTAAAAACCGAAACATGTAACATATTGAAACTTTAGAACCTCCTAAGCTTGCCGCATTTCCTTACAATTCCTCCAATTCACCTACGGCATTACTAACTGCAGGTAGATCAATTTATGATATTCAATTCCTCCAATTCACCTTCGGCATTACTAACTGCAGGTAGATCAATTTCTGTTGCCTGACTAGCAGCAATACCAGTAGGAATAATAGCAGGTTTATTAGCCTTTTTACTTCAAACCTTCTCTGTAGTCTGACAATTCACTGTGTCATCTGAATTCTCTCTCATTTTCTCAAAGCATGCTGTGTTTTTTTTTTTTTTTTTTAGGAATATAGGTAACGGACTTCATTTGCTCCACAGGATTATCCAGTTGTGCGGATGCAAAGCCAGATGACTTTACCAGCTGAGAAAAATCTTTAAAAGCTTGCATGTTCATTCTGTCGTTGTCCTCATCTACCAATCCAATGTATAACTGTGTATGAATTTAGAGGGATTCTTAACATAGTTAGGGACTCCAACACAGTCATTCTATACTAAATCTGAAGAACCGGGGTCTCTTATTGATGGTCTCTTTCTTGAGTTCACACCTTCAATGTCATCATGCTCAGTTTCCAACTGTCCAGCGGGATCCCCTCTACCTCCAGGCTCAGATCTCAATAGTCAACAACTTCTTCAACCATAAACCTAATCCTATCCCCAACCTAACCATTGTTAAGTCCTGCGTCTATAGCCTACGACGTAAACTTGAAAACTTAACTGTTGAGCCCATCATTGAACTCGCACTCAAGTCGTCTATAGAACTGTGGTTATCTATTCAGCCACCTTTTAACCAATAAAATTCAAATATGCATGCTTGCTTGCAGCTTTACAATGTGCATTTGTGCATTTTTCTCACTTTCATGCTTGTGTTCATGCACCTGTTGATCCATCTGTAAGGTTTTACTCTGCATTCATTTAAAATGATTAAAACAATGATATGGTATGCTGGCATGGAAATTGTTTACCCTAAGTGTGTTCTCACATGTGTGTGAGCACTTCGTAAAAAGAGATCATGCATTTCCCTTATTTTCTTGGTTTCATGCTTGCTATTTATGTCTCCTGAGTCCCACCCACCTTTTCCCACAAAAAATAGGTGGGAAGGAAGCCGAGCAAAATAAATATGCTTCAGAGGCAATCTAGTTAGGAAATGCTTTTAAACTGTTTATCTAACTAGATACTTATCCCTAAAATCCACACGAATATCCGATTATTCACTTATCATTTTTACATCTAAGAGTTGTTCTTTCATTATTTGCTCTAAAATCTATGGGCTCTAGCTGACATTTAAAGTGGAACAGCTTATGATTTCTTGCCCTTTTTGGTGGTTATATTTATTTTGAACACCTGTTTATATACCTTATTAAATACAATAGAAATGTAGTTACCTCTGAGCGTTGTATTTTAGCAAGTTATTTGATGCATATGAACAAATGAGCTTCATATTTTCTAAACGATGAGCATTTAGAACAATGAAAAATGAAATATAATGCAGGCCAAAAAGATTTGGGAGAAAAGCTAGTGAAAAAGTTGACATTGCTGCATAAACTCATCTAAACAATTGGGTTTGAAGTTATGGATGATTACTGCTGCATGTTGCGTATCATTGGGTGACAACAATTTTCAAAATGATGCTGCTACTTAAAAGATATTTGGATGCAAGCCATTTTTCTGAATAGTACCATCAATGTTGACTATGATCAAAAGAGGGTCCATATGGATGTTACCCTGAAAGAAATGTTTAGATGGTGGCTTTGTCCTAAGAAGGTCATTTTTAGCTACTATGGTTTGTACGAACGTACTTCAAAGAGGATCTAAAAGACAACTTCATTACGCTTGATTTTATTAATGGAATTGATATTATTTTCAAAATTGATAAAATTGCTGATTTTTAGGTGATGTCATGAAAAATCGCCATTTTTTCAACGAGCTGATTTTTCTCCATTTTTGCTGATTTTTTCCGATTTTGAAAAAATGAATATATTTTATATTTTATAATATGTGCCGCGATCTGCCCATTTTTTGCCCCTTTTTTTTTTAGCCGATGTTTCTGAAAAGATGTTTTTTGGACCCTTGTCGATTTTTGCTGATGCTGATTTTTCAACACTGATTATTTTCATATTTTTCCATTTTTCAGGTTATTATGATGTTTACATCGACTGGAAACTTCTTGCTGTGAGAGAATAAACAATTAAAATTTTGCTTCTGACAAGCAACGAATAATCACAATTTTGTTTATGACAACTTCAGGATATAACAAAGAAGCAAGTACTGAAGTTGACCGAAAGCAGAAATTTTTATTTATCAGTATGGAAAATTCTTTGTTGATGGAATATGATTGGCTTCTTCGCTACCATGGGCTCGGATCTTATTTATATAGATTCCTAGATTCTTATGAATACAAACTACAGATAATAACAACTTCCTTTCTGAAAATTGGTATGCTTGCTTCAAAGTCTTAACTTCGAATTTTCGGTCATTCGTTTATGCACAGAACTATAAATGTTGGGATGACATTTTTTGATACATATTTTCGGCTACTATACCATTGTCTACAATTCAGGCTTTATATATATGACTGTAACAGATCTCCCGTAGTTCGGTCTTGGTCCTTTGTGACTGTAGCTTCAAGTTGATCCTGTTAACTATGCTTACAGTGCCTTTAATCAACTCGGCACTAGGTCCTTTACTTGCTAGCTAACTAGCCCTCAAATGTCTCTTTATTCCGTGATCTGACTATCCACAGAAAATGCATATACTTTTGATGATTTCGGATTACTGAGGTGACAACGTATTCTTAATTTGGAAGGTGATTTCAAACCTTAATATTTATGCCCAGAACTTTGCTCCTTTTACTAAAGGATTCGACCTTGAACGGGCTATTAATCTAGCCTCTCGGTCCTTTTAAGAACAATACTTCTATACTCTTCAAGTTACTTCACTGTCTTGCTCAGGCTGCGGCCTAATCACAAGGTTAATTTGTTTTGTAGTTATGCCCAGAATGTCAACTTCTCTGCGCAGTTGTGATCTTCTATCTGCCCTTGTGCCAAAAGTTTTGAATATGTAAACTTAACACTTAGTGTTAAATAGGAAAACTTTCTTACGTTTATTAGTTATAATTCCAACTATATGATGGTAGCCGCTAAGGTCCCAAGTGTTTGAATTTAGCTCTGATACCATATGTAAGGCTTGATATTATAATTTACAAATATTTCTAACAGTATATGCCTGTCCATTTAAATTCATTTCTAACATACTGTATTTACAATTTCATAAAATTTCATTTCTAGCAGAATGTACAGAATATACCTTCCAATTTTATGACTAAACAAATCAAATTAGATATATGTACTTACCTGGTTTTTCGGAGTTGGTGTCGGTTCCTGGATGATGTTGGATGATGTTGTTCTCCGGATACCAAACCAACCAATTTCCTCCCAGCCTGTCTGGGATCGGTCTTTCCGGACCCCAAACCCAAAAGGCTTCAAAAGTGAAACCTTTTGGCCCCGTGCCCAAAACTTCCAAGAACAGGTCTCAATTTTCCTAGATCTATATCTGGAGCCCCAAAGCTCATTCGTTATTTCACATTTCTCTCCCAGATTCTTCATTTGCTTCCTTCCCAAATTTCCATCCCGCAATCTCCATCC
Source organism: Pinus tabuliformis (assembly GCA_031772625.1). Lineage (NCBI taxonomy): Eukaryota > Viridiplantae > Streptophyta > Pinopsida > Pinales > Pinaceae > Pinus > Pinus tabuliformis. The sequence goes on along the minus strand of CM062808.1, from coordinate 568,174,049 downwards.
CACCGTCCTTCTCCTCTTAGATTTTCTTATATAGGAAAGGATCCTTCCCTCCGAAGAAATCCCACCCTTTTTTCCTCCAATCAACCTTGTCCTTATCCTTTTAAATTCTCATTACTCCATTCGGTTATCTTTATTGTACATTGAATTATATTTTTATTTAAATATATAATAAATGGTATTTTGATCTTTATCGCTTCAACCGACTTTGGGAAGAGGATCTTTTTTTTTAAGTACTTAACATGACATGCCAAAGGATAAGTTAATTAACTTGGGCCTAATAATATTTATTTATTTATTATTTTTAATTAAAATGTTATTAATGAAAATGAATTAATATATTATAAATAAGGTATTAATTAATTATTTTACTATTTAATTTATTTCCCATACATAAACACTTCATATAATTAAATTGGTATGAATACTACTACAGTGCTTTCAATAATTAATTCATTTTTTTTTTCTACTTGGGAATTTTCATAATAAGTTAGTATGCATACTAGCGCAGTGCATGCAATGCATGCATATGTAGCTATCATATGCATGCCTCGTATACATGCTAATATTTTTATGTTACTTGTAAGTTGAAATGGGTCGTTACATACACCCCTCCTTCAAAACACTTCGTCCCGAAGTTAGAGTTTATATAGTATATCGGTAATTACTTTAGTGTTTAGTATAATCATGTAAGGATTGCGTTCCGCGATTGAATACTTATTTGTAATGAAAAGAATTTTAAAATTTGTTTTGAACATTCATGCTCTGCCCCAACAGAGTTCCCAAGCTATTCTATAATCATCCTATCCTTCCTAATCTCTTCCACTCCCATCCTATCCATCCTCTACTAGAATATGCCATGGCATCAGCTATACTGATCTAACCATTCATAAACCTCAAGGGTGATAGCGTCGATTTTATCGATCTATATATATATATATATATATATATATATATATATATATATATATATGTATATATATTTTTTTTTTAGTAGGCATCCGGCAGTCATCATCACACGTCTAGGGGAGCGTAACTCGCACAGTCCTCCCATGACTCCAGGTTTTGGAGGATAAACGGTGGGCAACACCTCCACCCCTCCTAGTTGGATCAAGCTGAACACCCTATCATGGAACCTGATTGAGCCTCAATTGTTCTTGAAAGTTTTGTCATCACGTGATTGGTTTGGTATCGGGATTTAACCAGAGCTTGTATAGCGTATCAGGGTGATGAAAACATCTGCAACATAAATACTTGTCCACACATCATAACATATGCATTGATATATTCATAAAATATATTCAAATAACCCTTTCCTAGTATTTTATATTTTGTTGATACCTATGGTATATATTTTAAGTTTATATGACATACTTGGCTATGTCTAGCTGATATACCTACAATTAACTTTCACATCAAAATAGTAAAGTGTGATCACTATTATTATATCCATTTTATCAATGATAGGAAATCTATGGTTTTTCATCAAAGTCACACATGCTCATAAGTAAGACATCATATGTAGAAATTTCATCCTAACATAATTTATGTGGGCATCCATGAATCAACAATACATGCAGATTTAAGTAAACATGCATAATAAACCATAATAATTTGAAATAACATACTCCTATGTATCTTTTCATAGCTATGGAAAATTTCAAAATGACAGTCTCAAGAATATGGCTAATAAAGTAAAGATAAAATAAAGCCTTATCTATTATACACTTTTCCTATAATGATATTGCTAATAAATTTTATATTTAATTTTATATTCTTTATGTATTAACACTTATTATCCTTATCATGTTGTATCAAGTTTTCCCTATACAACAATCACTTCAGCTATCTTTCATGTATCAATTATCATATTATAAGCCCTTTAGACACCCTTCTGTACTGCTATCTTGTAGCTTATTTGACTTTTACTTCACTTTTATAGTTGCCCACTTTGCAATTAGTGTTATTTGTTAACATTACTCCCTATTTCCACACACACACACATATATATATATATTTTTACTTGATGATTGCTTTCTTTTTCTTCATTTTCCTTTGACCTTGTTATTTATGATTCTCCTTATCTCTTCAATTACCATAGAGTATACATTAGTTTATTGTTTATTTATGCCCTCATTGCTTTTTATATTTACTTTAACTATTTTTTTTTTTCTCCGTAAAACTGCACTAATTTATATTACAAAAACCAAAATACAACAAAATTTACAAAAGGCCGAAGCCTCGCATCTCCGAAGAGAATTTCCATGATTATCCATTCTAAGCGACAGGCAAAAAGGGACCTGTTTCTTTCTCCACATAACCAGTATATAATCGACACAACAGGCTTTTGAGCCAACACAGCGGATATGACTTGACACGATGGACCCATAACTGGACATAGTTGACACATAGTCTAACACAGTGGACACGCAAACCTTCGTGGCGGACATTGACTCTATGACAAACAAACATACCAAGAAAACAGAAGGAGATGGACTGAGAGTAGCATTTCTGGCCATGAAGACAGAGGCTTCTGAACTAATCCTCATCAGTGAGGTAAGGCTCATCCATTGCCAAGCCCTTGAGCTTCTTGTCATCCTCTGCATCTTAGTGCGACATTTTCGGAGCTGGCTCACTGGGTCCAGATTCTTCTGCTTGCGTGGGTCGCCTCATGTCCACTTTGGGAACCTGCATATCCACCCTTGGCACTGTCAGGTTGTCCCCAGGCCTCCGGAGGTTGCTGCAGTGCTCCACAGTGACTGAAACAATGAGTGTGTTATTTTCCAGCGTGCAGGGGATACGATATCTGACTGCCGGATGCTCCCTGTGACCGCAGTCCAGGATGTCACCCCTATCTCGTTCAATGCTATGGCTAACGGTGCCTCTCAGGCCTCTGTTCTGCCCAGAAGGATTGTCCACAGAGGCGGAGGTGAAGTAGCGGGCCTTGAGTAGCAGGGCGACCCCTTGTTCCACCGCGTCGACTTCCGATCCTAAGTCTCTCAATTGGCATCCTGTAATGGCCTTCCTTAACCAAATTCCTCGAGGAAAGCTTACACCCTGCCAGAGTATGTTTCGTTGCTTCCAGAAGTTGCTGAAGCCGCTTGGAAGAATGCAGGAATACAACATGGGTTCCAATTTATGGATCGCCATGTGCCTTGTCCGTGGCTGCACATTGAATGGCGCCTGAACCGGAATGGACATCCAAAGAAAAATCCCCTCTGCAATGAATGTCGCTTGAGCGAACTGAGCCTCCCCATGGCTTCAACCTTTGGCGCCTGAACAGGAATGGACATCCCAAGAAAAATCCTCTCCGCAATGAATGTCGCTTGAGCCAAATGAGCCTGCTATGGCTTCACCCTCCTTCGCAGTTATTACCTCGGCGTGTTGATTTATGGTGCTTGTCGGCTGCCAGCTGCCCATGTGACAAGCCACCTGCCGTTCATTCGTTAAATACACCCGCATCCAGGGTATTATTTACTTTAACTATTAAAGATATACTCTATATTCTTTTATATTTTGTAACATATTTATTTTCACTCTACTTTTATATATATAGTTCCCTGGAAATCATAGTTATATGTCATACTATTATAAATTTGTTCCTTTCCTAATTTTCACTTTCATTTTTTTATTTGGGTTATTTATTATTCCACTATGTTTTATGCACACCCTGATTTAATATTGAAATTATGAAATATTCGTCTATATATATATATATATATTTCATTCCCTGAAATCTCTCACATGTGTGTTTCGTCTTTATAGAATGTAAAAATAAAATAATGACCTTTGTTAATCTTTTATTTATCAAAATACTCATTTTAATCCTAAAGACTAATGAGCCAAATTTATTCACCTTTTCTTTTATTTACTTTAATACTAATTGCTTACAATACATTGAAGTCACCTTATACTACTTTTACTTTCATTTCTACTTTATTGCTTTATAATATTTAAAATTAATTACTTACTTACCCTATTAAATTATTTTATTATTATTATTTTCTTGGCTACTTTTCACTCGTGGCTGAAAATCCACCTATTCTTCACTAGATTAACATCTTTCATTTAATATGTGAATGGATTTCTATTATGAAAACTAAGGATAATCACCCATTTGCATTAGGTTGTCATTCTTATCCAAGTTAGAATTGGGGAGAATCCATGATTAATGCCATGTGAACGTTTGAAACCTTTACTTGGGATCCATATTTCACAATTCTTATTTATTTACTTATTTATTTTCTTGGAAAGAGAAAATTCGAGCTTCGTAATTCATTAAATAACGCGATAATCTGTTCATATATATAATAATAAAGTCACAACTCAATCTTCTCTGGACAAGGCCTGATTCATTCTGTGTACTTTATACAATCTTCTACTTAATTTTGTTGACCTAGTTCACTAGTTCTTTTCGATTTTTTTTTTTTTTTTTTTAATTCAATCCAGATATATTTTAATTTAATTCCATAAATATAATTATAGAATAATCCTTAAATAAAATACAAACTCCAATGTTACACCCCTCACCTCCCAGTCTCACATACCCATCTTGAAAAAGAAATGAGCATATTTTATAATATACAATGTTTATTGTCATTTTAATGATTTTCTTTGATTTTAAAATTTTCACAGAATTATATTGTTTTATTATACTTTCCAAACAGGCTACAAACACATTATCTTAGATTTAGACTTATAAGGCCATCGTTATATACAATGAGATAGGATATATATTATGTTCATTTTATATTATATATAATTGTGTATGTATATTTTATATTATATATAATTGTGTATGTATATTTTATATTATATATAACTGTTATTTTAATTGGCTTGGCTTTTCTAAAGATTATTGCACGATCGAATTTTATAGCTTCCTTATCTTCTTCGTTCTTACTATTGTATGACTATCTTCTATACAACATATGATGTTTTCAATTTAAATTTGTCTTAGAGCAAATAGAAAAATTAAGCCCTCTATTAAATACATTAATCTCATCATTATTAAAATGGTTAATTACTTTCTTATTTGTAATTCCCAATATTCCATTTATTTATTTATTTATTTATTTATTTTTTATTTTTTTTAACTCGATTCCATTTCGAATTGTATCATTTATGATGGTAAAAATGAAAATAATTGGGCCATTTCTCGATGCGTGCGTGTCATCTTGCTCAGGGTTCCAATGTCTCCATTGAGGATGGTAACCGATTGGAGAACTAGAAAATTCAGATTCAGATTAACTCCGAAGCACGTTGTGGCTGGATAAAACCATGATGACATAGTTGGTATATTAAATCTAAAATTGTGAGCCGAAGAAGATACACCTTTAATAATTTAAGACCATCACTATCCTTGGATATTGGGTAGAGAATGTTTGAACTAGTCAAGTAAATACTGAGGCAAGTCTGCCACTTGATATTATGAGTTGGAAATTGGGGAGAAGTTCGTATACACCTGAAAACCAAAGTCCATTTCACTTTCCATGTGTTGACTACTACCGTAATACTATACTTATTTGACCAGTTTAAACAATTAATAAATACATACCCATAAAATTAAATGTTCATTAGTAAATAAATAATACCATATATATTTTTTGAAATAAAATGTTCATGACACGTACTAAATTTTATTGTTTGATTATAATAGCCCTGTAAAGAGCTAAATTAACTCAAAACCCTTTGTCTACGGGTCGGCAATAACCGAAGTATCAACAGCCTTGGGAATATACATACACTCACATGTTGATTAAGTAGGGAAATTATGTCAAAATTCTTTACAAGTTTGGAATGCATTAAACGTCTCTGCGTCATCAACGTGTTAAACTCATGTGAGTCACTGCCACTAATCAGCAAAATTTCTCTCAATTTCCCTTAATTCGTTTGATGTGTGAATATTATGAAATGAAATGTGGAGGGACTACGACCTTTCCACTTGGCCCTCCAGACGTCGCCTCACATGGCCCTTAAACTTTAAAAACCGAAACATGTAACATATTGAAACCTTAGAACCTCATAAGCTTGCCGCATTTCCTTACAATTCCTCCAATTCACCTACGACATTACTAACTGCAGGTAGATCAATTTATGATATTCAATTCCTCCAATTCACCTTCGGCATTACTAACTGCAGGTAGATCAATTTCTGTTGCCTGACTAGCAGCAATACCAGTAGGAATAATAGCAGGTTTATTAGCCTTTTTACTTCAAACCTTCTCTGTAGTCTGACAATTCACTGTGTCATCTGAATTCTCTCTCATTTTCTCAAAGCATGCTGTGTTTTTTTTTTTTTTTAGGAATATAGGTAACGGACTTCATTTGCTCCACAGGATTATCCAGTTGTGCGGATGCAAAGCCAGATGACTTTACCAGCTGAGAAAAATCTTTAAAAGCTTGCATGTTCATTCTGTCGTTGTCCTCATCTGACCAATCCAATGTATAGTGTATGTATTTAGAGGGATTCTTAACATAGTCAGGGACTCCAACACAGTCATTCTGTACTAAATCTGAAGAACCGGGGTCTCTTATTGATGGTCTCTTTCTTGAGTTCACACCTTCAATGTCATCATGCTCAGTTTCCAACTGTCCAGCGGGATCCCCTCTACCTCCAGGCTCAGATCTCAATAGTCAACAACTTCTTCATCCATAAACCTAATCCTATCCCCAACCTAACCATGGTTAAGTCCTGCGTCTATAGCCTACGACGTAAACTTGAAAACTTAACTGCTGAGCCCATCATTGAACTCGCACTCAAGTCGTCTATAGAACTGTGCTTATCTATTCAGCCACCTTTTAACCATTAAAATTCAAATATGCATGCTTGCTTGCAGCTTTACAATGTGCATTTGTGCATTTTTCTCACTTTCATGCTTGTGTTCATGCACCTGTTGATCCATCTGTAAGGTGTTACTCTGCATTCATTTAAAATGATTAAAACAATGATATGGTATGCTGGCATGGAAATTGTTTACCCTAAGTGTGTTCTCACATGTGTGTGAGCACTTCGTAAAAAGAGATCATGCATTTCCCTTATTTTCTTGGTTTCATGCTTGCTATTTATGTCTCCTGAGTCCCACCCACCTTTTCCCACAAAAAATAGGTGGGAAGGAAGCCGAGCAAAATAAATATGCTTCAGAGGCAATCTAGTTAGGAAATGCTTTTTAAACTGTTTATCTAACTAGATATTTATCCCTAAAATCCACACGAATATCCGATTATTCACTTATCATTTTTACATCTAAGAGTTGTTCTTTCATTATTTGCTCTAAAATCTATGGGCTCTAGCTGACATTTAAAGTGGAACAGCTTATGATTTCTTGCCCTTTTTGGTGGTTATATTTATTTTGAACACCTGTTTATATACCTTATTAAATACAATAGAAATGTAGTTACCTCTGAGTGTTGTATTTTAGCAAGTTATTTGATGCATATGAACAAATGAGCTTCATATTTTCTAAAAGATGAGAATTTAGAACAATGAAAAATGAAATATAATGCAGGCCAAAAAGATTTGGGAGAAAAGCTAGTGAAAAAGTTGACATTGCTGCATAAACTCATCTAAACAATTGGGTTTGAAGTTATGGATGATTACTGCTGCATGTTGCGTATCATTGGGTGACAACAATTTTCAAAATGATGCTGCTACTTAAAAGATATTTGGATGCAAGCCATTTTTCTGAATAGTACCATCAATGTTGACTATGATCAAAAAGAGGGTCCATATGGATGTTACCCTGAAAGAAATGTTTAGATGGTGGCTTTGTCCTAAGAAGGTCATTTTTAGCTACTATGGTTTGTACGAACATACTTCAAAGAGGATCTAAAAGACAACTTCATTACGCTTGCTTTTATTAATGGAATTGATATTATTTTCAAAATTGATAAAATTGCTGATTTTTAGGTGATGTCATGAAAAATCGCCATTTTTTCAACCAGCTGATTTTTCTCCATTTTTGCTGATTTTTTCCGATTTTGAAAAAATGAATATATTTTATATTTTATAATATGTGCCGCGATCTGCCCATTTTTTGCCCCTTTTTTTTTTAGCCGATGTTTCTGAAAAGATGTTTTTTGGACCCTTGTCGATTTTTGCTGATGCTGATTTTTCAACACTGATTATTTTCATATTTTTCCATTTTTCAGGTTATTATGATGTTTACATCGACTGGAAACTTCTTGCTGTGACAGAATAAACAATTAAAATTTTGTTTCTGACAAGCAACGAATAATCACAATTTTGTTTATGACAACTTCAGGATATAACAAAGAAGCAAGTACTGAAGTTGACCGAAAGCAGAAATTTTTATTTATCAGTATGGAAAATTCTTTGTTGATGGAATATGATTGGCTTCTTCGCTACCATGGGCTCGGATCTTATTTATATAGATGCCTAGATTCTTATGAATACAAACTACAGATAATAACAACTTCCTTTCTGAAAATTGGTATGCTTGCTTCAAAGTCTTAACTTAGAATTTTCGGTCATTTGTTTATGCACAGAACTATAAATGTTGGGATGACATTTTTTGATACATATTTTCGGCTACTATACCATTGTCTACAATTCAGGCTTTATATATATGACTGTAACAGATCTTCCGTAGTTCGGTCTTGGTCCTTTGTGACTGTAGCTTCAAGTTGATCCTGTTAACTATGCTTACAGTGCCTTTAATCAACTCGGCACTAGGTCCTTTACTTGCTAGCTAACTAGCCCTCAAATGTCTCTTTATTCCGTGATCTGACTATCCACAGAAAATGCATAGACTTTTGATGATTTCGGATTACTGAGGTGACAACGTATTCTTAATTTGGAAGGTGATTTCAAACCTTAATATTTATGCCCAGAACTTTGCTCCTTTTACTAAAGGATTCGACCTTGAATGGGCTATTAATCTAGCCTCTCGGTCCTTTTAAGAACAATACTTCTATACTCTTCAAGTTACTTCACTGTCTTGCTCAGGCTGCGGCCTAATCACAGGGTTAATTTGTTTTGTAGTTATGCCCAGAATGTCAACTTCTCTGCGCAGTTGTGATCTTCTATCTGCCCTTGTGCCAAAAGTTTTGAATATGTAAACTTAACACTTAGTGTTAAATAGGAAAACTTTCTTACGTTTATTAGTTATAATTCCAACTATATGATGGTAGCCGCTAAGGTCCCAAGTGTTTGAATTTAGCTCTGATACCATATGTAAGGCTTGATATTATAATTTACAAATATTTCTAACAGTATATGCCTGTCCATTTAAATTCATTTCTAACCTACTGTATTTACAATTTCATAAAATTTCATTTCTAGCAGAATGTATGGAATATACCTTCCAATTTTATGACTAAACAAATCAAATTAGATATATGTACTTACCTGGTTTTTCTGAGTTGGTGTCGGTTCCTGGATGATGTTGGATGATGTTGTTCTCCGGATACCAAACCAATCAATTTCCTCCCAGCCTGTCTGGGATCGGTCTTTCCGGACCCCAAACCCAAAAGGCTTCAAAAGTGAAACCTTTTGGCCCCCGTGCCCAAAACTTCCAAGAACAGGTCTCAATTTTCCTAGATCTATATCTGGAGCCCCAAAGCTCATTCGTTATTTCACATTTCTCTCCCAGATTCTCCATTTGCTTCCTTCCAAAATTTCCATCCCGCAATCTCCATCCCACCGTCCTCCCCCCTTCTCCTCTTAGATTTTCTTATATAGGAAAGGATCCTTCCCTCCGAAGAAATCCCACCCTTTTTTCCTCCAATCAACCTTGTCCTTATCCTTTTAAATTCTCATTACTCCATTCGGTTGTCTTTATTGTACATTAAATCATATTTTTATTTAAATATATAATAAATGGTATTTTGATCTTTATCGCTTCAACCGACTTTGGGAAGAGGATCTTTTTTTTAAAGTACTTAACATGACATGCCAAAGGATAAGTTAATTAACTTGGGCCTAATAATATTTATTTATTTATTATTTAATTAAATGTTATTAATGAAAATGAATTAATATATTATAAATAAGGTATTAATTAATTATTTTACTATTTAATTTATTTCCCATACATAAACACTTCATATAATTAAATTGGTATGAATACTACTACAGTGCTTTCAATAATTAATTCATTTTTTTCTTCTACTTGGGAATTTTCATAATAAGTTAGTATGCATACTAGCGCAGTGCATGCAATGCATGCATATGTAGCTATCATATGCATGCCTCGTATACATGCTAATATTTTTATGTTACTTGTAAGTTGAAATGGGTCGTTACATACACCCCTCCTTCAAAACACTTCGTCCCGAAGTTAGAGTTTATATAGTATATCGGTAATTACTTTAGTGTTTAGTATAATCATGTAAGGATTGCGTTCCGCGATTGAATACTTATTTGTAATGAAAAGAATTTTAAAATTTGTTTTGAACATTCATGCTCTGCCCCAACAGAGTTCCCAAGCTATTCTATAATCATCCTATCCTTCCTAATCTCTTCCACTCCCATCCTATCCGTCCTCTACTGGATTATGCCATGGCATCGGCTATACCGATCTAACCATTCATAAACCTCAAGGGTGATAGCGTCGATTGTATCGACCTATATATATATATATATATATATATATATATATATATATATATATATATATATATATATATATATATATATATATATATATATATATATATATATATAGATATATATATATATATATATATATATATATATATATATTTTGTAGGCATCCAGCAGTCATCATCACACGTCTAGGGGAGCGTAACTCGCACAGTCCTCCCATGACTCCAGGTTTTGGAGGATAAACGGTGGGCAACACCTCCACCCCTCCTAGTAGGATCAAGCTGAACACCCTATCATGGAACCTGATTGAGCCTCAATTGTTCTTGAAGGTTTTGTCATCATGTGATTGGTTTGGTATCAGGATTTAACCAAAGCTTGTATAGCGTATCAGGATGATGAAAACATATGCAACATAAATACTTGTCCACACATCATAACATATGCATTGATATATTCATAATTAAATATATTCAAATAACCCTTTCCTAGTATTTTATATTTTGTTGATACCTATGGTATATATTTTAAGTTTATATGACATACTTGGCTATGTCTAGCTGATATACCTACAATTAACTTTCACATCAAAATAGTAAAGTGTGATCACTATTATTATATCCATTTTATCAATGATAGGAAATCTATGGTTTTTCATCAAAGTCACACATGCTCATAAGTAAGACATCATATGTAGAAATTTCATCCTAACATAATTTATGTGGGCATCCATGAATCAACAATACATGCAGATTTAAGTAACATACATAATAAACCATAATAATTTGAAATAACATACTCCTCTGTATCTTTTCATAGCTATGGAAAATTTCAAAATGACAGTCTCAAGAATATGGCTAATAAAGTAAAGATAAAATAAAGCCTTATCTATTATACACTTTTCCTATAATGATATTGCTAATAAATTTTATATTTAATTTTATATTCTTTATGTATTAACGCTTATTATCCTTATCATGTTGTATCAAGTTTTCCCTATACAACAATCACTTCAGCTATCTTTCATGTATCAATTATCATATTATAAGCCCTTTAGACACCCTTCTGTACTGCTATCTTGTAGCTTATTTGACTTTTACTTCACTTTTATAGTTCCCCACTTTGCAACTAGTGTTATTTGTTAACATTACTCCCTATTTCCACACACACACACACATATATATATTTTTACTTGATGATTGCTTTCTTTTTCTTCATTTTCCTTTGACCTTGTTATTTATGATTCTCCTTATCTCTTCAATTACCATAGAGTATACATTAGTTTATTGTTTATTTATGCCCTCATTGCTTTTTATATTTACTTTAACTATTAAAGATATACTCTATATTCTTTTATATTTTGTAACATATTTATTTTCACTCTACTTTTATATATATAGTTCCCTGGAAATCATAGTTATATGTCATACTATTATAAATTTGTTCCTTTCCTAATTTTCACTTTCATTTTTTTATTTGGGTTATTTATTATTCCACTATGTTTTATGCACACCCTGATTTAATATTGAAATTATGAAATATTCGTCTATATATATATATATATATATATATATATATATATTTCATTCCCTGAAATCTCTCACATGTGTGTTTCGTCTTTATAGAATGTAAAAATAAAATAATGACCTTTGTTAATCTTTTATTTATCAAAATACTCATTTTAATCCTAAAGACTAATGAGCCAAATTTATTCACCTTTTCTTTTATTTACTTTAATACTAATTGCTTACAATACATTGAAGTCACCTTATACTACTTTTACTTTCATTTCTACTTTATTGCTTTATAATATTTATAATTAATTACTTACTTACCGTATTAAATTATTTTATTATTATTATTTTCTTGGCTACTTCTCACTCGTGGCTGAAAATCCACCTATTCTTCACTAGATTAACATCTTTCATTTAATATGTGAATGGATTTCTATTATGAAAACTAAGGATAATCACCCATTTGCATTAGGTTGTCATTCTTATCCAAATTAGAATTGGGGAGAATCCATGATTAATGCCATGTGAACGTTTGAAACCTTTACTTGGGATCCATATTTCACAATTCTTATTTATTTACTTATTTATTTTCTTGGAAAGAGAAAATTCGAGCTTCGTAATTCATTAAATAACGCGATAATCTGTTCATATATATAATAATAAAGTCACAACTCAATCTTCTCTGGACAAGGCCTGATTCATTCTGTGTACTTTATACAATCTTCTACTTAATTTTGTTCTCCTAGTTCACTAGTTCTTTTCGAATTTTTTTTATTTATTTTTTTAATTCAATCCAGATATATTTTAATTTAATTCCATAAATATAATTATAGAATAATCCTTAAATAAAATACAAACTCCAATGTTACACCCCTCACCTCCCGGTCTCACATACCCATCTTGAAAAAGAAATGAGCATATTTTATAATATACAATGTTTATTGTCATTTTAATGATTTTCTTTGATTTTAAAATTTTCACAGAATTATATTGTTTTACTATACTTTCCAAACAGGCTACAAACACATTATCTTAGATTTAGACTTATAAGGCCATCGTTATATACAATGAGATAGGATATATATTATGTTCATTTTATATTATATATAATTGTGTATGTATATTTTATATTATATATAACTGTTATTTTAATTGGCTTGGCTTTTCTAAAGATTATTGCACCATCGAATTTTATAGCTTCCTTATCTTCTTCGTTCTTACTATTGTATGACTATCTTCTATACAAGATATGATGTTTTCAATTTAAATGTCTTAGAGCAAATAGAAAAATTAAGCCCTCTATTAAATACATTAATCTCCTCATTATTAAAATGGTTAATTACTTTCTTATTTGTAATTCCCAATATTCCATTAAATTATTATTATTATTATTATTTTTTATTTTTATTTTTAACTCGATTCCATTTCGAATTGTATCATTCATGATGGTAAAAATGAAAATAATTGGGCCATTTCTCGATGCGTGTGTGTCATCTTGCTCAGGGTTCCAATGTCTCCATTGAGGATGGTAACCGATTGGAGAACTAGAAAATTCAGATTCAGATTAACTCCGAAGCACGTTGTGGCTGGATAAAACCATGATGACATGGTTGGTATATTAAATCTAAAATTGTGAGCCGAAGAAGATACACCTTTAATAATTTAAGACCATCACTATCCTTGGATATTGGGTAGAGAATGTTTGAACTAGTCAAGTAAATACTGAGGCAAGTCTGCCACTTGATATTATGAGTTGGACATTGCGGAGAAGTTCGTATACACCTGAAAACCAAAGTCGATTTCACTTTCCATGTGTTGACTACTACCGTAATACTATACTTATTTGACCAGTTTAAACAATTAATAAATACATACCCATAAAATTAAATGTTCATTAGTAAATAAATAATACCATATATATTTTTTGAAATAAAATGTTCATGACACGTTACTAAATTTTATTGTTTGATTATAATAGCCCTGTAAAGAGCTAAATTAACTCAAAACCATTTGTCTACGGGTCGGCAATAACCGAAGTATCAACAGCCTTGGGAATATACATACACTCACGTGTTGATTAAGTAGGGAAATTATGTCAAAATTCTTTACAAAGTTTGGAATGCATTAAACGTCTCTGCGTCATCAACGTGTTAAACTCATGTGAGTCACTGCCACTAATCAGCAAAATTTCTCTCAATTTCCCTTAATTCGTTTGATGTGTGAATATTATGAAATGAAATGTGGAGGGACTACGACCTTTCCACTTGGCCCTCCAGACGTCGCCTCACATGGCCCTTAAACTTTAAAAACCGAAACATGTAACATATTGAAACCTTAGAACCTCATAAGCTTGCCGCATTTCCTTACAATTCCTCCAATTCACCTACGGCATTACTAACTGCAGGTAGATCAATTTACGATATTCAATTCCTCCAATTCACCTTCGGCATTACTAACTGCAGGTAGATCAATTTCTGTTGCCTGACTAGCAGCAATACCAGTAGGAATAATAGCAGGTTTATTAGCCTTTTTACTTCAAACCTTCTCTGTAGTCTGACAATTCACTGTGTCATCTGAATTCTCTCTCATTTTCTCAAAGCATGCTGTGTTTTTTTTTTTTTTTTTTAGGAATATAGGTAACGGACTTCATTTGCTCCACAGGATTATCCAGTTGTGCGGATGCAAAGCCAGATGACTTTACCAGCTGAGAAAAATCTTTAAAAGCTTGCATGTTCATTCTGTCGTTGTCCTCATCTGACCAATCCAATGTATAACTGTGTATGAATTTAGAGGGATTCTTAACATAGTCAGGGACTCCAACACAGTCATTCTATATTAAATCTGAAGAACCGGGGTCTCTTATTGATGGTCTCTTTCTTGAGTTCACACCTTCAATGTCATCATGCTCAGTTTCCAACTGTCCAGCGGGATCCCCTCTACCTCCAGGCTCAGATCTCAATAGTCAACAACTTCTTCATCCATAAACCTAATCCTATCCCCAACCTAACCATTGTTAAGTCCTGCGTCTATAGCCTACGACGTAAACTTGAAAACTTAACTGCTGAGCCCATCATTGAACTCGCACTCAAGTCGTCTATAGAACTGTGCTTATCTATTCAGCCACCTTTTAACCAATAAAATTCCAATATGCATGCTTGCTTGCAGCTTTACAATGTGCATTTGTGCATTTTTCTCACTTTCATGCTTATGTTCATGCACCTGTTGATCCATCTGTAAGGTTTTACTCTGCATTCATTTACAATGATTAAAACAATGATATGGTATGCTGGCATGGAAATTGTTTACCCTAAGTGTGTTCTCACATGTGTGTGAGCACTTCGTAAAAAGAGATCATGCATTTCCCTTATTTTCTTGGTTTCATGCTTGCTATTTATGTCTCCTGAGTCCCACCCACCTTTTCCCACAAAAAATAGGTGGGAAGGAAGCCGAGCAAAATAAATATGCTTCAGAGGCAATCTAGTTAGGAAATGCTTTTAAACTGTTTATCTAACTAGATACTTATCCCTAAAATCCACACGAATATCCGATTATTCACTTATCATTTTTACATCTAAGAGTTGTTCTTTCATTATTTGCTCTAAAATCTATGGGCTCTAGCTGACATTTAAAGTGGAACAGCTTATGATTTCTTGCCCTTTTTGGTGGTTATATTTATTTTGAACACCTGTTTATATACCTTATTAAATACAATAGAAATGTAGTTACCTCTGAGTGTTGTATTTTAGCAAGTTATTTGATGCATATGAACAAATGAGCTTCATATTTTCTAAACGATGAGCATTTAGAACAATGAAAAATGAAATATAATGCAGGCCAAAAAGATTTGGGAGAAAAGCTAGTGAAAAAGTTGACATTGCTGCATAAACTCATCTAAACAATTGGGTTTGAAGTTATGGATGATTACTGCTGCATGTTGCGTATCATTGGGTGACAACAATTTTCAAAATGATGCTGCTACTTAAAAGATATTTGGATGCAAGCCATTTTTCTGAATAGTACCATCAATGTTGACTATGATCAAAAAGAGGGTCCATATGGATGTTACCCTGAAAGAAATGTTTAGATGGTGGCTTTGTCCTAAGAAGGTCATTTTTAGCTACTATGGTTTGTACGAACGTACTTCAAAGAGGATCTAAAAGACAACTTCATTACGCTTGCTTTTATTAATGGAATTGATATTATTTTCAAAATTGATAAAATTGCTGATTTTTAGGTGATGTCATGAAAAATCGCCATTTTTCAACCAGCTGATTTTTCTCCATTTTTGCTGATTTTTTTTTTCCGATTTTGAAAAAATGAATATATTTTATATTTTATAATATGTGCCGCAATCTGCCCATTTTTTGCCCATTTTTTAGCCGATGTTTCTGAAAAGATGTTTTTTTTGGACCCTTGTCGATTTTTGCTGATGCTGATTTTTCAACACTGATTATTTTCATATTTTTCCATTTTTCAGGTTATTATGATGTTTACATCGACTGGAAACTTCTTGCTGTGACAGAATAAACAATTAAAATTTTGCTTCTGACAAGCAACGAATAATCACAATTTTGTTTATGACAACTTCAGGATATAACAAAGAAGCAAGTACTGAAGTTGACCGAAAGCAGAAATTTTTATTTATCAGTATGGAAAATTCTTTGTTGATGGAATATGATTGGCTTCTTCGCTACCATGGGCTCGGATCTTATTTATATAGATGCCTAGATTCTTATGAATACAAACTACAGATAATAACAACTTCCTTTCTGAAAATTGGTATGCTTGCTTCAAAGTCTTAACTTCGAATTTTCGGTCATTCGTTTATGCACAGAACTATAAATGTTCGGATGACATTTTTTGATACATATTTTCGGCTACTATACCATTGTCTACAATTCAGGCTTTATATATATGACTGTAACAGATCTCCCGTAGTTCGGTCTTGGTCCTTTGTGACTGTAGCTTCAAGTTGATCCTGTTAACTATGCTTACAGTGCCTTTAATCAACTCGGCACTAGGTCCTTTACTTGCTAGCTAACTAGCCCTCAAATGTCTCTTTATTCCGTGATCTGACTATCCACAGAAAATGCATATACTTTTGATGATTTCGGATTACTGAGGTGACAACGTATTCTTAATTTGGAAGGTGATTTCAAACCTTAATATTTATGCCCAGAACTTTGCTCCTTTTACTAAAGGATTCGACCTTGAATGGGCTATTAATCTAGCCTCTCAGTCCTTTTAAGAACAATACTTCTATACTCTTCAAGTTACTTCACTGTCTTGCTCAGGCTGCGGCCTAATCACAAGGTTAATTTGTTTTGTAGTTATGCCCAGAATGTCAACTTCTCTGCGCAGTTGTGATCTTCTATCTGCCCTTGTGCCAAAAGTTTTGAATATGTAAACTTAACACTTAGTGTTAAATAGGAAAACTTTCTTACGTTTATTAGTTATAATTCCAACTATATGATGGTAGCCGCTAAGGTCCCAAGTGTTTGAATTTAGCTCTGATACCATATGTAAGGCTTGATATTATAATTTACAAATATTTCTAACAGTATATGCCTGTCCATTTAAATTCATTTCTAACATACTGTATTTACAATTTCATAAAATTTCATTTCTAGCAGAATGTACAGAATATACCTTCCAATTTTATGACTAAACAAATCAAATTAGATATATGTACTTACCTGGTTTTTCTGAGTTGGTGTCGGTTCCTGGATGATGTTGGATGATGTTGTTCTCCGGATACCAAACCAACCAATTTCCTCCCAGCCTGTCTGGGATCGGTCTTTCCGGACCCCAAACCCAAAAGGCTTCAAAAGTGAAACCTTTTGGCCCCCGTGCCCAAAACTTCCAAGAACAGGTCTCAATTTTCCTAGATCTATATCTGGAGCCCCAATCATTCGTTATTTCACATTTCTCTCCCAGATTCTCCATTTGCTTCCTTCCCAAATTTCCATCCCGCAATCTCCATCCCACCGTCCTTCTCCTCTTAGATTTTCTTATATAGGAAAGGATCCTTCCCTCCGAAGAAATCCCACCCTTTTTTCCTCCAATCAACCTTGTCCTTATCCTTTTAAATTCCCATTACTCTAGTCGGTTGTCTTTATTGTACATTAAATTATATTTTTATTTAAATATATAATAAATGGTATTTTGATCTTTATCGCTTCAACCGACTTTGGGAAGAGGATCTTTTTTTTAAAGTACTTAACATGACATGCCAAAGGATAAGTTAATTAACTTGGGCCTAATAATATTTATTTATTTATTATTTAATTAAATGTTATTAATGAAAATGAATTAATATATTATAAATAAGGTATTAATTAATTATTCTACTATTTAATTTATTTCCCATACGTAAACACTTCATATAATTAAATTGGTATGAATACTACTAGAATGCTTTCAATAATTAATTCATTTTTTTTTTCTACTTTGGAATTTTCATAATAAGTTAGTATGCATACTAGCGCAGTGCATGTAATGCATGCATATGTAGCTATCATATGCATGCCTCGTATACATGCTAATATTTTTATGTTACTTGTAAGTTGAAATGGGTCGTTACATACACCCCTCCTTCAAAACACTTCGTCGTGAAGTTAGAGTTTATATAGTATATCGGTAATTACTTTAGTGTTTAGTATAATCATGTAAGGATTGCGTTCCGCGATTGAATACTTATTTGTAATGAAAAGAATTTTAAAATTTGTTTTGAACATTCATGCTCTGCCCCAACAGAGTTCCCAAGCTATTCTATAATCATCCTATCCTTCCTAATCTCTTCCACTCCCATCCTATCCGTCCTCTACTAGATTATGCCATGGCATCGGCTATACCGATCTAACCATTCATAAACCTCAAGGGTGATAGCGTCGATTGTATCGACCTATATATATATATATATATATATATATATATATATATATATATATATATATATATATATATTTAGTAGGCATCCAGCAGTCATCATCACACGTCTAGGGGAGCGTAACTCGCACAGTCCTCCCATGACTCCGGGTTTTGGAGGATAAACGGTGGGCAACACCTCCACCCCTCCTAATTGGATCAAGCTGAACACCCTATCATGGAACCTGATTGAGCCTCAATTGTTCTTGAAAGTTTTGTCATCACGTGGTTGGTTTGGTATCCGGGATTTAACCAGAGCTTGTATAGCGTATCAGGGTGATGAAGACATCTGCAACATAAATACTTGTCCACACATCATAACATATGCATTGATATATTCATAAAATATATTCAAATAACCCTTTCCTAGTATTTTATATTTTGTTGATACCTATGGTATATATTTTAAGTTTATATGGCATACATGGCTATGTCTAGCTGATATACCTACAATTAACTTTCACATCAAAATAGTAAAGTGTGATCACTATTATTATATCCATTTTATCAATGATAGGAAATCTATGGTTTTTCATCAAAGTCACACATGCTCATAAGTAAGACATCATATGTAGAAATTTCATCCTAACATAATTTATGTGGGCATCCATGAATCAACAATACATGCAGATTTAAGTAACATACATAATAAACCATAATAATTTGAAATAACATACTCCTCTGTATCTTTTCATAGCTATGGAAAATTTCAAAATGACAGTCTCAAGAATATGGCTAATAAAGTAAAGATAAAATAAAGTTTTTTTTTTTTTTTTCTTTTTTTTTTTTTTTTTTTTTTCCTTATCTATTATACACTTTTCCTATAATGATATTGCTAATAAATTTTATATTCTTTATGTATTAACACTTATTATCCTTATCATGTTGTATCAAGTTTTCCCTATACAACAATCACTTCAGCTATCTTTCATGTATCAATTATCATATTATAAGCCCTTTAGACACCCTTCTGTACTGCTATCTTGTAGCTTATTTGACTTTTACTTCACTTTTATAGTTCCCCACTTTGCAATTAGTGTTATTTGTTAACATTACTCCCTATTTCCACACACACACACACATATATATATATATATATTTTTTACTTGATGATTGCTTTCTTTTTCTTCTTTTTCCTTTGACCTTGTTATTTATGATTCTCCTTATCTCTTCAATTACCATAGAGTATACATTAGTTTATTGTTTATTTATGCCCTCATTGCTTTTTATATTTACTTTAACTATTAAAGATATACTCTATATTCTTTTATATTTTGTAACATATTTATTTTCACTCTACTTTTATATATATAGTTCCCTGGAAATCATAGTTATATGTCATACTATTATAAATTTGTTTCTTTCCTAATTTTCACTTTCATTTTTTTATTTGGGTTATTTATTATTCCACTATGTTTTATGCACACCCTGATTTAATATTGAAATTATGAAATATTCGTCTATATATATATATATATATATATATATATTTCATTCCCTGAAATATCTCACATGTGTGTTTCGTCTTTATAGAATGTAAAAATAAAATAATGACCTTTGTTAATCTTTTATTTATCAAAATACTCATTTTAATCCTAAAGACTAATGAGCCAAATTTATTCACCTTTTCTTTTATTTACTTTAATACTAATTGCTTACAATACATTGAAGTCACCTTATACTACTTTTACTTTCATTTCTACTTTATTGCTTTATAATATTTAAAATTAATTACTTAATTACTTACTTACCCTAGTAAATTATTTTATTATTATTATTTTCTTGGCTACTTCTCACTCGTGGCTAAAAATCCACCTATTCTTCACTAGATTAACATCTTTCATTTAATATGTGAATGGATTTCTATTATGAAAACTAAGGATAATCACCCATTTGCATTAGGTTGTCATTCTTATCCAAGTTAGAATTGGGGAGAATCCATGATTAATGCCATGTGAACGTTTGAAACCTTTACTTGGGATCCATATTTCACAATTCTTATTTATTTACTTATTTATTTTCTTGGAAAGAGAAAATTCGAGCTTCGTAATTCATTAAATAACGCGATAATCTGTTCATATATATAATAATAAAGTCACAACTCAATCTTCTCTGGACAAGGCCTGATTCATTCTGTGTACTTTATACAATCTTCTACTTAATTTTGTTCTCCTAGTTCACTAGTTCTTTTGAATTTTTTTTTTTTTTTTTTAATTCAATCCAGATATATTTTAATTTAATTCCATAAATATAATTATAGAATAATCCTTAAATAAAATACAAACTCCAATGTTACACCCCTCACCTCCCAGTCTCACATACCCATCTTGAAAAAGAAATGAGCATATTTTATAATATACAATGTTTATTGTCATTTTAATGATTTTCTTTGATTTTAAAATTTTCACAGAATTATATTGTTTTACTATACTTTCCAAACAGTCTACAAACACATTATCTTAGATTTAGACTTATAAGGCCATCGTTATATACAATGAGATAGGATATATATTATGTTCATTTTATATTATATATAATTGTGTGTGTATATTTTATATTATATATAACTGTTATTTTAATTGGCTTGGCTTTTCTAAAGATTATTGCACCATCGAATTTTATAGCTTCCTTATCTTCTTCGTTCTTACTATTGTATGACTATCTTCTATACAAGATATGATGTTTTCAATTTAAATGTCTTAGAGCAAATAGAAAAATTAAGCCCTCTATTAAATACATTAATCTCCTCATTATTAAAATGGTTAATTACTTTCTTATTTGTAATTCCCAATATTCCATTAAATTATTATTATTATTATTATTATTATTATTATTTTTTTTTAACTCGATTCCATTTCGAATTGTATCATTCATGATGGTAAAAATGAAAATAATTGGGCCATTTCTCGATGCGTGTGTGTCATCTTACTCAGGGTTCCAATGTCTCCATTGAGGATGGTAACCGATTGGAGAACTAGAAAATTCAGATTCAGATTAACTCCGAAGCACGTTGTGGCTGGATAAAACCATGATGACATGGTTGGTATATTAAATCTAAAATTGTGAGCCGAAGAAGATACACCTTTAATAATTTAAGACCATCACTATCCTTGGATATTGGGTAGAGAATGTTTGAACTAGTCAAGTAAATACTGAGGCAAGTCTGCCACTTGATATTATGAGTTGGACATTGCGGAGAAGTTCGTATACACCTGAAAACCAAAGTCCATTTCAATTTCCATGTGTTGACTACAACCGTAATACTATACTTATTTGACCAGTTTAAACAATTAATAAATACATACCCATAAAATTAAATGTTCATTAGTAAATAAATAATACCATATATATTTTTTGAAATAAAATGTTCATGACACGTTACTAAATTTTATTGTTTGATTATAATAGCTCTGTAAAGAGCTAAATTAACTCAAAACCCTTTGTCTACGGGTCGGCAATAACCGAAGTATCAACAGCCTTGGGAATATACATACACTCACGTGTTGATTAAGTAGGGAAATTATGTCAAAATTCTTTACAAGTTTGGAATGCATTAAACGTCTCTGCGTCATCAACGTGTTATACTCATGTGAGTCACTGCCACTAATCAGCAAAATTTCTCTCAATTTCCCTTAATTCGTTTGATGTGTGAATATTATGAAATGAAATGTGGAGGGACTACGACCTTTCCACTTGGCCCTCCAGACGTCGCCTCACATGGCCCTTAAACTTTAAAAACCGAAACATGTAACATATTGAAACCTTAGAACCTCATAAGCTTGCCGCATTTCCATACAATTCCTCCAATTCACCTACGACATTACTAACTGCAGGTAGATCAATTTATGATATTCAATTCCTCCAATTCACCTTCGGCATTACTAACTGCAGGTAGATCAATTTCTGTTGCCTGAGTAGCAGCAATACCAGTAGGAATAATAGCAGGTTTATTAGCCTTTTTACTTCAAACCTTCTCTGTAGTCTGACAATTCTCTGTGTCATCTGAATTCTCTCTCATTTTCTCAAAGCATGCTGTGTTTTTTTTTTTTTTTTTTAGGAATATAGGTAACGGACTTCATTTGCTCCACAGGATTATCCAGTTGTGCGGATGCAAAGCCAGATGACTTTACCAGCTGAGAAAAATCTTTAAAAGCTTGCATGTTCATTCTGTCGTTGTCCTCATCTGACCAATCCAATGTATAACTGTGTATGAATTTAGAGGGATTCTTAACATAGTCAGGGACTCCAACACAGTCATTCTATACTAAATCTGAAGAACCGGGGTCTCTTATTGATGGTCTCTTTCTTGAGTTCACAACTTCAATGTCATCATGCTCAATTTCCAACTGTCCAGCGGGATCCCCTCTACCTCCAGGCTCAGATCTCAATAGTCAACAACTTCTTCATCCATAAACCTAATCCTATCCCCAACCTAACCATTGTTAAGTCTTGCGTCTATAGCCTACGACGTAAACTTGAAAACTTAACTGCTGAGCCCATCATTGAACTCGCACTCAAGTCGTCTATAGAACTGTGGTTATCTATTCAGCCACCTTTTAACCAATAAAATTCAAATATGCATGCTTGCTTGCAGCTTTACAATGTGCATTTGTGCATTTTTCTCACTTTCATGCTTGTGTTCATGCACCTGTTGATCCATCTGTAAGGTTTTACTCTGCATTCATTTAAAATGATTAAAACAATGATATGGTATGCTGGCATGGAAATTGTTTACCCTAAGTGTGTTCTCACATGTGTGTGAGCACTTCGTAAAAAGAGATCATGCATTTCCCTTATTTTCTTGGTTTCATGCTTGCTATTTATGTCTCCTGAGTCCCACCCACCTTTTCCCACAAAAAATAGGTGGGAAGGAAGCCGAGCAAAATAAATATGCTTCAGAGGCAATCTAGTTAGGAAATGCTTTTAAACTGTTTATCTAACTAGATACTTATCCCTAAAATCCACACGAATATCCGATTATTCACTTATCATTTTTACATCTAAGAGTTGTTCTTTCATTATTTGCTCTAAAATCTATGGGCTCTAGCTGACATTTAAAGTGGAACAGCTTATGATTTCTTGCCCTTTTTGGTGGTTATATTTATTTTGAACACCTGTTTATATACCTTATTAAATACAATAGAAATGTAGTTACCTCTGAGTGTTGTATTTTAGCAAGTTATTTGATGCATATGAACAAATGAGCTTCATATTTTCTAATCGATGAGCATTTAGAACAATGAAAAATGAAATATAATGCAGGCCAAAAAGATTTGGGAGAAAAGCTAGTGAAAAACTTGACATTGCTGCATAAACTCATCTAAACAATTGGGTTTGAAGTTATGGATGATTACTGCTGCATGTTGCGTATCATTGGGTGACAACAATTTTCAAAATGATGCTGCTACTTAAAAGATATTTGGATGCAAGCCATTTTTCTGAATAGTACCATCAATGTTGACTATGATCAAAAGAGGGTCCATATGGATGTTACCCTGAAAGAAATGTTTAGATGGTGGCTTTGTCCTAAGAAGGTCATTTTTAGCTACTATGGTTTGTACGAACGTACTTCAAAGAGGATCTAAAAGACAACTTCAATACGCTTGCTTTTATTAATGGAATTGATATTATTTTCAAAATTGATAAAATTGCTGATTTTTAGGTGATGTCATGAAAAATCGCCATTTTTTCAACCAGCTGATTTTTCTCCATTTTTGCTGATTTTTTCCGATTTTGAAAAAATGAATATATTTTATATTTTATAATATGTGCCGCGATCTGCCCATTTTTTGCCCCTTTTTTTTTTAGTCGATGTTTCTGAAAAGATGTTTTTTGGACCCTTGTCGATTTTTGCTGACGCTGATTTTTCAACACTGATTATTTTCATATTTTTCCATTTTTCAGGTTATTATGATGTTTACATCGACTGGAAACTTCTTGCTGTGACAGAATAAACAATTAAAATTTTTCTTCTGTCAAGCAACGAATAATCACAATTTTGTTTATGACAACTTCAGGATATAACAAAGAAGCAAGTACTGAAGTTGACCGAAAGCAGAAATTTTTATTTATCAGTATGGAAAATTCTTTGTTGATGGAATATGATTGGCTTCTTCGCTACCATGGGCTCGGATCTTATTTATATAGATGCCTAGATTCTTATGAATACAAACTACAGATAATAACAACTTCCTTTCTGAAAATTGGTATGCTTGCTTCAAAGTCTTAACTTCGAATTTTCGGTCATTCGTTTATGCACAGAACTATAAATGTTGGGATGACATTTTTTGATACATATTTTCGGCTACTATACCATTGTCTACAATTCAGGCTTTATATATATGACTGTAACAGATCTCCCGTAGTTCGGTCTTGGTCCTTTGTGACTGTAGCTTCAAGTTGATCCTGTTAACTATGCTTACAGTGCCTTTAATCAACTCGGCACTAGGTCCTTTACTTGCTAGCTAACTAGCCCTCAAATGTCTCTTTATTCCGTGATCTGACTATCCACAAAAAATGCATATACTTTTGATGATTTCGGATTACTGAGGTGACAACGTATTCTTAATTTGGAAGGTGATTTCAAACCTTAATATTTATGCCCAGAACTTTGCTCCTTTTACTAAAGGATTCGACCTTGAATGGGCTATTAATCTAGCCTCTCGGTCCTTTTAAGAACAATACTTCTATACTCTTCAAGTTACTTCACTGTCTTGCTCAGGCTGCGGCCTAATCACAGGGTTAATTTGTTTTGTAGTTATGCCCAGAATGTCAACTTCTCTGCGCAGTTGTGATCTTCTATCTGCCCTTGTGCCAAAAGTTTTGAATATGTAAACTTAACACTTAGTGTTAAATAGGAAAACTTTCTTACGTTTATTAGTTATAATTCCAACTATATGATGGTAGCCGCTAAGGTCCCAAGTGTTTGAATTTAGCTCTGATACCATATGTAAGGCTTGATATTATAATTTACAAATATTTCTAACAGTATATGCCTGTCCATTTAAATTCATTTCTAACATACTGTATTTACAATTTCATAAAATTTCATTTCTAGCAGAATGTACAGAATATACCTTCCAATTTATGACTAAACAAATCAAATTAAATGTACGTACTTACCTGGTTTTTCTGAGTTGGTGTCGGTTCCTGGATGATGTTGGATAATGTTGTTCTCCGGATACCAAACCAACCAATTTCCTCCCAGCCTGTCTGGGATCGGTCTTTCCGGACCCCAAACCCAAAAGGCTTCAAAAGTGAAACCTTTTGGCCCCCGTGCCCAAAACTTCCAAGAACCGGTCTCAATTTTCCTAGATCTATATCTGGAGCCCCAAAGCTCATTCGTTATTTCACATTCCTCTCCCAGATTCTTCATTTGCTTCCTTCCCAAATTTCCATCCCGCAATCTCCATCTAATCATTTCCCCCCGTCCTTCTCCTTTTAGATTTTCTTATATAGGAAAGGATCCTTCCCTCCGAAGAAATCCCACCCTTTTTTCCTCCAATCATCCTTGTCCTTATCCTTTTAAAATCCCATTACTCTAGTCGGTTGTCTTTATTGTACATTGAATTATATTTTTATTTAAATATATAATAAATGGTATTTTGATCTTTATCGCTTCAACCGACTTTGGGAAGAGGATCTTTTTTTAAAAGTACTTAACATGACATGCCAAAGGATAAGTTAATTAACCTGGTGGCCTAATAATATTTATTTATTTATTATTTTTAATTAAAATGTTATTAATGAAAATGAATTAATATATTATAAATAAGGTATTAATTAATTATTTTACTATTTAATTTATTTCCCATACGTAAACACTTCATATAATTAAATTGGTATGAATACTACTAGAATGCTTTCAATAATTAATTCATTTTTTTTTTCTACTTGGGAATTTTCATAATAAGTTAGTATGCATACTAGCGCAGTGCATGTAATGCATGCATATGTAGCTATCATATGCATGCCTCGTATACATGCTAATATTTTTATGTTACTTGTAAGTTGAAATGGGTCGTTACATACACCCCTCCTTCAAAACACTTCGTCGTGAAGTTAGAGTGTATATAGTATATCGGTAATTACTTTAGTGTTTAGTATAATCATGTAAGGATTGCGTTCCGCGATTGAATACTTATTTGTAATGAAAAGAATTTTAAAATTTGTTTTGAACATTCATGGGCTGCACCAACAGAGTTCCCAAGCTATTCTATAATCATCCTATCCTTCCTAATCTCTTCCACTCCCATCCTATCCGTCCTCTACTAGATTATGCCATGGCATCGGCTATACCGATCTAACCATTCATAAACCTCAAGGGTGATAGCGTCGATTGTATCGACCTATATATTTTGTAGGCATCCGGCAGTCATCATCACACGTCTAGGGGAGCGTAACTCGCACAGTTCTCCCATGACTCCGGGTTTTGGAGGATAAACGGTGGGCAACACCTCCACCCCTCCTAATTGGATCAAGCTGAACACCCTATCATGGAACCTGATTGAGCCTCAATTGTTCTTGAAAGTTTTGTCATCACGTGGTTGGTTTGGTATCCGGGATTTAACCAGAGCTTGTATAGCGTATCAGGGTGATGAAGACATCTGCAACATAAATACTTGTCCACACATCATAACATATGCATTGATATATTCATAAAATATATTCAAATAACCCTTTCCTAGTATTTTATATTTTGTTGAGACCTATGGTGTATATTTTAAGTTTATATGACATACTTGGCTATGTCTAGCTGATATACCTACAATTAACTTTCACATCAAAATAGTAAAGTGTGATCACTATTATTATATCCATTTTATCAATGATAGGAAATCTATGGTTTTTCATCAAAGTCACACATGCTCATAAGTAAGACATCATATGTAGAAATTTCATCCTAACATAATTTATGTGGGCATCCATGAATCAACAATACATGCAGATTTAAGTAAACATACATAATAAACCATAATAATTTGAAATAACATACTCCTATGTATCTTTTCATAGCTATGGAAAATTTCAAAATGGCAGTCTCGAGAATATGGCTAATAAAGTAAAGATAAAATACAGTTTTTTTTTTTTCTTTTTTTTCTTTTTTTTCACTTTATCTATTATACACTTTTCCTATAATGATATTGCTAATAAATTTTATATTTAATTTTATATTCTTTATGTATTAACGCTTATTATCCTTATCATGTTGTACCAAGTTTTCCCTATACAACAATCACTTCAGCTATCTTTCATGTATCAATTATCATATTATAAGCCCTTTAGACACCCTTCTGTACTGCTATCTTGTAGCTTATTTGACTTTTACTTCACTTTTATAGTTCCCCACTTTGCAATTAGTGTTATTTGTTAACATTACTCCCTATTTCCACACACACACACATATATATATATATTTTTACTTGATGATTGCTTTCTTTTTCTCCATTTTCCTTTGACCTTGTTATTTATGATTCTCCTTATCTCTTCAATTACCATAGAGTATACATTAGTTTATTGTTTATTTATGCCCTCATTGCTTTTTATATTTACTTTAACTATTAAAGATATACTCTATATTCTTTTATATTTTGTAACATATTTATTTTCACTCTACTTTTATATATATAGTTCCCTGGAAATCATAGTTATATGTCATACTATTATAAATTTGTTCCTTTCCTAATTTTCACTTTCATTTTTTTATTTGGGTTATTTATTATTCCACTATGTTTTATGCACACCCTGATTTAATATTGAAATTATGAAATATTCGTCTATATATATATATATATATATATATTTCATTCCCTGAAATCTCTCACATGTGTGTTTCGTCTTTATAGAATGTAAAAATAAAATAATGACCTTTGTTAATCTTTTATTTATCAAAATACTCATTTTAATCCTAAAGACTAATGAGCCAAATTTATTCACCTTTTCTTTTATTTACTTTAATACTAATTGCTTACAATACATTGAAGTCACCTTATACTACTTTTACTTTCATTTCTACTTTATTGCTTTATAATATTTAAAATTAATTACTTAATTACTTACTTACCCTATTAAATTATTTTATTATTATTATTTTCTTGGCTACTTCTCACTCGTGGCTGAAAATCCACCTATTCTTCACTAGATTAACATCTTTCATTTAATATGTGAATGGATTTCTATTATGAAAACTAAGGATAATCACCCATTTGCATTAGGTTGTCATTCTTATCCAAGTTAGAATTGGGGAGAATCCATGATTAATGCCATGTGAACGTTTGAAACATTTACTTGGGATCCATATTTCACAATTCTTATTTATTTACTTATTTATTTTCTTGGAAAGAGAAAATTCGAGCTTCGTAATTCATTAAATAACGCGATAATCTGTTCATATATATAATAATAAAGTCACAACTCAATCTTCTCTGGACAAGGCCTGATTCATTCTGTGTACTTTATACAATCTTCTACTTAATTTTGTTCTCCTAGTTCACTAGTTCTTTTGAATTTTTTTTATTTATTTATTTATTTTAATTTTTTTTTTTTTTTTTTTTTTTTTTTTTTTTTTAATTCAATCCAGATATATTTTAATTTAATTCCATAAATATAATTATAGAATAATCCTTAAATAAAATACAAACTCCAATGTTACACCCCTCACCTCCCGGTCTCACATACCCATCTTGAAAAAGAAATGAGCATATTTTATAATATACAATGTTTATTGTCATTTTAATGATTTTCTTTGATTTTAAAATTTTCACAGAATTATATTGTTTTACTATACTTTCCAAACAGGCTACAAACACATTATCTTAGATTTAGACTTATAAGGCCATCGTTATATACAATGAGATAGGATATATATTATGTTCATTTTATATTATATATAATTGTGTATGTATATTTTATATTATATATAACTGTTATTTTAATTGGCTTGGCTTTTCTAAAGATTATTGCACCATCGAATTTTATAGCTTCCTTATCTTCTTCGTTCTTACTATTGTATGACTATCTTCTATACAAGATATGATGTTTTCAATTTAAATGTCTTAGAGCAAATAGAAAAATTAAGCCCTCTATTAAATACATTAATCTCCTCATTATTAAAATGGTTAATTACTTTCTTATTTGTAATTCCCAATATTCCATTAAATTATTATTATTATTATTATTATTTTATTTTTTTATTTTTTTAACTCGATTCCAGTTCGAATTGTATCATTCATGATGGTAAAAATGAAAATAATTGGGCCATTTCTCGATGCGTGCGTGTCATCTTGCTCAGGGTTCCAATGTCTCCATTGAGGATGGTAACCGATTGGAGAACTAGAAAATTCAGATTCAGATTAACTCCGAAGCACGTTGTGGCTGGATAAAACCATGATGACATGGTTGGTATATTAAATCTAAAATTGTGAGCCGAAGAAGATACACCTTTAATAATTTAAGACCATCACTATCCTTGGATATTGGGTAGAGAATGTTTGAACTAGTCAAGTAAATACTGAGGCAAGTCTGCCACTTGATATTATGAGTTGGACATTGCGGAGAAGTTCGTATGCACCTGAAAACCAAAGTCCATTTCACTTTCCATGTGTTGACTACTACCGTAATACTATACTTATTTGACCAGTTTAAACAATTAATAAATACATACCCATAAAATTAAATGTTCATTAGTAAATAAATAATACCATATATATTTTTTGAAATAAAATGTTCATGACACGTTACTAAATTTTATTGTTTGATTATAATAGCCCTGTAAAGAGCTAAATTAACTCAAAACCCTTTGTCTACGGGTCGGCAATAACCGAAGTATCAACAGCCTTGGGAATATACATACACTCACGTGTTGATTAAGTAGGGAAATTATGTCAAAATTCTTTACAAGTTTGGAATGCATTAAACGTCTCTGCGTCATCAACGTGTTAAACTCATGTGAGTCACTGCTACTAATCAACAAAATTTCTCTCAATTTCCCTTAATTCGTTTGATGTGTGAATATTATGAAATGAAATGTGGAGGGACTACGACCTTTCCACTTGGCCCTCCAGACGTCGCCTCACATGGCCCTTAAACTTTAAAAACCGAAACATGTAACATATTGAAAGGACGCAGCCTGGAGTTTTGGTACCGGAGACCTTCTTTTGGTTTGAAATCGGGTTCGGCTATTTGGAATAGTTTCAGGAAAATTTTTCCTTTCTTCATTCAGAATCTCCGTTGGAGGCTGTATTCAGGATCCTCTATCTACATTGGCATTGACCCCATTGTCAATAATCTGGAGCTTCTGATCCCAAGAAGCCTTTCTCTCTTCCTCCAAGCAAAAGGTATATTCACTTGGGAAAAGCTGATTAAAGAATGGTCCTCCTCTTCTCCTGTTTGGATTGGCGTGGAGGAATTACCGCTTCCTCCTCATTTGAGACAGATTTGGGCCTCGGTGTCCCAGAACTTATCAAATACAGGTTTTCAGCGCATAGGCAACAAAGACAAATTGGTTTGGGCCATATCAAAATCAACTCAGCCGGTTAGGGTGAAGGACATCTACTCTGTCATGGTTGAAGGCCTTCCTGGGGCTGCGGATTCAAAATTTCCGATGTCTCTGTGGAAAGTGTCCTGCCCACTCAAATGCACTCTTTTTTCATGGCTGGTGTTCTCCAACAGGAACCTCTCCTGGGAGGTACTACAAAAGAAGGGGTGGAATGGGCCGGGATGATGCTCCATGTGCCTCTCGGATCATGAAACCAATGTCCACATGTTCTTCCAATGTGCTCAGACACAGAAAATCTGGTATGAATTGTCTATATCCTTTTGTTTTCCTTACCGCGTATTTGCTTCTGTACAGGAGGGCTACAGGTGGTGGAGTGAGCAATGCTTGTCCCTACGATCTATGTTTGTCACGATCATCTGGCTTTTATGGAAGTGGAGAAATAATTGTACTTTTCAAGATCTCAGAACTCCTCTTGCGTCTATTCTGCTGCGGATTACAGATTCCTCTGTCCCTCCTGATATGTAGGGATCTCTCTTCCAACTGTCTCTTGAGGTCCTCATTGCTGCTGCGCACCAATGTTTTTTATTGGAACAGAATTGTTACTTGAGGTCGTCATTGCTGCTGCGCATCAATGTTTTCTTTGGATCTGCCTGATTTTGGAGCTCTCGCTCTATCTGGTGCTTTTGGTACACATGGTTCATATGGAGATTTCATAGTTTTTTTTTTGTCTCTTTCTGGTGTGAGATTATCCGCTCCACCCACCTGATCATCTGTAATCCTTGCCTCATACATGGGTTTTATCTGTTTTTGCTGTGGTCCAGGCAATACTGTTATGCTGTATACATGACTTTATATTTCCTGTAATATAATATATTTGGTTTTTTTTCTTCTGAAAAAAAAAAACATATTGAAACCTTAGAACCTCATAAGCTTGCCGCATTTCCTTACAATTCCTCCAATTCACCTACGGCATTACTAACTGTAGGTAGATCAATTTATGATATTCAATTCCTCCAATTCACCTTCGGCATTACTAACTGCAGGTAGATCAATTTCTGTTGCCTGACTAGCAGCAATACCAGTAGGAATAATAGCAGGTTTATTAGCCTTTTTACTTCAAACCTTCTCTGTAGTCTGACAATTCACTGTGTCATCTGAATTCTCTCTCATTTTCTCAAAGCATGCTGTGTTTTTTTTTTTTTTTTTTAGGAATATAGGTAACGGACTTCATTTGCTCCACAGGATTATCCAGTTGTGCGGATGCAAAGCCAGATGACTTTACCAGCTGAGAAAAATCTTTAAAAGCTTGCATGTTCATTCTGTCGTTGTCCTCATCTGAC
Organism: Pinus tabuliformis; assembly: GCA_031772625.1. NCBI lineage: Eukaryota > Viridiplantae > Streptophyta > Pinopsida > Pinales > Pinaceae > Pinus > Pinus tabuliformis. Next base: position 568,141,208 of record CM062808.1, on the reverse strand, counting down.
CAATCCAATGTATAACTGTGTATGAATTTAGAGGGATTCTTAACATAGTCAGGGACTCCAACATAGTCATTCTATACTAAATCTGAAGAACCGGGGTCTCTTATTGATGGTCTCTTTCTTGAGTTCACACCTTCAATGTCATCATGCTCAGTTTCCAACTGTCCAGCGGGATCCCCTCTACCTCCAGGCTCAGATCTCAATAGTCAACAACTTCTTCATCCATAAACCTAATCCTATCCCCAACCTAACCATTGTTAAGTCCTGCGTCTATAGCCTACGACGTAAACTTGAAAACTTAACTGTTGAGCCCATCATTGAACTCGCACTCAAGTCGTCTATAGAACTGTGCTTATCTATTCAGCCACCTTTTAACCAATAAAATTCCAATATGCATGCTTGCTTGCAGCTTTACAATGTGCATTTGTGCATTTTTCTCACTTTCATGCTTGTGTTCATGCACATGTTGATCCATCTGTAAGGTTTTACTCTGCATTCATTTAAAATGATTAAAAAAATGATATGGTATGCTGGCATGGAAATTGTTTACCCTAAGTGTGTTCTCACATGTGTGTGAGCACTTCGTAAAAAGAGATCATGCATTTCCCTTATTTTCTTGGTTTCATGCTTGCTATTTATGTCTCCTGAGTCCCACCCACCTTTTCCCACAAAAAATAGGTGGGAAGGAAGCCGAGCAAAATAAATATGCTTCAGAGGCAATCTAGTTAGGAAATGCTTTTAAACTGTTTATCTAACTAGATACTTATCCCTAAAATCCACACGAATATCCGATTATTCACTTATCATTTTTACATCTAAGAGTTGTTCTTTCATTATTTGCTCTAAAATCTATGGGCTCTAGCTGACATTTAAAGTGGAACAGCTTATGATTTCTTGCCCTTTTTGGTGGTTATATTTATTTTGAACACCTGTTTATATACCTTATTAAATACAATAGAAATGTAGTTACCTCTGAGTGTTGTATTTTAGCAAGTTATTTGATGCATATGAACAAATGAGCTTCATATTTTCTAAACGATGAGCATTTAGAACAATGAAAAATGAAATATAATGCAGGCCAAAAAGATTTGGGAGAAAAGCTAGTGAAAAACTTGACATTGCTGCATAAACTCATCTAAACAATTGGGTTTGAAGTTATGGATGATTACTGCTGCATGTTGCGTATCATTGGGTGACAACAATTTTCAAAATGATGCTGCTACTTAAAAGATATTTGGATGCAAGCCATTTTTCTGAATAGTACCATCAATGTTGACTATGATCAAAAGAGGGTCCATATGGATGTTACCCTGAAAGAAATGTTTAGATGGTGGCTTTGTCCTAAGAAGGTCATTTTTAGCTACTATGGTTTGTACGAACGTACTTCAAAGAGGATCTAAAAGACAACTTCATTACGCTTGCTTTTATTAATGGAATTGATATTATTTTCAAAATTGATAAAATTGCTGATTTTTAGGTGATGTCATGAAAAATCGCCATTTTTTCAACCAGCTGATTTTTCTCCATTTTTGCTGATTTTTTCCGATTTTGAAAAAATGAATATATTTTATATTTTATAATATGTGCCGCGATCTGCCCATTTTTTGCCCCTTTTTTTTTAGCCGATGTTTCTGAAAAGATGTTTTTTGGACCCTTGTCGATTTTTGCTGATGCTGATTTTTCAACACTGATTATTTTCATATTTTTCCATTTTTCAGGTTATTATGATGTTTACATCGACTGGAAATTTCTTGCTGTGACAGAATAAACAATTAAAATTTTGCTTCTGACAAGCAACGAATAATCACAATTTTGTTTATGACAACTTCAGGATATAACAAAGAAGCAAGTACTGAAGTTGACCGAAAGCAGAAATTTTTATTTATCAGTATGGAAAATTCTTTGTTGATGGAATATGATTGGCTTCTTCGCTACCATGGGCTCGGATCTTATTTATATAGATGCCTAGATTCTTATGAATACAAACTACAGATAATAACAACTTCCTTTCTGAAAATTGGTATGCTTGCTTCAAAGTCTTAACTTAGAATTTTCGGTCATTCGTTTATGCACAGAACTATAAATGTTGGGATGACATTTTTGGATACATATTTTCGGCTACTATACCATTGTCTACAATTCAGGCTTTATATATATGACTGTAACAGATCTCCCGTAGTTCGGTCTTGGTCCTTTGTGACTGTAGCTTCAAGTTGATCCTGTTAACTATGCTTACAGTGCCTTTAATCAACTCGGCACTAGGTCCTTTACTTGCTAGCTAACTAACCCTCAAATGTCTCTTTATTCCGTGATCTGACTATCCACAGAAAATGCATAGACTTTTGATGATTTCGGATTACTGAGGTGACAACGTATTCTTAATTTGGAAGGTGATTTCAAACCTTAATATTTATGCCCAGAACTTTGCTCCTTTTACTAAAGGATTCGACCTTGAATGGGCTATTAATCTATCCTCTCGGTCCTTTTAAGAACAATACTTCTATACTCTTCAAGTTACTTCACTGTCTTGCTCAGGCTGCGGCCTAATCACAGGGTTAATTTGTTTTGTAGTTATGCCCAGAATGTCAACTTCTCTGCGCAGTTGTGATCTTCTATCTGCCCTTGTGCCAAAAGTTTTGAATATGTAAACTTAACACTTAGTGTTAAATAGGAATTTACTTTCTTACGTTTATTAGTTATAATTCCAACTATATGATGGTAGCCGCTAAGGTCCCAAGTGTTTGAATTTAGCTCTGATACCATATGTAAGGCTTGATATTATAATTTACAAATATTTCTAACAGTATATGCCTGTCCATCTAAATTCATTTCTAACCTACTGTATTTACAATTTCATAAAATTTCATTTCTAGCAGAATGTACAGAATATACCTTCCAATTTTATGACTAAACAAATCAAATTAGATATATGTACTTACCTGGTTTTTCTGAGTTGGTGTCGGTTCCTGGATGATGTTGGATGATGTTGTTCTCCGGATACCAAACCAATCAATTTCCTCCCAGCCTGTCTGGGATCGGTCTTTCCGGACCCCAAACCCGAAAGGCTTCAAAAGTGAAACCTTTTGGCCCCCGTGCCCAAAACTTCCAAGAACAGGTCTCAATTTTCCTAGATCTATATCTGGAGCCCCAAAGCTCATTCGTTATTTCACATTTCTCTCCCAGATTCTCCATTTGCTTCCTTCCCAAATTTCCATCCCGCAATCTCCATCTAATCATTTCCCCCCGTCCTTCTCCTCTTAGATTTTCTTATATAGGAAAGGATCCTTCCCTCCGAAGAAATCCCACCCTTTTTTCCTCCAATCAACCTTGTCCTTATCCTTTTAAATTCTCATTACTACATTCGGTTATCTTTATTGTACATTAAATCATATTTTTATTTAAATATATAATAAATGGTATTTTGATCTTTATCGCTTCAACCGACTTTGGGAAGAGGATCTTTTTTTAAAATTACTTAACATGACATGCCAAAGGATAAGTTAATTAACTTGGGCCTAATAATATTTATTTATTTATTATTTAATTAAATGTTATTAATGAAAATGAATTAATATATTATAAATAAGGTATTAATTAATTATTTTACTATTTAATTTATTTCCCATACATAAACACTTCATATAATTAAATTGGTATGAATACTACTACAATGCTTTCAATAATTAATTCATTTTTTTCTTCTACTTGGGAATTTTCATAATAAGTTAGTATGCATACTAGCGCAGTGCATGCAATGCATGCATATGTAGCTATCATATGCATGCCTCGTATACATGCTAATATTTTTATGTTACTTGTAAGTTGAAATGGGTCGTTACAAAAACCTAATAATATTATTTCTTTTTTGAAACAATAGCAAATGTGGCCATACTCACACACCTACCCTATAGAGAAAATGTTTATATAAAATCATTAAATAAGGTAAAGGCTTGAAACATAAAGGTTAAAAAACGCACACCTACAGTTAACTTCAAAAGAAAGTTAATTGGTTTGTATTGTGCAATTTGAAAACAAGCTCAAACATCTAAATGTTTCTTATTAAAAAAAAATACTAAGAAAACTACCCTGAGTCAATTAGCATAAAATTAATTAGCAATACATCATAATTCTTACCATAAAATAATAAAAAATCTAAAACCTGAGTCAATTAACATAAATTAGTTAGCCATACATGATAATTCTTACAATAAAATAATAAAAACTCTCTGCTTAGTTTAGGTCTCATTAATCTCTACCCGACAAAATCCTTAGCATGCAACAGAGTGATAGGATTATAAACATCTTGCGCCATATCACTTAAAAATTATGTGTTTTCATAACAAATATTATTCAATCACATAATTATGATGCATGTTGAAAACATTAATCAATTTCATAATTCTAATGAGCCTTAAATTATTCGAAATCCTTAATATTCCAAAGCATTATAATTAGGCCGATAGGCCTTCCTTTGGAACAGACTTTCGTCGTCCCTTTGTCTCCCGTGCTGACAGGTGGACAGTTATGCCATCGATGGGTTTCTCCCTTCCCTTTGTCTCCCGTGACAGTTATGCCATCGATGGGTTTCTCCGGAGAGTAATTTGACACCTGCAACTTGCCGGAATGGTGGCACATTCTTCGGATGTAGTGGCAATTTCAATGGTGCCATTATCGGTTGGAGTGGTAATTTCAGCCACATCTGCATACAATTACTACGCTGAGGCATCAAAATCGCCAATGTGGTTGGAAAGGCAGTTGGTACAGTCGAAGCAATGGCTTGGTACAAGTTGCTTTCTTTACGTTTCCTTTATTAGCTACCATCATACTTCATTCACAGCAACAAAGGTCGCATGAACGAACTTCTCTTAATCGTATTTACAGTGTACTTATTCGCAGTGCTCTACTGCAATAATTGTGTATGTTTATGCTCTTGCTGCTCCAATTTACATATCTTTTTTGTCTCCCTGAGCTTTCTTACAATTCTTCATTCTTGGTTGCAGGAATTGACCTTGACAATGTCAATTAAAAAAAGACCTTCAAAGGTTTTGAAGGCAGCGAAGAGTGTTTTTAAATCTTATAATGGGACACGACTATTTTATCTTGGGTTCTTTTACTTTTCTTCCTGTGGCTCCTTAAATGCTCCTTTCCTCGTTGGTATCTTCGTGTATCTTCTTGCTGTAGTCGGTACGCCCATCTGTGTCTGGGCAGGAACAAGTTTGGATTTTCCTGATCCACTGCCCACTCTTCATCGTCTCTATAAAGCCCGTTATCTATTGGGGGTTTGCCTGTGGGTAGACTCCTGAAGGGTATTCTGTTTCAAGGCTTTGCATAACAGTTTTAGGGAGGATTGATATCTGAGTATGTTGGGCAGGAACAAGTTTGGATTTGCTTGATCAATAGTAATAGAAGGCTTCCTGATGGAAAAACAGACAAGTATTCTGGACAGAGATGTAACTTACAGGTAAGTCTTTGTTTTATTGTATTTTGGGTGTGTTTTCTCTGCAATATATCAAGGGAGTTTCGTTTTTACTGTTCATTCTTTTCGGGGCAAAACTAGTGGCAAAGCTCAGGACTCAAATATAAGTCGTGTTAATCAAGAATTTTCGTTGATGCTTACAATTTCGCTTATAGCTGCGTCGGTAACCCAGTGAACTCTCCAAATCAGCTCATACTCGCCTTTTAGGGTGAACAATTTTAACTCATAAGTTTGCCTTTGCTTGTCCTGAAGATAAGGCAGATCCTACCCTTGAGTTATTGTGTTATTGTTCTACTGTTTGAATTGGGTCTTTCTAAAGGGCTTTCTTTCTTTTACTGTTTTTGGAGTTCGGAGATTTCGAGAAACAAGTCTCAAATTTCTGTGGACCTCTGTGAAAAGGGTGTTTCCAAGGTGCTTCTCTTTCCGTGTTAGTTTTGATAAAGGTTGAAGTTAGTCAAGGGCCTTTGTAGTCCATATGAAGTCGGTGTCTTTAACGCTTTATGCGTTCAACGTGAATTAATCAGCTGCTTTTCAAATATTTAGGAATTAAGAAGGCAGCCTGCGTTTTAAATTGCAGTGGTTGGAGGAATATGTCCCAAGGGACTGTACATTACATAGTGGACTTCCTCTGGCTTGGCTGCCAGTTCCGAGGGGTAACTATTCTTCCCAACTTGCTTTGTGACTTGCACCTGGCGTTGAATCTCATCCCAGGGTAGACCATAGTGGGAATGGAACCTTGGTGGATGGCTGAATCCTCTGTCAACCTGATAAACATACCAAATCCCCATTAGCAGTCTGAAGCTGTTTTAAGTTTGTGGAATAGATCTTTCATGGGGTTACTCTTTTGTTAAATTATTTGTCTGTTATCTTTTTCTTCAGAAAACCATATTTCAATCTGAAGTCGCTCCACTCTGATTATGAAATGGGTGTTTCACTTGTCCACAACATGTTACTTTCTAAGATTATCTGGCAATTCGCTAGGATTAGTTATATCAGAGTGTTGTGCTATTGGATTGGTGGTTGTTTCCAAAGGTCGGTACATCCTTATTTAATGGTTAATGTTCAGTGTATGAGAAGGATTGTGCTATTGGATTGGTGGTTGTTTCCAAAGGTCGGTACATCCTTATTTAATGGTTAATGTTCAGTGTATGAGAAGGATGGATGCCAATCTGAAGTTTTGTACAGCTCTGTGAAATCGTTACTTACAAAATTTATGCACATCTTGGGGAATTATACTGTCGGTGGCACTGTTCCTGACATGTGCAACGCTGGCACTCATATCCCTTTTTGGGCTCCACTTAGCTGTCTAAAGGAATGATCCATACACCTGCAATGAGGATTCTTCATAGGACCCTGAGTTGCACTATTACTTTACATGCAGCATTAGCATCCATGTCCTAAGTTTTTGTATATCCTTATTTAATGGTTAATGTTCAGTGTATGAGAAGGATGGATCCAATCTGAAGTTTTTGTACAGCTCTGCGAAATAGTTACTTACAAAATTTATGCACACCTTGGGGAATTATACTCTTGGTGGCACTGTTCCTGACATGTGCAACAAAATTTATGCACATCTTGGGGAATTATACTCTCGGTGGCACTGTTCCTGACATGTGCAACGCTGGCACTCATATCCCTTTTTGGGCACCACTTAGCTGTCTAAAGGAATGGTCCATACACCTGCAATGAGGATTCTTCATAGGACCCTGAGTTGCACTATTACTTTACATGCAGTGTTAGCATCCATATCCTAAGTTTTTGTACATCCTTATTTAATGGTTAATTTTCAGTGTATGAAAAGGATGGATGCCAATCTGAAGTTTTTGTACAGCTCTGCGAAATCGTTACTTACAAAATTTATGCACATCTTGGGGAATTATACTCTCGGTGGCACTGTTCCTGACATGTGCAACGCTGGCACTCACATCCCTTTTTGGGCACCACTTAGCTGTCTAAAGGAATGATCCATACACCTGCAATGAGGATTCTTCACAGGACCCTAAGTTGCACTATTGCTTTACATGCAGCATTAGCATCCATACCCTAAATTGGGCACCATCTAGCTGTCCAAAGGAATGAGCCACACCCATGTTTTTAGGATTCTTCATAGTGTTCCTTATCAGATGGTTATGACTTTTGCACTAAATATATACTGTTTTTTTTTTAAATCTTTTGGAGATTAAATAAATCATTTCTTTAGGCCCCTCTTATTTTAGGCCAGTAATTTCATGCTTCAAGAGTTGCAAACTTTATTAAACTAGGAAATTAGTAACAGAGGTCTCAGGTGAAAGAGGTAGTACAAAGAAACTAATGAAATTGATATTTCAGTTTCACAGACCTTCTCCACTAAATACTCGTAGAATTCGTTTATACAAACATTAGAGTCCAGTTCCTTGACTATATGAAATACTAGGCATGAAGTGAAACATGGCCTTGGTGGAGGACTTATTTTCCAGTTGATGACTGTCGTCAAACTGGGTTGTGCAAGATTATAAATAAGACACTATATCATGTCCATTCTGACAGGCATATCAAAACATTCTTTTACCCTTCTGATTACAGCAAAGAACCTTTAGATGTGATTCTTCAAATGTTTTGGATCAAATCATGTTGCTAGAACACACTCATTGAGTTCTCTATTGTTTCTGATTTCTGCCAGAGCTTTACTGGCATATCTGACTGAAAAGTTTGAACTTTATGAAATGAGTAGTGAGTTTTATTCTGAAATGAACTCTATTGTGTATTTGTTGAGTACTTGTTTTGAAGGATAAACCTGTAAAACGAGTGCTTATGTGAAAAATAGAACAGAAGATCTTGACTGCATTTGTGACATATTTGCTGGAGTTCTTTAGTGTTGTCTCATAAATAAAGATCACACTGTAATGATTACCCACAACTTGCAAGAAGAGCCCTGGATTTTAGTTGTTGAAGATTATCGTTTGGGTGTGATGCTTAAATTCTATAAGTTGATCAGAAGAAATGCCAAAATCACAATGCAGATCTAATTTCAAAGAGTGTTTGGTAATAAATTTTCTGGTCTCCAGCTTCTGCATTAAGAATTGTTTGAGTTTACTGCTCCAGGATTATCTGTGTGTAGAATTTCCATACTTGATGTTTTGAATCACACTTGATTTCGTTTTCAGGAAGGAATAAATCATGGGAATGATAACAGAATGACAGTTAATTAGTATTGATAGCGAAGGAAATAGAAGCTTACTTGGGTCTTAAGTAAAGCTGCTCTAGAGGGTTGTATCAGTTGGTTGAAAGCTATGTTGCACTGGTTTTGGGTATGGAGGAACGACAGGGACGAGTCCCCGAAATGGCTAGAGTGCACCCCCAAATTTTCACGGGACGGCGGGTTGGGCACGACAATTATATATATAAAACATTTGTTGTTGTTTCAAGCTTGTAGTATTATGCACATCCCTTACACTCGCCAATTAAAATCTCAAAAAATTTAAAAAAAGGTTGAATGACGTTCCATTATTGGCCACTAGACATAAGCTTTAGCTAGAGGAAACTTAAATGTGACTACTTTAAATTTGTAATAAGGTCCATGAACAATCTATCAAATAGAATTGTCTTTACAACAGTTTTTTTCCTCAAATTTCTTGTTAATGATGACTATGTTAAACATAAAAGACATTCCCTTTTCAATAGGTTTTGTAAAAGTGATAGGTTTTGCAAACGTTTACAGCTATGTTGAAAACTACTATAAAATATTTTGGTTTTTTTAAAGATATTAAATTCATATTTCAGATTAAGGGATTGAATAGGAATTTATATAAACATTTATAGTATGCAATCCAACAAAGGCAGTTGGTACAGTCGAAGCAATGGCTTGGTACAAGTTGCTTTCTTTACGTTTCCTTTATTAGCTACCAACATACTTCATTCACAACAACAAAGGTCGAATGAACGAACTTCTCTTAATCGTATTTACAGTGTACTTATTCACAGTGCTCTACTGCAATAATTGTGTATGTTTATGCTCTTGCTGCTCCAATTTACATATCTTTTTTGGCTCCCTGAGCTTTCTTACAATTCTTCGTTCTTGGTTGCAGGAATTGACCTCGACAATGTCAATTAAAAAAAGACCTTCAAAGGTTTTGAAGGCAGCGAAGAGTGTTTTTTAAAAAATAAATTGTTCACACTTAATGTGACTTCCACCAGTTAAAGTCTTGAAAATGACAAGTTCTAGGCGTTTATTTGGAAACCCAGCGAGTGTACCAGGAGGCACATTTTCAACAGAAGTATTTGACACAGAAATCGTGCCTTCATCTCATGCGAGCGTTGCTCCCATTCTTCGTGTCGCTAATGAAATAGAATCGTTATGTCAAGTAGATTTTATGATTTTGATAAAGCACACAGGCGTGACCCAGCCTCTCGTGGGAGAAGCATACACCAATTCAAGAATTCTCTATTGCGACGTCTGAAAAGAGTAAGAAGTCTGCAACGTCCTAAAAGAGTAAGAATTATTTTCAAGACTGCTTTATCTTATGCTTTATATGTATGTCTTTCGATTTCATTTTTATGATTCTATATTGGAGTACGCCATTTTATACTCTATTTGGAAAATATTTGGTCTTTGATTATCACCCTTTAGTTAATCACCAAGAAGAAATAAAATTTCCCATTTAAAGGAGAACCCTCTACAACATTCCCACCTATGAGAGACATTCTGTGTATTGTCTAGATTGTTTGTTGAAAGTTGTACAATTTATCATAGAGGAAATTAATCTTAATTTGAACACATCATATGGTTCTTCAACTGCAAACTGCTTTGGCATTATATGGAAAATAAGCATATTCATCAACAATTGCTACATGCTCATTTTATATAATAGAAGTCATCATAATTCCCTTACGATTGTGTTTTAGGAAGCACATTCCTTTCTGAAAACATTGTTAAGGTTTTTCCTGCCCCATTTCAACCTAAGAGTTGAGTAAACATGTAATTTGTTGGGGTGGATGTGGGTAGTTTTGCTATTGCTCTTATTTGTTGTGTATACAAGATCTAAGCTGGTTACATACTGGTATCAAAGACACATTTACTTATTTTCCTGGTTTGCAAAATTATATATAGATATTTATTGATGACTCAAGTAATTAATTTTACTATTATTTGCTTATAAAATCTAGAACAGGAAAGTGTTTATCTGGCCGTTTGAGTAAAGAAGTTTCAACTCTAATATTTTGATTTTAAATTTGAATCATATATTTAATTTTATTGTAAATTACAATTTCTTTTTCTAAATTAAGATATTTTTTATTTTGCTATAAAAAAAAATGTATGCCATTTTTTTTTTCAACATTAAAAAATATTTTTAATTTCAATATACATTATATAATTTAAAATCATATATATATGTATATTTTTTTTATTTCATTCTACACTATATAATTTCTATTTCACTTTAAATTATAAATATAGATATTAAATTTTATATAACCATTTAGGTAACACAAGTCTTATTGTTGTTAGAGATTGTGAATATGAGTTATCAATAACATGATTATTGTGTAATTATGTTGTTAGAAATTATGAATATAAATGGTAAATACCATGGTTTTAGTAGTTACTGGATATTCAACCAGATAATTCGAACAAGCAACAAAACGTTGAAATTCACCATCTTGTGCCCGTTGAAGATCTCAAACTTTGGTTCCAGCTGCAGAGACTAATTTATTTTAGAAAAGGCTAATTGCATGTTGGCCGCATTTCCATACCACTTCCGTACCAAAAATGTTACTGTCCAGAAACGACACCAAATTTGGATAGTGCAGTTCATTAAGAGAAATGGATTTGTTGTACATAAAAAAGTCTTAAACTTTGAAAGAAGTCCCCAAAAGTATTAATGAAGTTCTGAGCAACTTTACTCTGTTTTTTATTTTTTCATACAATATCACTGCTTTTCAAAACATCATAGTCTATTTCTTCTATGTTTGGTTCTTTCTCAAGCAAGCATATATACATAGAAATTATGCACATTACATAATGTACTTTTTCTTCTCCTTCTGAGGGATTTTTGTCTTACTACTTTTTGGTTCATCTATAGACAAGGCGACAAGGCTACTTTTTTGTGTTAACCAGTCACAAATTTCTCCACTTTTCATTTACCATGTACAACGTTGTAATTTACTTTTTATTTAAAAAGAAAAGCGTCTTGCCAATAATCTATTGAATCTATTGAGCTTTAAGTATGAACGCGTTCTACACTTACTATATTGATATGAATGGTTTGGTTTTGGTTTTGTTCTTTTAATATCAAATGCACTGGTACAGGATGGTCAACGTGGTTATTGCCTTCGTCACTACTGAACTTTATATATGCTTGACTGAGGCCATACAAGGACTTTACAAGTTTGCATACTTTATGTTCATGTCCTTTCACAGCAAATCCTTCAGGCTGGGACATAAAAACATTCTCTTTTAGATCTCCATTCAAGAATGCAGTTTTTACATCCATTTGATGGACTTTCCAACCGTTCTAAGCAGCTAGTGCAAAGAGTGTCCGGATGGTGGCCAATTTTGCTGTGGGGGAAAAGTTTCCTCATAATCGACCCCTTCCTTCTGTGCAAATCCTTTTGCCACAAGCCTAGCTTTGTGCTTGTCAAGTGAGCCATCAGCTTTGTATTTGTTCTTGTAGACCCACTTGCAGCCAATTGGTTTGGTTCCAAATGGAGGATCAACCTGCTTCCAAGTGCCATTCTTTATGAGGGCATCATACTCCTTTTTCATTGCTTCTTTCCACTCATCATGAGAAGCAGCTTCTTTGAAGGAATTTGGTTCAAAATCTGTAGACAAGTTCAATTCACAATCATAAGTAACATCCATATCAACAGGTGAATTAGAGTCATCTACATCACCTCCATTTTGTCGGTTTGAATTTATGGTTCCTGTTTTTCCAATTTCATTAGGATGAACACTTTCAAGTGTCTTTGTCAGCCACTTTGGGGGACCTTTCTGAGATGGTCCAGGCTGCTCTGTTGATTGAGTTGGGACTGAATCAAGATTGAGTCTCCCAATTCTATCAATTACATCACTTAAAGCATCATCCGTTGTTGGAGTTTCATGCAGGGGAGATTGTTCTTCAGAAGAAGATTCCACATGTTGATCTAGTATAGGAATCCCCCCTTCAAGATGTGGAATCTGATTATCAAATTCTTGAAACGATTTTGTTTTTGCAAATCTATCCAAGCGATCAAGTTGTCGCTCAACAACATTGTCAGATTTGGATGATTCCAGAAAAATGATATCTCTAGATACAACAAACTTTTTATTTACTTCATCATAGAGGCGGTATGCTTTAGAGGTGTTTGAATACCCCAGGAAGATACACTTACGACTTCTAGCACCAAGTTTGTTTCTATTTACCTTTGGTATCAAAGCATAACAGGTGGAACCAAAGATCCTGAGATGTTTTACCGAAGGAACATGTCCATACCACAATTCATAAGGAGTCTTGTTTCTTATAGCATTAGATGGACATCTATTCTTTATATATGCAGCACATAGAACAGCATCAGCCCAAAACATTATCTTTACATTTTTGAAGAAAAGCATGGATCGTACCATATTCAAAATTGTTCTATTCATTCTTTCTGCTACACCATTCTGTTGGGGATTATAAGTTACAGTTGTTTGATGTTTGATCCCATGTTGGCGAAGATAGTTTTCCAATTCATTTGATGTATATTCTTTTCCATTATCAGTGCGAATAGACCCAATATGAGATTGTGCATCATTTTCAATCCATTTATGAAAATTCTTGAATGTTTGAAAAGCATCAAATTTGTTCTTCAATAAATAAACCCAACACATTCTGGTGTAATCATCAATAAATGTCATGATATATTTATTTCCATTTGCAGAAGGAACAGGCATTGGACCACATAAATCTGAATGAATGAGTTCAATCTTCCTATGTGCTCTTGAATGTGAATCATGAAAAGACTGTTTGCTATGCTTTCCTAGAATGCAAGCATCACATTGCTTATGTTTCCTAGGAATTGTAGGCAAACCAGCAACACCATTTTTCTTCAATAAGAGGAGACTGTCATAGTTTAAATGTCCAAATCTAGCATGCCATAATAAACTTGATGGAAGTGTACCTTCTTCATGATGAGAAATATATGAGAAATGTTGTGCATGAGCAGAGGTTCCTTGCAATTTGAGAAGCCTTTCTTCTTCTATTCCCCTCATGACAAGTGAGTGGTCAGATGCTTTTCTTACCTCAAGCTTGCCATCAAACATATCAATGGAGTGACCTTGCTGGCGGATGTGGACCAAGGACAACAAGTTTCTCTTGAGCTGTGGGAGATATAGAACATGATCCAGAAGAAAGTCTGGAAGACCAGGCAGTTTAAGCCTGATTGTGCCAAGCCCTGATGGCTTGATTTTTGACTGATCTGCAAAGTATACTGCTCCATCAACATTGTTAGTGAAATCTTCAAAAAAATCTTTCCTATGAATCATATGACAGGTTGCTCCTGAATCAAGTAACCAATCATTTTTCGAAGAAGCAAGTGAAGCATTAAACAAATATTCATTTACTCCAATGTTACATTGTGCCTCAATATAGTGAGCGGATTCAAGTTATTTACCTTTGTCTGTATCATCAGTTTTACCTTTCTGCTGGTTTCTTTTCTGCTCAATTTTGTCCCATGGTAGCTTGCATGTAGAAGCATCATGTGATCCATTTCGTTTGCAGCGAATGCAATGCAGATCTGTTTTTTCTGCTTGAGAATGTCTACCCCCCTTCCTCTAAAGTATCTTCCTCTTCCTCTTCGTCCACCTCTTCCTCTTGTAGAATCTTGAGAAGGATGCTTTTCTTTATGAGCAAGGCAAACAATCTCTTCAGAAGATTCAGGGACTGTCTTCTTTCCAAAGGCTTTCTCTCTTTCAGCAAACTTTTTCACAAGAGAGTCAAAGGTTATATCTTTAAGATTTCCATTTGCTTGTAAAGACTCAAGATAATTGGAGTAAGTAGGATAGAGTGCCTTGAGAAAAGCAATAAGAGGGATATCCAACTCAACCTTAGTGGATTTGATATCATGCATTATGGATTTTACTTCAGATGCAAGAGCAAGAGGATCATTATTTTTTAGTTCAAGAGTGGAGAGTTTAATCATGAGCTGAACAACTTCAAGTGCAGAATGTGATTCATAGAGTTCTTTGAGCTTTTGTAAAGCTTCAAAGGCAGTTGAATATGATGAAATATGGCGACTTACTTCTTCATTTACAGATGTTGCGATTAATGCATATGCTTTGCTGTTCTTGTTATCCCAAATGACGAGCTCTTTGTCTGATGTAGGTTGCACTGGGTCATTGTCTCCTTCTCTGACACACACTCCTTTCCACAGCTCATTGAAGATGAGGGTGTGTTTTATCATCCGGGACCATTCAGGATAGTTCTCCTTGCCAGTGAGAACTATTCCTACCATAGAGATGATTGAATGCATTCTGTAAAAAATTACTTCTGCTGCTGATAAAAAAGTGAAATTGCACTCAAAAAGGCATTCTCAAAGGCTAAAACTTTATGCACTATATTTTCTTCAAATCCCTCTAATGTTAGATAAAAGCATCCAGAATAATACCAGCTGTTCATCCATACATAACTTCAATACTTACAAGATTATCTGAATACTTATTACAATGATGCAAACTCGGTTTCACCTTATACTTATTACAATGATACAACAAAATCGATGTCGCAATTATCGACTGCAGCTCCTAGTTATAGGACTGAATCTTTCCATACACTGCCGGAAACGATGACCGCCAAGTCCAAACTGATGTAAAAGGACAAGGTTATAATTTACTCCACGATTTATGCACAATATAACTCAGTCCATGGTTTATACAGTCCACAGTTATAACTCAGGCCACGGTTTATATACAATATACAGTCCAAGGTTATAACTCGGTCCACGGTTTATGCATAATTCAACTCAGTCCACGGTTTATGCACAATTCAACTCAGTCCACGGTTTATGCACAATTCAACTCAGTCCATGGTTTATGCACAATTCAACTCAGTCCATGGTTTATATACAATATACAGTCCAAGGTTATAACTTAGTTTACGGTTTATGCACAATATATGGAAAGACTGTCGTTTCCACAGTTTACATACCATCGCCCTTATCCGCTTCAAATCTTCACGCAGCTACAGCTCGACCATGGTTTATGCATATTGAAACACCATCGCTCTCATCCGCTTCAAGTCTTCACGCAGCTACAGCTCGACCATGGTTTATGCATATTGAAACACCATCGCTCTCATCCGCTTCAAGTCTTCACACAGCTACAGCTCGACCATGGTTTATGCTCTTCGGTGGTCATTTGTCGTGGTGCACCACGCAAACCCAAGTCGCTACCATCCACGAGAATATCATCTGCAGGTTCTATCGAAGCATTTTACATCCCGTTGAATGATTCTGATCTTCAGTGGTTGTTCGACTCACATCTGATTAGTCGGTCACCCACATTTGAAGAAAAAACAACGCCGATCATTTCTCCCTATATATAGAATCTTCGGACAAAATCTTTGCATAATGAGCTACATAACACTAGTATTAGTCGTTCAATGGCTGCTGCAACTTGCTAGTATAGCATTTGAGTGTTTGTGCTTGTCAGAACTGTGAGGTATTTTGCAAGGAAACCGAAGCTCACGGCCCTCTTACCGTTACAGGACAGAGGCAGGCACCAACGCATACCATATCAGGACAGAGGCAGGCACCAATGCATGCCATGTCAGGACAGAGGCAGGCACCAACGCATACCATGTCAGGACAGAGGCAGGCAGAGGAGTTACAAGGGGCACAAAGGCTAAAAAAAAGGGCTGGCTCTGATACCATGTCAGGCCAGGAGTAACTCCAGACTTGGCAGAAAAACTGATTCATTTATTTCATTAGGTAGCTATTGTTATATACATGAATGTGACTGATCAGTTCATCTTCTTGATGACTGTTCACATTCCAAATTCACCCAATCGCAGAGGATTAGGTGTCAACATACAATAATTCCTAGGCTTTAATAGATTAATTAAATTTTAATTGTTTTACTAATGATGAATTGCCTAGTCCAGTTGTAGTATCAGTAGTACAATTTCAGTACCCAATCATCGTTGGCATATTTCTGGCCTTCTAGAAAAAAATTATGGTGCATGAGTTTTGTAGCCAAGAGTTCAAAAGTTATTTTAGAATGTTCAAATCGCACCCAATTCGCATGTATGAGCTATCATCGTTGAAATATTGTTACAAATCAAAATTTCTAAATTGCCAACTTTCGGCATGATTCTCAAGGGGATGGAGGATAATATGAAGATTTCAAGACATGGGTTTTGTCCAAAGTATGGAAAATTAGATAAGAATCAAACAATTTCTCGATATTTTTCATGATTTGGAAGATATACAAGGTTCTTTTAGCACAATTTGTTGAAAATGCACAATTTTCTCAAATTTCTAAATCATGCCTAGCTCTGAGGAAAATATAAAATCAGTCATCTTAACAGTATGGGAAATGAATTTCAACTATTTTGATGGTATGGGAATCATCTTTCTATGTATATTTTATATTTTGGGGATCAAAATTACCCAATCTAGTCTTGAAAATCACTAGTTGTATCTTGGATGTATCTCATAGTTAGGTAAAAATCAAAGATTGGGGGATTGCTTTTGATCCACCCAACACTCCTCTTTGCACAAATAATGATATTGAGAACAAATCTCAATCTTCTCATCATTCACTTTGTAATAGAATTGAGATAGGTAGTTGACAGAAGGTGGATTATGGCAACAAGCTAAGGCTTGTTCCTCTTCGTAATTATGTGCATTTATTCATCAATGAAAGTTATTTTTTATTCATCTTTCGTTCATCATTGTGATATGATCTAAGTATTTTTTAGCATCACTTAGGTTGGTAAGGATTCCTCAATGTTGGGTGATGTCTTGCCCCTTTTGCTTTGCTAGTTTAGTTTAGTTTTCTAGATTATTTTCTTTATGTCCTTTCTCTTGTTTTCAATTATGTTTTTCCTTCTTGTTTTATTAAATCTCACGGTTTTATATTGTTTTGATTTGTAGCATAAGAGATCCACTATAGGAAAGGGTCATTGAAGGAGCATCATGATAATAAGGATTCATTCTTGCAAAGTTACCTTTAAAATAGCAACAAGAAATCATAATTAATTTGTCCTTGAATTAAATTAGAAATTAAATCAAATTTCTATTCTCATAGCAACTTGTAATAGTTAACTAAGTTAATTTGACTTAGTTGGCTCAATAAATTCGATTTGGAAGTCTACCTAGAGTCATGTAGAGTGATTCCTAAATTTTAGGGGTCCAGGTTAAGTTTTTTTGAGTTGTAATCAATTAACTCATTCTAACTGAGTTATAGTCAGTTAAACTAGTTCAAACAGTTGGAGGAACTAGTAGTGGGGATCAGATTCACTCCTCGACCAGTTAACTGAAGATTCACTCATAAATAACTCATGCATGTCAGTTCATAGTAAGACCTAGTTGAGATTAGAGTTCAGGGACAATGTACTATCAGTTGTATAATTTTCTGAGTTGTACAGATGGTGCATTAAATCAGTAGAAGGCCTATGATGGATTGTGTAGTTATGAGTGGGGAATTTCTCAATTAAATATGGGCTAATTCTCTCAAGAATTGTGTAAGGAAGTAGGGGCTTGGCAAGTAGGATAATTGGCTAAGTGTTGGCTTGAGCTGGTTTGTGAAGCGGTGAGATAGTTTGTTCTTGTGCAGGAATTGTTTGAGTTGAAGAAGCATTGTATTTTCTTCTCAGATCTTCTGGTTAATGCAATATAGCTAGTCAGCGTTTTGGAGCAGTTGATTTCCCCATAAAATTTTTGTGTTGTGTGTGATTGAAACTATTCATTTTCTGCTTAGTGTTTTCATTGATCAATTTTGGTTTCCGCTGATGAGTAGAGTAGATTCTTGTCTTTTGTTTTAGCATATCACATAAGTTGTTGAATTTAAAGTAAAAATCTACATGGTATCAGAGCTGAATACATTATAAAAGAGGAGAATATGAGTTTGTTTTGCAGTGAAATTGAAATTTACAGGTTCATACTTTAGAGTCAGCAGGATGTCATTCTACAATTTGAGACTTGAGTATGCCCTGGAGGGTAGCTCAAATTATATAGCTTGGAAGGACAGGATGGAGGTAGTGTTGGAAGACAACGGGCTGAAGGAATTCATAAATCATGATATTCTAAAGCCTCCATCATCGTATGCTAAAGATTTGGTTGAATGGAGAAAGTGTGTAGCAAAGGTGAGAAGGATTATCCTAGAAGGAGTTCGAGATCATATTGTCTCGAATCTCTACGGTAGGGAAATTCCATTTGCAATGTGGAAGGCATTGACAGACCTGTTTCAAAATAGTAATGACCACAGGAATTTGTCACTGAAAGACCAACTCAGAAAGATCAAGATGGAAAAGGGTGACTCAATTTCGATGTACTTGACCAAGTTCACCCAATTTCGGGATGACCTTGGAAGTGTCGGGATTATTGTTGCAAAAGAGGATCTAGCACTACTAGGACTTCCCAAGAGCTGGTACAGTTACCGGGAATCAGTTAATGGGAGGGAGAAGCTACTAGAGAGGGAGAAATTTTTGTCTCAATTGGTACATGAAGAGATTCGGCAAAACACCAGAGACATATCCTCATCAAAGCATGATGATGATGAGAATTGTGCCTTAGCTAGTAAGGAAAAGAAATGGAAGGGGAAGTTATCCCATTCCAAATCATATTCTTGTCAAGGAGGGAAGAAGAAGGACATGTTGAAAATAAAGTGTTTTCACTGTCACGAGTTGGGACACTTTACCATAAAGTGTCCACACAAGAAGGCTGGTAAGAATCCCTCAGGAGGAGTGGCAGGTGAAGCTCTTGCTTCACAGTTTGAAGTGGATTTTACCCTCATCAATTGTATGGTATCATTGATGATGGGTAGTGGACAATGGAGCTTCATTTCATATGAACGGTAACAAATATATCTTCAGTAACTTGGAGGAGAAAGATCTCCAGATTCATATCGAGATGGGTGATGATGGGAGGTATAGTGCAATCGAGGTTACATTTCAGAGGGAGTTTGATTTTCCCCTCACTTTGTGAGATGTTATGTATGTTTTGGGTTTGAAGAAGAACTTTGTTTATGTTTCCATGTTAGAGGATAGAGGTTGTGATGTGATATTTAGTAAGGGAAAGGAGTTCTTTAGTCACATAGCCATAAGATAGGTGAAGCGGATAGGGGTTCAAGTGAAGAACCTCTACAAATTGGAGGTAGAAGACTATGTTTCTCTAAGAACTAAAGTATAGAAGGTGTAGAGCCGAGACATAGGTGAGGTGTGGCAGAGGAGATTGGGACACTTGCATCATGGCGCTTTGAAGATCTTGCAGCAAATTTCTACAAGGCTTCCCAAGGGTACAATAGAGTATAGTGACACATACAAAGGGTGTACATTGGGGAAGTACACCAAAGGTTCCTTTCATGACAAAGACAGTCAAGCATAAGCAATCCTTAATCAAGTTCACTCATATGTGTGTGGACCGTTCTCGACAGCATCCACAACCAAGCACAGGTATTATGTAATATTTTTTGATGATTTTTCTCGTAAGTGTTGGATTTTATTCATGCAGAAGAAAGATCAGAGGTTCGCAAACTTTTATGAATTCAAAAAACTTGTCGAGAAAGATATTGGAAGGAAAGCTAAAGCTCTCAAAAGCGATAACGACGGAGAGTATGTGTCGAATGAGTTCAAAACTTTATGTGCATCAGAAGGCATTCGACAGGAGTTGATAGAACCTCATAACCCATAGCAGAATGGGGTGGCTGAAAGGAAGAATAGAAGTATTGTTGGAGTGGCACGACTGATTTTGCATGATCAGGGCCTACCATTACACTGGTGGGTTGAAGCATGGAACACAATTGTTTATTTTCATAACAGAAGCCCTCATCGAATTCTTGGGATGAGTACACCAAAAGAGGCTTTTTTAGGGAAGAAACCAGATCTGGCACACTTCAAGATCTTTGGTTCTTCAGTCTACTTCCATCTTAACAAATATGCACGAAAAAGGCTAGAGACAATAGCTGAGTTGGGCATATTTGTGGAGTACACAGATACACCTCACAACCATCGGGTGTACAACACGATGACAATGGTTCGCAGAAATGTGAAGTTCGATGAAGAGAAGGCCATGAGATGTTCCCTTGAGAGGGAACTTCAGCTACATGAGTTTTAGGATATTTTATCTCCAAAAGAGGAACCTCAAGATGATCTGGAGCAACCACATGTAGAGGAGAAGGGAGTGAAAACACCCACTCGTGCAAACTCTAACAGAGATGGGAGAAAGTGCACCAAAAAGGCTAATGAGTTATTGCGTGATGCTAGAGAGAATGTGGGATCACCCACATCACAGCATAAGAAGAGAAGGTCACCAAAGAGGTACACTGGCTACATGGCTCTGAAGAGCGAGAGTGTAGAGATTGAGCCATCCTCTTTTGAGAAAACAATACAGCAACTAGTTTGGGTTGATGCCATGGTTGAGCAGTATAACTCCATTATTAGGAACATTGTTTGGGAGGTGGTCCCAAGACCAGAAGACAAGTCAATGGTGAGTTTCATATGGCTTTACAAGGTAAAAAAAGCAACAAATGGTACTGTGGAGAAACACAAGGCTAGGTTTGTGGCTAGAGGGTTCTCTCAGTTGGAGGGGATTGATTATGATGAGACTTTTTCTCCTGAAGCAAGGTACTCATCAATCAGATCCATTCTAGCATTATCAGTGCATATGGGATGGAAGACACATCAGATGGATGTAAATACAACATTCCTCAATGGCATGATTGAGGAAGAGGTGTATATTGAGCATCCTGAAGTATTTGAGACCTTCAACAAATAGTCACATGTGTACATACTCAAGCGAGTGTTGTATGGACTAAAACAAGCACCCCGTTCTTGGCACATCGAGATCGATAGTTATTTCACCGGTTTGGGCTTCACCAAAAGTGAAGCAGATGCAAACCTTTACCATATTTTGGTTGAAGTTAACTTGTTGATTATTGTTTTATATGTCGACGATATGATTCTAACATGTGATGATAAGTTGATCAAGTCTTGCAAAGAGGATGTTGCAAGAGAGCTTGAAATGAAGGACTTGGGCCTCATGCACTACTTTCTATGGATGGAAGTATGGTAAGGAGATGAGGAACTGTTTGTCTCTCAGGGAAAGTATGCCAACGAGATACTGAAGAAGTTCCACATGGAGAGAAGTAAACCCATGGAGACTCCTCTAGCTGGTAACTGGAGGAAGGAGGATGCTACTTCAAGTGACATAGTGGAGGCTATTTTTTACAGACAGCTTATGGGTTCACTCACGTATTTGGTGAATGCACGACCGGACATGTGTTATGCAGTTAATCAACTTAGTCAAGCCTTCTTTTGGGTGTTTTAATCCTTCCAAAAGTTGAGGGGATCAAAGATCAAAGTTGAAGGAAGGGGGACCCTTCCAGGAGACCCCCCTAAAGGGGGGCCGAAGGCTCAAGGCTCAAGGAAGGCCAAAGGCTCAAGCATTTATGAATATGGCTCTGTCTCTTCAAGCTTTTCTATGGATCCTTTGCTCTTCGAGCCAGAGATTCTATGGATATGGCTCTGTCTCTTCGAGCCAGAGAATGAGCTCTTCGAGCAGCTCTATCTCTTCGAGCTTTTCTATGAATCCTTTGCTCTTCGAGCCATAGAAGGAGCTCTTCCAGCAATAATGGATCCTTTGCTCTTTGAGCCAGAGAATGGATCCTTTGCTCAACATGGTTAAGCTGACCAAATTGTATTGGAAGGCAGCTAAACATGTGTTGAGATACCTCAGAGGCACCACTCCATTTGGTCTTTGGTTCAGATGGACAGAGGGAGTGAAGCTTCAAGGCTTCACCGATGCAAATTGGGCAGGGATTCCATCTGATAGGAAGAGAACATCAGGTGGGATCTTTAGTATTGGGTCGATAGATCTTTCTTGGTACAACAAGAAATAGAGATTAGTTGCACTCAATTCAGTATAAGAAGAGTACATGGCTGCTAGTCAAGCAGCTTGTGAGGCTATCTGGATGAGGAAGATTCTAGTTGGTTTGTTTGGTCAGTAGATGGATCTAACAGTGACTTACTGTGACAATCAGAGTTGTATCAAACTCTTTGAGAATCTAGTTTTTCATGATCGGTCCAATCATATTGATATATGGTATCATCATCTTCGAGATTGTGTGCAGAGGAGAATCATGTTGCTGGAGTACATTCCCATAGAGGGGCGGGATGTAGATATTTTTACGAAGGCCTTGTCAAGATACATACAATATTTTATAACACAGTTTTAAGTTATCATTGTTTTAGACATTTACACTAAATTATTAGATTCATTCAAATGCAAAATGTAAACCTCATATTTTGTAATTTGTAATTTTAATAGATTCATTTTAAATAAGTCAACACAAAACAACTTAAAAAAAAAAAAAAAAAAACTTAAGAATCACCTACTAACATTATAGGTATGATTGAATGCAAAATGTACCAACTAAATGCAAATATGTAAAACATTTAAAAGCATCAAACCATGCATGCATCATGCAAATTGTGGACCATGTTTTATAATGCAATTTTATCTAACTTATGTAAATGTGCATTCAAACAAATTTAAATTAAAATTCAATTATCAACCGACATCCATAGTAGCCTTTCTATACATGAATGCAAAATGTACATACCATATTTGATAATACAAATTTAAGTTATCATTATTTTAGACATTTACATCGAATTATAAGATTCATCCAAATGCAAAATGTAGACCTCACATTTTGTAATTTTCAATTTTAATAGATTCATTTTAAATAAGTTAAGACAAAACAACTTTAAAAAAATAAATATAAAAAAACTAAAAAACTAAGAACCATCTACTAACATTATTGGAATGATTGAATGCAAAATGTACCAACTAAATGTAAATATGTAAAACATTTAAAAGCATCAAACCATGCATGCATCATGCAAATTGCGGGCCATGTTTTATAATGCAATTTTATATCACTTATGTAAATGTGCATTCAAACAACTTTATATTAAAAATTAACTATCAACTAACATCCATAGTATTCTTTCTATACATGAATGAAAAATGTACATACCATATTTTATAGTACAATTTTAAGTTATCATTGCTTTAGACCACTACATCGAATTATAAGATTCATTCAAATGCAAAATGTAGACCTCACATTTTGTAATTTGAAATTTTAATAGATTCATTTTAAATAAGTCAAGACAAAATAACTTTACAAAAACCTATGAATCATCTACTAACATTATAGGAATAATTGAATGCAAAATGTACCAACTAAATGCAAATATGTAAAACTTTTCGAAGCATCAAACCATCCATGCATCATGCAAATTGTGGGCCATGTTTTATAATGCAATTTTATCTAACTTATGTAAATGTGCATTCAAACAACTTTATATTAAAATTTAACTATCAATTGACATCCATAGTAGTCTTTCTATACATGAATGCAAAATGTACATACCATATTTTATAATACAATTTTAAGTTATCATTGTTTTAGACATCTACATCGAATTATAAGATTCATTCAAATGCAAAATGTAAACCTCACATTTTGTAATTTGCAATTTTAATAGATTCATTTTAAATAAGTCAAGACAAAACAACTTTAAACAAAACCTAAGAATAATCTACTAACATTATAAGAATGATTGAATGCAAAATGTACTAACTAAATGCAAATTTACTTTCATTGCTACATATTCATGAACTTAAATATGTAAAACCAAGTTTTAAGCATCAAACCATACATCATGCAAATTGTACCATGCAAAATGTACATAAACTCCAAAATTAGCATGTATTAAATCATAATAAAGAGTTCAAGATTTAAAATATGTCCAAAATTTATATCATTATAAAAGTAAATATATAATAAAAAGTTTTCAAATAATAAGATGCATCAATTCATAATAAAGAGTTTTACTTTAAATATGTCCAAAATTTATATCATGATAAAAGTAAATATAATATAAAAAGACCGTCAAATAAAAAGTTGCATCAAAGAGAATCTCGTTGAAATATACGATTTATCAACATCCTCGTGCTCTCATCAGTATCATGGGTGCCCTGCACAACATGTGTAATTGCATATATACATAAGATTATGTACTTTAAAATTAAATTTTAATGTTTTAAAATTAAATGAGAATGTAATATCATCAAAACAAAATTATAAAAAGTTTCAAATTCCATGCAATACCTCATGGTGTTCCCCCTCCATTGTGCCCTTTTGGTGTTCACCATGCATTGCGCCCTCCTGGATGCCCTATACAATACATGTACATGTATAAGTTAAAAAATTTAAATTGCACATGAAAATTATGCATAAACTCGCAATATTAAAAAAATTGTTACACGACTTTTTCAAATTGTTTAGATGATCTTATACCCATTGTCGACTCCATCGCTAAAATTCTTGGAGAATGGAAATCATCTCCCCAAACCTAAAATTCCAAAATTTTAAAACTATAAGATAAATATATCTCATTTTTTAATGAAACTTGCACTTCAATTTATAACAAAACATAAGTGAAATATTCAATACTTGTGGTACATATCCTAATAGGGAGGAAGAGGGTGGCGTTATGTCCAAAACATCGGTCAGAATTAGAATCTGTTAACATTTAATTATATATACATAATTATTTCTTTTAAAAATATGTCCTCACAATATACCGATGTGATAAAAGTAAAATAATAATTGTATCAACATGAACTCTTCAAAGAAACTAACACCTCTCAAAATATCTTCATTGGAACCTAAACCTAGGACAGTGAAATTATCAAAATTTTCGTTCAACAAACGAGTTAACTGCAAATAGTGAACATATGATACATTTTTGTTAGCTTATATATGGGGAAAAAATAATGTAAAATGTATGTGAATCGACATTAACACATACATTACAAATTATATTAAAATATCCACCCTAACCATTAACACATACCGATCCTACACCCTCTTCTTCACGAGCAAATTGGTCTTTCCAACCATTACGACAAGCCTTTTCATATACTTTAAGCTCCTCAATATTCATATTATCTATCCCCTCATTTGTTTTATATACAAAATTAGCACATTTATTAGTTCAAGCTCTTTGTCGATTTAGACCAATATCAATTTCGGTCAATGCACTCTGTATGTTGTCTATAATGGCATCCATTCCTTCACGACTAATTTGAGAAGTGGCATCCATCTCTGGTCGCAAAGTTACCAGATGAGGAGGTTGGCATACCAAAAGTGGTTGAGGGTGAGGCAATTCAGTATCACGTAATGCGCCCTTGCGATCATATAATCGACCTTGCCCTGTACCATAATATTCATATGCAAGGTCAGTATAATTAGGTTTCATACCCAAAAAAAATTATGCATAAAATAATTTTGCAAAATAAACTAGAACCTCATCATTCCATGGCATCTTTCCATGCGCTGCAAGGATCCTATCATACAAATGGGTGGCTATATTAGGGTGCTTGAAATATTGCACCTTAAGCGTCTTTCTTTCAGTCCTTCTTTGAAATTAAATATAGATTTTGCATTTTCTTTTGTAACTATTTTATTAACCTTGGCCCATTTATCGAGACCCATTATTGTTTCTTTTCTATGCCCCTTCATATCTATAAATGAATCCGTGGTTGGCCCAAGCTTCTCATAAATATCAAAAAATGAGCTTAAAGAGTGTGTAACTATTTCTAAGTTTTCTCTACTCTTTGCAAGGAGCTCAAAACTTCCAAGATCTTTCCTCAATTTAGATTAATGAGTTTTGCACTTTTGTAATGTGCATTTTTGGATGTTTGTCTCCCAAGGAAGCTCATCTGGAATATCATATGGATAAATGGTAGTTGGTGTGTGGCCTTCTTCTTGAATTGTCCATCTTCTCTTACGACTACTTGGACGAACATTTTCACCCTCTGAAACAATATAGATCACCCAGAGAATGTTGACCACCCTGAGATTAATGACCACCTAGAGAATGTTGACCACCATCACATGACAACATTGTGAGCGAAGCATCTAAAAAAAATAGAAAATCAATTCAATATTTATGTGTACATACATATGATTCTACTTATTTATCATTTAAGTAAATGCACATAAACATATATATATATATATATACCACGATGTGAACGATGGACCTCCCTCGATTCATTTGATATTCTCTTTGATCCATGACCTCGACCTCCCGCTCTAGTAGATGCATGAGACTCTATTGATGTTCGCCTTGAAGAATCATGTGGAAAATTCTCATCCATGATATGGATATCTATAGATATATAGATGCATGATATTTAAAAAGTTACTTCGTGTATTTACAATTCTTTTTAAAAATGCTATTAAAAAAAATCAAGAATTTAGAAAATTGTTGTAACCCTTGAAGTTACCTCATGCATTTAAAAATCTTGAAATTTCTATTTAAAAAGATTAAGAATTCAAAAAATTGATATAACCCTTGAAGTTACCTCATGCATTTAATTGATGTAACCCTTGAAATTACATCATGCATTTTAAGATCTTAAAATTGCTATTTAAAAACATTAAAAGAATTCAGAAAATTAATGTAACAATCTAAATCTCTTCATTTAAAATATACTCAAGACTAAAAACACAAATGTTGAAGCATGCACATTTTGAAAATTAAATACAAAATTTTCTAAAACATGTCAAGTTTATCAAGTTGTGCTTACATAGTGGTGTCACACATGGTATAGAATTGAAAAAAACACATGGTCATTAAAAATGACACATTGATAACTAAAAAACACACACATATCAAAGATATCTTACAATGTCCATCAATAAATATTGATGGAGAACTTCTTAACACTAATTCATCTTTCACACACAAATCTTGAATTGGCATTGCCCCATACAATAGATCACTAGACATCATATTAACATTTGCACAATGTCTTATGCTGAATGATTGAAATTTACTGACAATATTTTTGCTTCTCCATGCAGTGGTTTTAACCTCCCTTTTTTAACTTGGTACACGCCTTTCATCTTGTTGCACACAAGTTTGGAATTGGGGAAGACTACAATTCTATTGGATCCATACTCCCTAGTTGCTCTTAAGCCTTCTATCAATGCAATATAATATGCTTCATTGTTTTTTGTTCTTCCAGGTACATTCATTTTCCTTTGGAGGACTTTGTTTATCACAATATTGCATAGCACATAAGTAATCATTGATTGCCCTAGATTGGGATAACAAGAAACTTCTATGCATAATGTCCATTTTTCAACCATATTTAATGGGTTTTCTAATCCCTGTAAAAAACAAATTCAATAAAATGAATTTAATATATTTATACATGTATTGTTAGGTTGTGCAAAAGATTATTGTTTAGACAAATCTGTCAGAAGGCTAGGTAGCAAGAAAGGTTGTTTCTACTTGGTTGGATGGTTGGAGAATTGCAAGAAGAAAACAACTAGAGATCTCTAATTCAACTCAACTACAAATCTCTAATTCATTCAACTTAGCTTCAACTCAACTAAAGGTTGAAAGTATTTACTAATTTATTTTTATGTTCATTCCACAGATACAAATCTTTCTAATTCAACTTAGCTTCAAATCACCCAAGTTTGAAAGTATTTCTTAATTTATTTTTATTTTCATTCTTGGAAATTTAACACTTATTTTGCCTTGTTATAAAATTTGTTTATTAAAGTTATAATACATGTTTATTTATATGTCATACATGGGTCTATTTATATGCTTCTTTAAAAACTATAGTTAACAAAGGAAAAAATAAATAAAATGAAAAATGATAGACCGGTTTTATTATAGTAAATTTAACACTTATATTACCTTGTTATAAAATTTGCTTACTAAAACTATAATACATATTTATTTATATGGCCTAAATGGGTCTATTTATATATGCTTCTTTCAAAATATAGTTAAGAAAGAGGAAAAAAATAAAATGAAAAATGATAGACCGAGTTTTATTCTAGTAAATTTAATATCTATGTTGTCTTCTTAAAATTAAAACACTAACATTAAAATTAAAACACCAAAAATAGATGACAAAGCAATGTCAACACTTTAATTAGCTTCAATCTCATGCACCCAACAAAATAGAAATGAAAAAAAAATGTATCTCAAAAGAAACTTCTACTTAAAAAGAGCAAGTACAAGAACCTTCAATTAAGTGTATTCGTCCTCACTTTAGGAAAATAATAAGACCCATATTCCAAGAAAATAGGGAAGAAAAGTGAATTACACATAATGGAAAAGGAAACATAAATGAACATATAAGAATGGAACCAAGGAAAATATGTTAACAAGAAGCATCAAGGTTGTTCTACAAGATAAATCAAGGTAGAACAAGTCAACCCAATAACATTAAAATTAAAATACCAAAAATGGATAACAAAACAATGCCAAAACTCTAATTAGCAACCCAATAATATTAAAATTAAAACACAAAAAATAGATGACAAAGCAATGCCAACACTCTAATTAGCTTCAATTTCATGCACCCAACAAAAGATAAATGAAAAAGATGTATCTCAAAGAAAGACTACTACTTGAAAAAAGAAAGTACAAGAACCTTCAATTAAGTTTATTTTGCCTCATCTTAGGAAGCTAATAAGACACATGTTCCAAGAAAATAGGGAAGCAATGTGAATTACACATAATGAAAAAGGAAACATAAATGAACATATAACAACAGAAGCATGGAAAATATGTTACCAAGAAGCATCAAGGTTGTTCAATGGCCATGATATCATCTTCTTTTTCATTGGCGTCCTCTTCATTGATCAAATTTTTCATTTTGTCGATTAAAATGTTATGTGCTGAGAAGATGGGGATATGATACTAGCATTAATGATAGGTGCATCATTTCTAGTTCTTTGGCACTACATCATATGCCCATATTCTCAGGATATAACATTTTGATCGAGTAGGGACTCCTGATAATCATAGGGCTTCTCTTCGGAGCGTTTTGGTGCATTTGGACCATAGTTCTACGAGATAAATCAAGGTAGAATAAGTCAACCCAATAACATTAAAATTAAAATACCAAAAATAGATGACAAAGCAATGCCAACACTCTAATTAGAAACCCAATAACATTAAAATTAAAACACCAAAATTAGTTTCAATCTCATGCACTCAACAAAATAAAAATGATAAAGATGTATCTCAAAAGAAACTACTACTTGAAAAGAGCAAGTACAAAAACCTTTAATTAAGTCTATTCTGTCTCATATTATGAAGCTAATAGGACCCATGTTCCAAGCAAATAGGGAAGCTTGAAGTGAATTACACATAATAAAAAAGGAAACATAAATGAACATATAACAACAGAAGCAAGGAAAGTATGTTACCAAGAAGCATCAAGGTTGTTCTATGAGATAAATCAAGGTAGAACAAGTCAACCCAATAACATTAAAATTAAAACACCAAAAATAGATGACAAAGCAATGTCAACACTCTAATTAGCAACCCAATAACATTAAAATTAAAACACCAAAAATAAATGACAAAACAATGCCAACACTCTAATTAGCTTCAATCTCATGCACCCAACAAAATATAAATGAAAAAGATGTATCTCAAAAAGAAACTACTATTTGAAAAGAGCAAGTACAAGAACCTTCAATTAAGTGTATTTTTCTTCATCTTAGGAAGCTAATAATACCCATGTTCCAAGCGAATAGGGAAGCAAAGTGAATTACACATAATGAAAAAGGAAACATAAATGAACATATAACAACAGAAGCAAGGAAAGTATGTTACCAACAACCATCAAGGTTGTTTTACGAGATAAATCAAGGTAGAACAAGTTTTGGTTTATATTTTGGAAGATTTTTATGTCTCTTTCAATGATATTTTAATTATTTCAATTTTTTTTAAATAACTATAAGATATAGATTAATTGGTATGTTTGGGGTTAATCTTTATACATTCAAATTTCATGAGATATAGATTAATTGATATGTGTGAGATTAATCCTTGTACATTCAAATTTCATGAAAAAATTGAAAGAAAACCATTTTTAAGGAAATTAAACTATCCTAATAGACTTCCCAACAAACTTGAGCTAAAACAAACTTGAGCTAACTTTGTTGTAGAAAAAGATACCTCTAAATTATTGTTATACTATTCTAATTACCTATAAATGTTCTACTATTTGTAGTTATTTATAACTACCTAGTTACTGAACCTTTGAGCACGGATGTTTTAAATGTGATGATTGATGTGAATGAACTCGCAAATCTATTTCTGAATGTCATCTTCATAATTGTTTTCTCTTCACCAAGAGTAGAATCTAGCCTGACATTTGTAATTGATTTAGATTTCAGTTCTTAGTTTTACTATGTTTTTCCATTCCTTGTAGTTCTGATAAGTTAAGTTCCCATACCCATATCTCGATATCTGTATATCCTATAGGCTCTGGTCTGGCAAAATATTTTGAGCGAGGTTATGAAAAAACACTAGTAGTATAGGGTAGGCAAAAGCGTAGACATAAGTAGTGTGGTTTGAGCACAATTAAGACTTAATCAAATTCTCTGGAATAGAATCCAATTTATTAAACATACATTTGAGTGCAATGTTCTGCCAGTTTTGGATAATATGATTGTTGGTCATGTTGGTCCTCCACTTCCCTGTTCCTATGTTAAGGTGCAGTAGTTTTGTTGCCAGAAAGTTAAGTTGGAAAAAATTGCAAAATAATATTAATGTGTGATGTTTTGATATCTTTTACATGATTCACATATGTGGGATAGTTACATAGAATAACTAAATAAAGTGTTTGAAATCATTTATGGGTGCAATTGAGAAGAGGGCAATGCAAAAGGAATCTGAAATTAAGAATTTGATCTTACTCTGTTGATTCTTAGAATCTAAAGTTAAGAAGTCGGTCTTAAGGGAAAAAGGTATCATAAATTCTTCAATAAATTAATACCACATGCCTGAATTATAAATGGTTCTTTTCATTGCAAGGGAACTAAAATGAAACTGAACAATGGGTATTACAAGTAATTAATACGATTATGACTCATAGGAATACTAACAAAGACGGAGAAAATGGAATCTCTGTCGCAAGGGACTCAATCTACATTTATTTTATTTCAGTTGCTATATGTTCTCTATGATACGCACCTCAAAAATTTAGTTATTTTTTTACATAAGAGCCTTGGGCGACTTACCTAGCCCAAATGAGGAGGCTGAGAAAGCTTCGAGCGACGAGTGCAACCAACCAAAATTCCTTTGGTGCTACACTGCAAAAAAAAACAAAAAAAATTATAAAAAATTCATGTAAAAAAAAATTACGAAAAAAATTAAATAAGGAATGAACATCACAATGCTCGGCTTCGGCTCGAACTAACCACAATCACAACACAGAGCAGTAACAATGCTTGGCTCAAGCAACCACAATCACAACACAGATTTAAATTCTTAACAAACCTCATAGCACTCAGCTTTGGCTCGGCTCAAACCAACCACAATCATAACACAAAGCAGTAACAGCGTTCGGCTCAGCCAACCACAATCACAACACAAAGCAGTGACAACACTCGGCTCAACAGACCACATACAGAAATAAACAGAGCAGAAAACTTTGTTGTAGGGTCTAGCCCGTCATATATATAAACCTTTTTTCAGCTGAAAACAATAGTTCGACCAAGCAAATAGTTCGACCGAATCATTTATTCAGCCGAATTATTTATTCGACCGAACTATTTTTTGCCGAAGTTTTCAACTCCGGCAAAAATTTCGTTTAATGATCCGCGTTAGTATAAACGGCCAAAAGTTCAGCGAAATGTTTGTATAATTGTTCAGCCGAATAAATTTAGGAAATTCAACTGAAAAAAAATAAAAATAAATAAATAAAATTGTTCACCCGAAAAATTGAGATTGTGAATTTTTCGGAGGCATTTCTCACAAAAGTGTAACCCAACTTCACGTTTTCACCCATATATATTACTAGTGTCCCTACAACTATCAAGCTTTTGAATCAAGTCACTTGTGTCACAAGTGCATTACATGGTAATTTTGTATGCATTTTCTTACTTCACTTTCTGATGCTAGCAACACATTTTCTTTTCCAACACTATCAATCACTAATTGATCTAGTGATCCTAACATTTACTCTAGTTTATTTATTCATTGTATACCAAAACAAACAAATTCTTGATAAAACTCTATATCACATGCTAGTGATGATGCCCATTTTTGAATTAGTTTATTTTTGTAGCCTATCAATCCCTTAGATAAGGTCATTGAAATCTTGTTGAAGTATCTTAATTCATGGTCAAAATTTTGTAGTACTTTTCTTCCTATTAAATCCTTCAAATTCATGTGTAATTAGTTTATTTTTGTAGCCTATCAATCCCTTAGATAAGGTCATTGAAATCTTGTTGAAGTATCTCAATTCATGATCAAAATTTTGTAGTACTTTTCTTCCTATTAAATCCTTCAAATTCATGTGTGTTACAAGGTCATATTGATAAATATTCACACCAAATGCAAAATGAAGAAAACCATTATTGCACCTAATCATTTACAAAATATTACTCTCTTAATATTTAAACAATAAAAATATAAAATATAAAACATAAAAAAATAAAAACAGCAATCTTATAAATTTTCCAAACACTTCTTTAATAAAACAAGTCTCACCCTCCCATTCAATTTTCTCTATACGTATGTAAACTTTTACCAACCTATGGTTTGAGACCTTTGCTCTTGAAGTGGGACACCCAACATCACCAAAATCTTTCCATATTATTGCAGTTCCAATTTTCTTATGTTCGATGGAGGAAAAAATAAAATAAAAATAAACTCAACCTATTTCACAAAATGCAATTGCAACGTTTTATTCTTTTACAAAAACAATACGATCTTATCATCACTTTCTTTATTTTATGTTCATTAACATAAAAAAGTCTAAGACGATATGTTAATGGAGTGGAGATCCTCAAAACCTTGTAAACATAAAATATGCATCAATGAAAAATGAAATGATTATACAGCATCAAATTACTGCCCACATCAAATTGTTAAAAAAATTTCCCTCCGAAAACAACCGCACCCCTTTCAACATGAGATAAATAAATCAAAAGACCCCACCGAAAAATAAAAAAAAACACCTCAACGCTGTGACTTTGACATTGCTTCACCTTAGAAATCAAGTCACCGCTGCATTCTCAGTGAGGATGACACTGATCTCTTTCTCGGTAGTCAATTTGATAAAAATACATCGACTTATGAACTAAAATTGCACGTTTTACATGCCCAGATCTCACACTAAACACATCTCAACTCTAGCAAGCAATCTCGAGCGATTTAACTCAGCGGTATGGACTATTTTATGGTTAAATTTTTTTCACCATGGAAAAAGTGATATATTCATTCCCAAAAAAAAGTGTACATATACTTCATGTAGCAGCGCCATATACAGCTGCATATATCAGCGGATTGAATCTGATACAAGTCCCACAGACTCGACAGTCTAGCATATTGTCATCATTTTGATATACTTATACATATGCACAGTTCTAATTGTATATAGAATATTTAAAAAGCAGCATATTTTCATCATTTTGATATACCTATCCATATGCATAGTTCTAATTGTATATACAATATTCAAAAAGAAAAATATGTCATTCCCTGTACATTATACATTGTCTGTAATAAGCAAGATATTATGAGTAACACAGAACAGAGATTTCAATAGATAGAGAGCAAAAAACAGTGTTATTCATCAGAAATCGATATCACAAAGAAAGTGTTTTATCCTGGCAGCGGCAACACCCCAACATCCATGCATATGTCCCCCAACTTAACCTCAATATGCAAACCATCCAGCTGGTCTTGTAATCCCTGCTTTGAAAGTCCCTCCGCAGCTTGATTGAAATCTCTGCGAATGTGTTGAATCATAGAGAGTTTATGAGAATTCCAGAGGTTTGTGATTTGTTGCAGCCAACCTTGGAGTGTGGGCTGGAATATATTTGCATGGCCACAAACAAAAATCAATGATAATCTCGGAATCTCCGTATATGTGGATTTTAGGAATGTTCAAAAAATTTGTGAACCCAAATTATCCCCATAAAGCCATGGCTTCTACCTTTGTATTTGTGCCATTGTCCGCACCCTAGTGAACCCAAAATCGCTGATCTGGTGAGTGTAGGATCAAGAAACGACATCCACGCCTACTTCTTTCAGATGCACTGTCAAAGAAACTAGTAGGATATTCAATCTTAGGGCATGTTTGTTTTTTAGTTTTTTTTGTACCCATACCAAATTGTAATCCAATTGAGTATGTGTGATGTGCTCCATCACCTGTGCAGTGCTTTCTCTGAAATTTTTGAAGATAATGTTGTTCCTCCACCTCCAGATCTCCCAAATGAGAATAGGAGGGATATAATGTTGGGTAATATTCTGTTGGCTCCACCATTTGAGACAATTAGAAATACAATTGAATTGTGAGTATTGAGAGCCAAATACATCAGCAAGTGTATGTCAAATTTGTGAAGCAACTGGGCAAGTTATGAAAAGATGTAGTTTGTTTTCTTCCGCATTCTTGCAAATCACACATATCACCGGACCAAACCAATTTCTCTTCTGAAGGTTTGCCCAGGTTAAATTTTTATTTTTCCAGACTAACCAAAGGAAAAGTGTGATTTTAATAGGAATAAGTGTTTTCCATAATTTAAAGAACAAGCATACCACTGGTTGTTGTGCCACCTAACGGAAGAGAGTATGATATGTATCTGCCACCATAACATTAGCGCCCTTCATTTTACCCCTCCAAATGATCGTATCTCTTTTCGCATCCCTGCAAATCCCAGAAAGTTGTAGTTGTTTTTGAAGCTTTTCCCATTCTAATGCAGCTTGTCCATTCAATCCCAACTCCCCAGACCATTTCCAGATGGGGCATCTATCATGCCATGTCGTTATTACTTGTTGCCAGAAGTATATGCCTCAGTAGTTTAAACCATATTTGAGACAATCAGGAACCCTATCAGCATCTTCAAGACCCTGAATTTTGTCCTGTCCGATAACAATGTGGTGTCCAATACCCATTTTCTAGGCGAGAAGCAAAAGAAAGTAGTGGCTAACTTTTGTAAAACTAATCCATATAGCAGAGCCCGATTTACTGCCAATACACCCCCTATGCAGCCAAACAGGAAAATCATGATCCTTCAAGTATTTGTGTCTAATAATCAAACTCTGGGTGCCTTCCCCAAATATCCCTCTCCATAAGGATTCGCTTCTATCTTCTGATAGGGAACTAGATCAGGCACAAAGACATTTTTTTTTGGATGGTCGAAATTCCTTTAACCACCGGCATGCCACGTCAGGATCGCTTGGACTGGAGCCATGCTTTTAATGCACTGGACAGATCTTTGGATTGTTGTTTTATGTTGATTTCCCTAATGCCTGCAAACCAATCAATACTGTAGTGGGTTTTGTATTTCTTCTTATTATAGAATACATGTGGTCGGAAAATCCATTAAATATTCCTTCATCTTCAAGATGATATTCAAGTTAAATTAGATTTGTTGGAGGCTCGAGGCTTTGTTAGCATATGACTCAAGATTGTTATAATAATATTTTCATTTAAAGCACGACATGCCATTAACTAAACCTCTAATTAGATCCGTCAAAAATATAACATACCCAATCTTCTAATGCTTAATGGCTAATTAGGACTTTGGGGTTTATCTACACCTGACCTTCAAGATTGATTATGGGGTTGGAGAGATAAAATTTTGTTTTTCTTCCATCAATTACATTTCTAACAGTGCCTTCAACTTTAGCTCATCAAGAACTTTCCAGCCTCAAATTGAGCTCCTAACACACAATTATGGCCAACTGAAGATCTACCCCTTAAAGGCC
The DNA here is from genome assembly GCA_031772625.1 of Pinus tabuliformis. Taxonomy (NCBI): domain Eukaryota; kingdom Viridiplantae; phylum Streptophyta; class Pinopsida; order Pinales; family Pinaceae; genus Pinus; species Pinus tabuliformis. Next base: position 568,104,737 of record CM062808.1, on the reverse strand, counting down.
ACACCAGCTTCTTCGTAGATCCACATCACTGACACGCGGCACTCTTGCCCACATGTTATCAATGCATTATTCCATGTCCTCAGTCAAAATCCACATCATGCCACGTTGTTGTGGCACACCAAGCCAATATTGAGCTGAACAGTAATTGCTCCAACCTCTCAATACTCGACACTAGATGATGGATATCCATCTTCGGCAACAGACAAGGTTTTAGGTTCTATCAATACTAAGGGAATGCTCAGACTTTGTCTCGATTCTCTCAAAATCCTAACATTCAATCATTGATCACCCGACACACCTAGACCAAAACATTGCCACTTGAAATTCTCTAACTCTGATACAAAATGTATTCATTTCACTTATACAATATATAATGTAGGGAGTCATTTGTGGAGGTAGAGGAATTGTTAGGACGGTCAAAAATCATTTGATTTTAGGTAAAATAAATTAAAATTTTTTTGTAGAGGCAGTGTTTGAATCATGTTTTTTTATTGTGGAAATGGATTCAGCACCATCAAAAAACTTTAAGGCACCTAAAATCTTAAAATCTAACAACTGTAACTTGAATTTACAAATATCCCTACGAAATTTTCTCAAAATATGACCAACATTTCCATAACTTTCAAAGCATAAAAACAGCCTAATTAAAATTTTCTTATTAAAAAAAAATACTAAGAAAACTACCCTGAGTCAATTAGCATAAAATTAATTAGCAATACATCATAATTCTTACCATAAAATAATAAAAAATCTAAAACCTGAGTCAATTAACATAAATTAGTTAGCCATACATGATAATTCTTACAATAAAATAATAAAAACTCTCTCCTTAGTTTAGGTCTCATTAATCTCTACCCGACAAAATCCTTAGCATGCAACAGAGTGATAGGATTATAAACATCTTGCGCCATATCACTTAAAAATTATGTGTTTTCATAACAAATATTATTCAATCACATAATTATGATGCATGTTGAAAACATTAATCAATTTCATAATTCTAATGAGCCTTAAATTATTCGAAATCCTTAATATTCCAAAGCATTATAATTTATATTTTTATGAAAGGTGGTTAGTGTCATTGTTAAAATTTGACGATAAGTCGCATGGTTTTTAAGGTGCGTGGTGGAGTTCGTGTTGTTTTGTAAAGCCTGTTTGAAAAAGCCATAACGGCTATATTGAAAAAAGCAACAAATATAATCAACCGCTCTCCATTCAAACTGTGGTGAATTTGGAGGGAGGATTTGGCCGGGAGAGGTTTCGTCTGAACCTGATGCCATGTGATGTACAGAGAGCAGGGGCTTTCGTTGGTTGTCTATGGCGAGCAGAGTGTGAATTTTACTTTTTTGTTCGGTTTTTGTTTTTAAATATTTTTGGAGGTTGCCACCGATTCTCTGGTTATGACCTTTTGTTGTTGCCATACATTTTGGGTTTTTTGGTTCTGTGTTTTTTAAATAATTTCTGTTCTTCTTCTGCATTTTAATAAGCATGGCCATGCTATTTTTGGTTTTGGTATCTGGTCCTTTTTCCCTGTTTGTTTACCAATTTTTTCATGATTTTATTTTTTTGAATTTAATGGATGTGAAACGAAGACTGCCCAATTTAGCCCAGCCGGCACAGGTGAAGGTAGGTATGGTTAGATTCATTTATTTCTTTTTTGGTGGTAGGTATGGTTAGATTCATTTATTTGCTTTTTGGTGAATTTGTAAATTGTGATTGTTTACATTAAATCTTGTCTGATGTGCTATAATTGTAGGATATAGCCGTAGCAAAACCCTATAGATTATTCTCGCACGGCAACGGCTATGACAGGGAAAAAGAATTAGCTCTGGCATCTTTTACCTAATGCCAGTGCGAAACTACTATGAAGCTTACAGGTGTTAAGGTATGAAACGGTATACAAGCCCTGCATGAAAATCTCTGTATATTATTATTATTTAAACTTAAAATCTCTGTATATTATTATTATTTAAACTTATGGATGAGGATTCTCAAAATTGGTGGAACAGGGGTTTACACAGCTTCAGGCGTCCGGGATACATTATGGATGATGCGGGAAACTGCTTTAACCGGCCCAAACTGAAACACCTAATTCGCAAGTTCAAGGAACAAGGCAAAACCATTTACAATTCGAGGCCCTCAATATTCCAGTACGATCCTCCAAGTCACAAACTCAATTTCGACGGGAATCAGAGAGATGATGATTATCAGGGCCAGGGTTTGTCCTTATCTGCAGTGAACCAAGGAAACTCTGCGGACGCGCAAATCCTAGAAAAACACTAAAAGACATACGGCATCTGGAAGTTATTCGACCCTGCAAGCCACAGGCCAACGAAAATTATATTGTTCTGCATTTTTTAAAATAATTTTTGCTGTTCTGCTTTTTTTATCTTGTTTTTCTTTTCTCTTTCTTTACCATTTTTTCATAGTTTTCATAGTTTAATGGATGTAGGTATAATTGGTTCATTTATTTCCTTTATGGTGAATTTGTGAATTGTAGTTGCTGACATCAAATTTGGTCTGAAGTGCTATAATTGTAGGATCTGGCTGCAGCAGAACCCTCTGTATTATGCTCGCAATACAACTGCAATGACAAAGAAAATTAACTATCTCTGGAGGCTCCTTTTACCTATCGTCAGTGGGAACTACTAATGAAGCTTACAGGTGTTAAGGTATGAAACGGTATACAAGCTCTGCATGAAAATCACTGTTATTATTATTATTTAAATTCGTGGATGGGGACTCTAAGAATTGGTGGAACAGGGGCTTAAACAGCGTCAGATGTGCTGGAGAATGGCTGGGATCCATTATAGATGATGCCGGAAGCTACTTTAACGGGCCCAAACTAAAACACCTAATTCGCAAGTTCAAGGAAGAAGGCAAAACCATTTACAATCCGTGGCCCTCAAGATTCCAGTACGATCCTCCATGTTACGAACTCAATTTCGATGACGGGAATCCGAAAGATGATGATTATCAGGGCCAGGCTCTGTTCTTGTCTGCCGTGAACGATGGGAAGTCTGCCGGCGCGCAAACCCTAGAAAAGCACTAAAAGGCATACGACGTCTGGAAGTTATTCGACCCTCCAAACCACAGGCCAACGAAAATTATAATGTTCTGCATTTTTAAAAATAATTGTTGTTGTTATTCTGCATTTTTATCTTGTTTTTCTTGTCTGTTTCTTTACCAATTTTTTCATAGTTTTCATAGTTTAATGGATGTGAAAACAAAGGCTGCCCAAAATAGCCCAGCCGACACAGGTGAACGTATGTATGCATAGATTAATTTATTTCATTTTTTGGGAATTTGTTAACTGTGTTGCTGATTCTCAAATTTTGTCCGATATGCTATAATTGCAGGCTCTCGCTGACCTGATGAAATCCGGCAAGCGTGAAGGAGTGAGATGGAGAAATAACTCAGGGTACTCAGATTCCATGTTGAAGTGGCAGAACGCTCTGGATTATGCTTGCACTGCAACTTTGATGACAAGGAAATTTGTCATCAAAATAATTATCTCGGGAGGCACCTTTTACCCAATGGAAAACTAGTAATGGAGCTTGCAGATGTCAAGGTATAAAACGTTATACAAGCCTACATGAAAATCATTGTATATTATTATTATTTAAACTTGTGGTTAATGATGATAATGGTGAACAGGCCACCAACGCTATGACATACAGAATGATGGTGCACACAAATATTTCGTTCTCCAACTTCGGTGGATCAGTGGAGGAGGTGGAACTGTTCGGACACCCAATTGTTCGTAGGTGCAGTGGGGGCAGGGGAAGGCGAAGTAGGAGGTATGCTTCAATCTAACACCTATTCTTCTACATATTTATATCATTTGTGTTTCCGATATGCTATTTATTTATGTCATTTGTGTTTCCAATATGCCATTTATTTATATCATTTGACCCAAGAGCTATGTACTTTTCTTTAATCACTTTTTTCATTAAGCCTTCATTCCTTTTCAAATAGGCTAGGCATTTTGTTGTGAAAGTTTTCTCAAATAGATGAATATTTTTAAATCTTCTACACTCCTCTTGGTTTTACAAACCTTTTTCTCTTAAGCAATGGTATTCCTTCTTTCTCTTTTTTTTTGTCCACAAGAAATTAAAGAACATTTTTCCATTTTTGTTTTCCCAACATTCCTTTTGGTATGTAAGCTAAAGAATGCCAACAAACAGGCATCCCTTCCAAAACTAATTTGACCAAAGCTTCATTGGATAACTGCCAATAACATGAATTAGTCATCTTTTCTTCGATCTTTTTATAGAGCCAATTCCAATCCTTGAATTTGTAGTTAGTGCGCTTGAGGAAAAACTTTAGATGTTTGAGTATTTATGAAGATTAACCTCCATCCATCTTTCCTTATTGTGTAACTCAAGGATCTCTTTATACTTTTCTACTTCCCAAATTCTTCCCATGCCAAACAAAACTACATCACCTAAAAATAGTAAATATGATAAAGAAAATTGTTTCTCAGTTTAATGCCCTTTACAATACCTTCCCTTTAGATGCATTTACCATTTTGCTCAAACCTTTTGCAATCAACAAGAATAAGAAAGGAGACACGAGGCATCTTTGCATTAGACCCCTTTCAGTAAAGTCTAAAGAAGAAATTGGACGTTGTCCCATGAATTGATATGACAAAGGAAGTTGAGAAAATGCACCCCATAATCTAATTTAACTCTTAAAATCTCATCACAATTCGAATTAAAATAATTCTATGATCTACCTAGCTGACCTTATTATAAACGTTAGCTAAGTTTAATCTCATTATCATAGTTGATTTTTTTTACTTTTATTATATGTAGTCCTCCTTGTGCTATTATCACCACATCATGAATTTTCCTATTGTGAAGAAAACGAAACAACTCTTCTGAGATGAAGTTAGGGAAAATTCTTTTAAGCCTTTTTGCTAAAATTATTGTTGAAATCTTGAACAAAGAATTGCATAGTGAGATAGGGCCATAATCATCAAAGTTTTATGGATAATATTTCTTTGGAATTAGAGCTATAAATGTTTCATTTAGTGCACCCAATAGTTCATGAGCAACTTTAGATTCTTTTATTGCTTTGAGCAACTCCTCTTCTAGTAAGTCATAGAAACACAAATAAAATTCCATTGTCCAGCTGTGGACTTGGATTATTTGTCAGCTTAGAAGATTGTAGAACTGATTTGAGTCCTTTGGTTACCTTTGCTTCAAATTCCTCATTTTGTTCTTAATTCCCTTTAATTAATGTTTGGCTCAGGAGGTTCATGGAATAAACGTTTGAAGTGCCTTACTATTTACGCTTTCTTTAAGAATTTTTTTAGCTCCCTCCGATCTTTATTACTTATCTTCCATGTATTTTGATGCTCTTTTGATGTTTTACATAGTTTTGGAGGAATTTAGTTTTCTCATTGCCCTTACCAGCAAAGTACCCTTATTCTTCATTGTCCACCTTCTTCTTCTTCTAATAGCTTCATTTTTATTCCTTCTCACATTTTTAGATTGGCATTCTTCTTTTCTATAATGATTCCTTCCTTGTCTGTTTCAAACAATTTCTTGATATGTTCTTTGGCCTCTTTTAGCACAAAATCTAGTAGGCCTTGGAGAGGTAAACCCTGAAAGACAAACTAGATTAAGTGCTAACAATGGGACAATGGTCCATTATCACCACAACCAAGGTCCCTTGCTCTTTATGGACTTTCATCGATGGGAGGAGTCTCGATAAGATAATAATCACCTTTAATAGATTTTTTGGAGTTTAAGGTGCAAGGTGATGGATTAGGACCTCTCAAGGAATGCTCAAGGTTATGATATAATGCTTCACAAGGTGCTTCACTCTCTATGAGAGGCCTAGTAATGGATTGCAGTAGAGCTTGAGTTTCGTGAATTATCATGGATAAAGGTATTTCCAAGATCAAGACAACGAGGAGAAAGGGCTTCTTATGATATACTTCACCAAGTAATAAGCTCATACAAACCTCAAAGAAGTCCCTAAGTTGAGGAAAAACTAGATAGGGTTTCCCTAGTGCCTAGGGTAAGAGATTTTATGGACGAAATCCAAGTGGATGCCCACCAAACTTTGAGGTCAAGTAGTCAAGATTCAAGGCCCTAGGCTTGATGTTTAGGCTCTTGGAATCCCACCAAACCTCCTCCTATGCAATTCGCTCTAAGCCCTAGATAGTTGTCCAAGGACTTGGATTAGTGGGTTGTCCTTTGGGCATATGGGGTCTTAGCAAGTTCAAGATGAGCTAAATCGTCTCTAAGGAGGCCTAAAATTGATGCCGTAGGTACTGTAACACACCTCAATCCCCAATATAATCCAAGAAAGGTGGTTACCAGATCACCCAAATCTCGTGATTTGGTTACAAGAATGGGGTGAGCATTTTTTTTTTCTTTTTGTTTGTAGTGAAGCACTAACAAGACTATTGTCAGAAGCAACTTCGCAGGCTACATTGTCTTTTGGTAAAATTAAAGCCAAAGCATGAGATGGTATTATCTTGTCTAGGGTCCAAGGAACAATGTCTCAAATGCTCTAGAAGAAATGATATAACCTTAGCTCTTTCCTAGTTAGCAAGCAAATCCTTCAAGGCACATGGAGCAACTTAATGCAAGTGGAGGACTTCTCAACAGTAGAAGAAGCTTGTACCAACTTTTGTTCTTGGTCAATATCCTTTTTGGCTTGTCATCATTTCTTCCTTAGCTAATGATTTGATATTTCCAATGATAAAGCCCGTGCCCCATAAGGTTCATCATCTTCCTACAATGACTCTTTTGCACGAGTAATCAACCATTCCATTGTCGACTCAACCCGATCGGCGTGTACATTCCTTAGAGTTTCTTCTACCTTTCCCCCTTGATAATCCCATTTCAATAATCATTACAATGGTTGAACCATCAAGGGGTGGTATAATAGCTTGCATGGCTACATTACTGGCTCTTGTAATTTTTGTCATCGACTCATGAATAGACATGCTTCTTTATGGGACAAACTGAAGTAATGGATTTCACCCTGCTTTGGGGATATAGGGAAGGTTTCACGCATGGAAAACTATCTCCAAGAGTAGGGACCATAGTACATGGGCCTAGAAATTATTCCTTCTTGAAGACAGTCTTTTGTTCTTGCCCCAACTAGAATTTCAGAGTAATTGGCGTTTGTACATCTCACTGTCACTTATATATTTTACAAGCATGGGAGGGAGCTAACCCCAAGCTTAATAGTGTTAATAGTGTGAAAATTTGGAAGCTCAAATTTCTACTGTAGCAATTGATTACGTTTCTTCTATTTGTTAATTACTAAACAAAATTATATACTGTTTTCTATAGTAAACACCGAAACTCATACACTGCAACCTTCACCATTTAAATAAAATGCGGAAACAAGAAACTGAACAAGAAAGAAATACACAACACATCTAAAATGTCCCCGGAAAAACCCAATGTGGGAAAACCAGTGCAGCAGTTGAGGGTTTTATTATTATGCAGTAGTAATTTTGAATACAATCTCTGGATGCCTTGCTGGCTATCCAGTACAGCGAATATCACTGATAGAGAGATAAGTGAGATTACCTCACACTATCACTAGAGATCGTGGCTGATCCAGCCATTGAATGGACTACCCCTGGTTGCCTCTGCGTAGTCACTGCGTCAGCCTAGCGTCACAGCCTCTAGGGACAGCGTCACCCCTTTTGCTGATCAATTTGCAGCCCAGGAACTTCGATTTTCACCTCCCGATCTCACACCTCGACTTCCGACGTCTAATATTGATTCCCCCAGCAAATTCTCGAACCTCCTCAAGGCTTTGTGTCGACTCTGTGTCAGCCTACACTGGCCAGCTTAGCCACAACGCTGCCTCTCCCGGATCTCTCTTTGCCTTCTCTGCTGAGTATTCCTGAATCAGGAGAAATCTCCAACCGGACTATCCCTGCCCCTCACTCCAAAAGATCACTTCGAATTTCTCTCTGACAGTTGCTCTGCTTCAGAAATTCGATCTTCTGATCTCTACTCGATGTGTTTTCCAAATGCCCCTCAAGCCTCGTCTTATAATCCTCCAGTTGAAAATCAACGACCCATATTAGATCCTAATCAATGGCTCAGATTATTTTGGCTTGATCCTCGTCTTCTTCTGGAAGTTTCACCCATAGTTAGATTAATACTCTTTAATTATTTTAATTTCCTTAGTTTAGACTTAGGCACCCATTAAAAACAATTAATTATTTTAATAAAACTGTCTTCGGGTGGAATTTCCCAAAATGATTTCTAGGTATTGTGGAATGCATGTGTCCAAGCCTCCCTGCAAATTTTGAGGCTTAGAGCACATTCGATGCTACTACCAAAAATCAACACTCCCTCTTAGCAGGGAATGTGCTCTAGTAATGCAACGTGTTGAAGCATCACCCTTCTTTGTAACATCTCCCTCTGCGTTGCTGATGTCTGACATTGCTATCCACCAACTACTGCGCAAATGTTCCATCTGTACTGCAACTCCCTCTCAAATTCTGCATCTGTGCTGCTGCTGGCCCTGCCATTGCCAACATTGCATCTGCACTGCAATCTTCTCCAATTGCTGCTGCTACTGCATCAGTAACGAAAAAACATCCAAAATTACTGAATTGGTGTTCAACATGATGCATCTTGTTGCTGGAGTTCTGTTTGTTGATCCTCTGAAGCCTTCTCGTTGATCCTCTGAAGCCTCTGCGCTGTTGCTGACTCTGCTCTGTGCCAACTGCACTGCTGCCAACTCTAGCTCTGCACTGCTCAGTCTCTGGCGCTCCTAGCCATTGCAACTGTCACTCCGACACTCCTCTGCATCAACTGACCCGATCCATCCTGCTACTTCTGATTTGGGCTCCCGTAGCAAGGTATTGATCCAAGAGGTGGACTCCTCAAGGATCCTGCCCATCTGCAGTTCTTTCGAACTACAGTTCTATATCACCCCACCTCTAGGCAATCATGGCAAACTCCTCCTCCTCTATCTGTGCAGATGCAGCCTTCGGATCATGCTGCTTGCCCCTGTCCTCCTTCTTGAGAGGACACTGTGTAGGGTAGTGACCCAGTTCGCCATATCGGGAGCACTTGATCTTCGAAATATCTTTCTTTTTCTTCCGCTGCTCCTGTTGCCCCTTAGATGCGAGGGCTGCATTCTCATCCTACTCCTTGGGATTCGACCCACCGCTGTTGCTGCTATTGTCAAGCTTGCACTTGATTTCTGTTGAAGAGCGACCCACATTCCTTCCCAATTCGATAATTTCTCTCTACCCAGGATGCTCTGGACAAACACTTGCCACTCTTTTGACACTGAATTTAGAGCCAACCTTACCATCTCGGTAGGTTGAGGTGTTGACCCCACAGCTGCTAACTCGTCACGGGTCTCCTGAAGCTTTGCAAGGAACAGATCAATGCGTTCCCCCTTCTGCATCTGTGTGGATCTCATCTTCTGCTCCAAGTACATCTTCCGCTGCTTAGAAGATCCCTGATATAGCGTGGACAAGGCATTCCACATCTCCTTTGCAGTCCCTTAGCCTGAGATGTGACATACTACGTGATCCTTCACTTCGTCAAGGATCATCTGCTTAGCCTTCGCCATCTCTCCCTTGTACTTCTTGAGCGGATCTGGATCTGCGGGTTCAGCTACCACTGTCAATGTAGATCTTGAGAAAATGTTCATCCAGAAGGCATGACATCCTCGCCTTCCAGATCACATATTTGGATGCACCATCCAACCGATCCTGATCTCTCAACCCATTGGCTACCATCTTTGCCAATCGAAAAAATCGAATGACCTTCTCTCTCCTCTGCGTTGCTGCTGGGCTAGCTTATGCACTCCTGCGGGAGTCAGTAGATCTGTTGTCCCTTGCTGTTACTCAGCAAATGAGAATTTGAATTCCCTGGCTAGGAATTCTCTGAGGAAGAAATTCCCTCAGGTGTCCCTCTTCTTCCTTCTGACGTCTTTCTGCCCAGCAACTGCTTGCAGAAACTGCGTCACACTAGAAACCCCTCTTCGCTGAAGTTGCTGCTCTGCTCCTTGTGTTGCTAACAAATTTCGATATGGAAATCCTACCTCTCTGCTGACTCACTCAAAGAGAGATTTTCCATGAAGATCTTGCCCTCTTGCCTTGGACTGCGCAAACCCTCTAGGGATTCGATTTGCTGCCTATGCAACACTTCTTACTTCAGCGCTGGGTTCTTCCAACTCTGTTCTCTTGTTTCACTTGCAGCTCTGATACCATGTGAAAATTTGGAAGCCCAAATTTCTACTGCTGCAACTGATTACGTTTCTTCTATTTGTTAATTACTGAACAAAAATATTTACTGTTTTCTACAGTGAACACCAAAACTAATACATTGCAGCCTTCACCATTTAAATAAAATGCGGAAACAAAAAATTGAATAAGAAAGAAATACACAACACATCTAAAATGTCCTAGGAAAAACCCAATGTGGGAAAACTGGTGCAACAACTGAGGGTTTTATTAATATGCAGTAGTAATTTTGAATACAATCTCTGGATGTCTTGCTGGCTATCCAGTACAAAGAATATCACTGACAGAGAGATAATTGAGATTACCTCACACTATCATTGGAGATCCTGGCTGATTTGACCATTGAATGGATTGCCCGTGGCTGCCTTTATGATGGCTCTGCGTAGTCACTACGTCAGCCCAACATCACAACCTCTAGGGACAATGTCACCCCTTCTGATGATCGATTTGCTGCCTAGGAACTTCGATTTTCACCTCCCAGTCTCACACCCGAGCTTCCGGCTTCTGATATCGATTCCCCCAGCAAATTCTTGGACCTCCTCAAGGCTCTGTGCTGCCTCTGCGTCAGCGTACGTTGGCCAGCTTAGCCACGATGCTGCCTCTCCTGGATCTCTCACTGCCTTCTTTGCTGAGTATTCCCGGATCAGGAGAAATCTCCAACTGGAACTATCTTTGCCCCTCATTGAAAAGGATCACATCGAAATTTGATCTTTTGATCTCTACTCAATGTGTTTTCCAAATGCCCCTCAAGCCTCGTTATAATCCTCAGTTGAGAATCAATGGCCCATATTAGATCCTAATTACTGGCTCAGATAATTTTGGCTTGATCCTCATTTTCTTCTAGAAGTTTCACCCACAGTTAGATTAATACCCTTTAATTATTTTAATTTTCTAAGTTTAGACTTAGGCAGGCATTAAAAAATTAATTATTTTAATTTTCTAAGTTTAGACTTAGGCAGGCATTAAAAAATTAATTATTTTAATAAAACTGTTTCCGAGTGGAATTTCCCAAAACAATTTTTTAATTATTTTAATAAAACTGTCTCCGAGTGGAATTTCCCAAAACAATTTTTGTGTATTGTGGAATGCATGTGTCCAAGTCTCCAAGCAAATTTTGAGGCTTAGAGCACATCCAATGCTACCAGAAATCAACAAATAAGGCATACTACAATCGACAAAGAATGTAACAGAGGTACTAATTAAAACATTCTCAATAAACACAACACTCATCCATAAGTAAGCTATCCTAGTCTACCAATGATTGATTAAAGATTTGATACAGTATCTAGTATCTGAACTCCAATGTATTCCTATATTTCAAATGTCATGCGGTACACCAACTTAGTGTTATAACGTCTAGAAGCCCAGCCTGAGACCAACTTCAAGTGTAGGATATGACATGCATAATCCCAAATGCATATTGATACAACACATGAGGTTTGTGTGCTATCTAGCCATAGCAAGTATGGTTTACTCATTTGGTGAGAGTGTATTGTCTTTTGAAATGATAGGCGGTATTTAACCACTCATTGTGCTATTAGTCCATATCAACCTACCAGGCATACTCAAAATTAGAATTTATACAAGTAGTCCGGGCATGTTTGATTATCATTGTCAATATGTCACTCGATATTGTGGAATTTAGGATGGGCACTGGGACATAGTCGATGATACTCCTCCCAACCATAGACAGACTACTATTGCAGCTGTCACCCCCTAGCTCATTAAGATGTCCCAATGACCAAACATTCTGACATTCCAGAGATCTAATATGACCTCTACCCTTTTTAGCATAACAATGTTCAGGTACAGGGATTCTAGAGATCTAATCTGACCTCTACCCTTCTAGCATAACAATGTACAGGTACAGGGAGTCTAGAGATCTAATTCGACTTCCACTCTTTTAGCATAACAATGTACAAGCACAGGGAGTCCAGAGATCTAATCCGACCTCCACCCTTTTGGCATAACAATGTACAGGTGCAGGGAGTCCAGAGATCTAATACGACTTCCACTTTTTTAGCATAACAGTGTACAAGCACAGGGAATCTAGAGATGTATTCCGACCTCCATCCTTTTAGCATAACAGTGTATAGGGGCAACGAGTCCAGAGATCTAGTTCGACCTCCACCCTTCTGGCATAACAGTGTATAGGTGCAGGCAATCCAGAGATCTAATCCACCCTCCACCCTTTTAGCATAGCAGTGTATAGGTGCAGGGAGTCTAGAGATCTAATCCGACCTCCACCCTTTTAGCATAACAATGTACATGTGCAAGGAGTCTAGAGATCTAATTCAACCTCCACCCTTCTGCCATAACAATGTACAAGTGTAGGGAGTCCAGAGATCGAATCCAACCTCCACCCTTTTAGCATAACAGTGTATAGGTGCAGGGAGTCCAGAGATCTAATTCGACCTCCACCCTTTTGGTATAATAGTGTACAGGTGCAGGGAATCCAAAGATCTAATCCGACCTCCACCCATCTGTCATTAAGGGACTCTAGAAGCAAAACCCTCCACCCATAGGTTTACTACTGCAATAACTCCACCTTGCATAGGGAATCCAGATTCTACTAAAGTCCTCATCGAGGAGGGCTAACCGAGGGCAACCAATAACCTACACCCTTTAGCCAATGAGGGGTTCCAAAGGTAGCCTCTGCCCTAAATCAGTCCCAGATCTACTTATCCACTGATCATAAGCTAACCAACTATAGCTCAACAAGCAGTACCCGAACATTCACTTTCATAGATACAATAATGGAAGTCAGGCAAGTTGTCTCGTTGAAATCAAAATACATAGTAATAGCCTAATATCCCAACTACTACAAAGAAGAGGCTATACAATTGTCTAACCCTATGGTTCTATGTTTCAATGATGCCTCTAACAGGGAACAACGTTATTGCAATAACAAGCATTGCCCCAACTAATAACCCATTGAGTTGATTTTGTCCAAACTGTAAAATCCCTCCCTGGAGATTCCTTGATCTTGGGAAGTCTTTTTTTTTGAGTTTTAATGCTAAATTTTGCAGTGGCGAATTCTGTCAAACAACTTCACTGTATAGTGCTGTAGGTACTTTTTTTTTAACCGCAGGTTTGACTTCATTAAATGAACATAGTGAATCAAGTGCATCAAAATGACATTCCCAATGCCTCAATGTGTACTCACATGTCTTAAGATGATGCTATGCCTCATATTTCAAACCCACAAAATTACATATAACTGACATTTGGGAAATGTTGCTCATAGGCTAGTCATTTCTCATTTAAAAACTTGTACGCATAAGGAATAGATAAGAGAGTTGGTACCTGGCCATAGGTAGCAACCTCAAGTGCAATTGGGAACACCAATAAAAGGAACACTCTCTAGTTGAGTTGAGTTGATATATATATATATATATATATATAAAACAATGTGCTTCTAGTATGTATTCTAGGTATGTCCAATGAGAAAATAAAGAGATAGCACTTGCATTGATTCATATATCAATCATACCATGAGTACTTTTGCTTCAAATACCCTAATGCAGATGACAACGACCTCAATTATGTCCAACAAGGATAAGTCTAGTCTTGCCAAGCCAAAACACTTTCCCGCATTACACAAAAGGTGTTTTGGATGACATTCACACATAAGAAATACCAGAAAGGGTTGGAACGTTTAACAAACAGTAACACGGCCCCATTCTAAGTGTGGTTAGGCTCTGTCAATGCATATACTCGGTCCAACATCCAATACGCAACCCAAAAAGTGGAGACTTTGTTCAATAGTGGAATATGAGGTGACCTTGACTAGGGATTTGAGTTTCTCTTTCCATAATAGAAATCAAACTACTTCTGTTAATGTAATGTTCCAAAGTAGAAATTTACAAAGATAACAAAGACATGCAACAATTACAACACAAAAATTTACTCAGTAAACACACATGTAACAAAAATTTTGCTCGGAACACCAAATTGGCCAATTTTCATTAATTATAATTGCTGGAGTACAATATGAAATGGAAGGAGTGCACCTAGGCTTACACAAGGCAAGCTACAAGCCTCAGGTGGATGATACAATAGTGCCCAATTGCTGTAATCTTTGCTGCCTCCAAAATACTACGCTGTCCCCTCAAAATTGCTCTGCTGGTTGACTTTCGGCTCTGATTTACCCCCTCAAAAAAACCCAGAAATTTTTGCAAATTTGGGGATGTACTCTTCTCCAAAAACCTAGCAAAACCCAGAAAGGGTTTTCCCTGGGTTTGACTTGCCAATTTCGACCCCTTGGGGATTGGCCCTCCTCCAATGCTGGTTCTCACTGCCTGCAGCTGAAACTGCTGTAACTTGCTGCCACAAGACTGGAAACCTCCCCAAATCAGGCTCCCAACAATCTCTCCGCAACCTAGCTCCCAAATCCTCCGGCTAAACCTCCAACCAAGAGTCCCTCTCTAGTGACTACGCAGTCCTGAGTGAGGATGACGCAGTCCCTCCAATCTGCAGTTCGAACTGGGTGTATGACTGACTATACTGCTGCAAATTCTCCTCCACAAGATGACAATTCGATGTGGGCAATGGAAGCCCTCCTAGGGTGGCACTCGAAGTCCACCGAAGAGAGGGATGAGCTTCACTCCTTGGGAAGCTCTTGTGCTGAACAACACTTTGTAGCTTAGCTAAACAGCCAAAGCAACAATGAAATTCTTCAAATGATCAAAAGCCCCAAATGCTGCTCACTTCATCCTATTTATGCTTGCTCCCTTGGGCCCCACGTGGGTCCCATCAAATATTTCGATCCCCACTTAGGAAATTCGAATTGTCTTCATGGGGTGCGTATTTTTGGGTGGGTGAGTGGCCCCCACAATCCACTAAAATCCCATTGACCCCCTTTTCCTAAGTTCTCCCACATATTTGCCTAAAGCCAAAAATATCAAAATTGTCAAAATTGATTTTCTCCTCACCTTGGGAAAATTATTAGGAAGGGACATTATAGTCCTCCCCTCCCGGATGTTGCTTGTCCCCAAGCAACTGCAAAACTGGATGCTGCAAGATTTGTTCACTTTCCCACGTGGCATCCTCTTCTGGCAAATCCTTCCATTTGACCAGGTACTCCCGCATCACCTTGTTCCTCAACTTCTCTCGGGTCTCCAATATGATCTCTGGTGTCAAAACCAAGTGCCCCTCATCATCCAAGGGAGGAAACTCAATCGTTGCTGTGATATGTTGTCCCAATGTCTTTTTCAGCCATGAAACGCGGAATACATTGTGAATTCGACTCTCCTTAGGTAGCTCTAATTTGTTGGCCACATCTCCCACCTTTTGGACCACCTTATACGGCCCATAAAACCGTGGGCGAAGCTTCTCTGCCCCTTTCTGCTTGAGCGTAGATTGCCTGTATGGCTGTAGGCATAAGAAGACCATGTCCCCTACCTCAAAGTGTCTCTCCACCCTGTGTTTATCAGCATAGTCCTTTTGCTGATTTTGGGCCACCTGCAAGTTGTTCTTGAGAGCTCAGAGAATGTCCCGACTCTCTTGATCCAAATCCTTTGCCCCCTGGGGCCCTGCTATCTCCAAACACCATGTCAGAAAAAGAAAGTGCATCATGCCCATAAAGTGCTTAGAAAGGGGTCATACCGATGGACATGTGATAAGTAGTGTTGTAGCAGAACTCCCTGAGGTGTAGCCACTTGACCCATGCTCTCTGTTGTCCAGTCATGTAGTTGCGCAGGTACCCTTCCAGCCACTTGTTCACGATCTCTGTTTGCTCGTCGGTTTGGGGATGATAGCTAGTGCTGGGTGTAAGTTCTGTACCCACTAACCGGAACAACTCCTACCAAAAAGCCCCCATAAACCTGTTGTCCCTGTCACTCACAATGGTCTTGGGGAGACCATGCAACCAGAAAACCTCTCGAAAGAACAACTCGGCCACCTGGGAGGCTGAAGATCTCATTGGGATAGCAAAGAAGTGGGCGAACTTGGTCAGTCTATCGACCACCACATAGATGCAGTCCCGCCCCTGTGCTGTTGGAAGTCCCGTGATGAAATCCATGGATATGCTCTCCCACTTCCTCTCTGGAATGGGGAGCGGTTGTAGCAAACTGGTCGGGTGACTCAACTCCACTTTGTTCCTTTGGCAATCCATGCACTCTCTCACATGTTTCAACACATCTCCTTTAAAACCTTGCTAGGAGAACCTCTCTTTGATGGTACAATATGTCTTGAGGAAACCTGGGTGCCCTGCTAGTGGAGAACCATGGGTTGGTTGCATGATCCTCTCCTTCAGTTGAGGTCTTGACACTAAATAAATCGGTCCTTGTAGTATATCACATTGTCCATCACCCTGAATCGGTCATCTTAGTGCATGCCATCCAAAATGTCGCAGGCTTGTCTATCCTTGAAGTACTCAACGAATAGTCGAGCTTTCCAATCTTGTGTGACATCCATCAGAGATAGAGCTGCGGGTCTCCTAGAGAGGGCATCAACTACCACATTGTGTTTTCCCTTCACATACTCTATCTCAAAGTTGTAAGCTTGGAGCTTACTCACCCATTTCTGCTGCCTCTCCTCTAAGGACTGTTGCTCAAGGAGGAAGCGAAGACTGTTGTGATCCGTCTTCACTTTGAATTGGTTGCCCACTAAATACTGCCTGAATTTGGCTAGCGCATGCATCACTGCCAACATCTCCTTGTCGTACATAGAGTACAACCGCTCGTGAGGCTGCAATTTCCTGCTCTCAAACACAATAGGATGGCCCCCCTGTGTCAAAACGACCCCAATCCCTTCACCGGATGCATCGCACTCCAACACAAATGGCCGTGTGAAATCTGACAAGGCTAAGACCGGATAGTTGCTCATGACCCTCTTGAGGCGCGTGAAGGCCTCCTCTGCCACTTGTGTCCACACAAAAGCTCCCCTCTTCGTCAAATCCGTGAGGGGTGCTGCAAGTTGTGAGAACCCTCTCACAAATTTCCGATAGTACGTACAAATGCCCAGGAAATCCCTTAGCTCCATCATGTTCTTGGGTGTGGGCCAATGTAGAATTGCCCGAATCTTCTCCTGATGCACCTTCACTCCATTCTCCCCAGTCACATGCCCCAAGTACAACATCTTTGTTAGCCCAAACTCACATTTGGACAACTTCGCATACAACTGCTGCTCCTCAAGTATGCGGAGCACCTCCTCCAAATGCTGAAGATGCTCCTCCCATGTTCTGCTATAAATGAGTATGTCGTCGAAGAAGACTAGAACAAAATGTCTCAGTTGTTTATGGAACACGTGATTCATACAGGATTGGAATGTGGCCGGAGCATTGGTTAGCCCAAAGGGCATCACCAAGAACTCAAAGTGTCCATAATGGCAGCGAAAGGCAGTCTTCGGAATATCCTGCTCCCTCATGCGAATCTGATGGTACCTTGAGCGCAGATCTATCTTAGAGAAGTATTTAGCTCCCCTAAGCTCGTCCATCAATGCGCGAGATGGGGTACCTGTTCTTCAAGGTCTTTTTATTGAGAGCCCGGTAGTCTATGCACATGCACAACGTCCCATCTTTCTTCTTCACCAGTACCACGGAAGAAGCAAATGGACTCAAGCTAGGCCTGATGTGTCCCAACCTCAACAACTCCTGAATGGCCTGCTCTATCTCATACTTATAGGCCTTCAGTTCAAACTGGGTGTATGACTAACTACACTGCTGCAAATTCTCCTCCACAAGATGACAATTCGATGTGGGCAATGGAAGCCCACCTAGGGTAGCACTAGAAGTCCGCCAAAGAGGGGATGAGCTTCACTCCTTGGGAGGCTCTTGTGCTGAACAACACTTTGTAGCTTAGCTAAATGGCCAAAGCAACAATGAAATTCTTCAAATGATCAAAGCCCCAAATGCTGCTCACTTCATCCTATTTATGCTTGCTCCCTTGGGCCCCACGTGGGTCCCATCAAATATTTCGATCCCCACTTAGGAAATTCGAATTGCCTTCATGGGGTGCATATTATTGGGTGGGTGAGTGGCCCCCACAATCCACTAAAAGCTCATCGACCCCTTTTCCTAAGTTCTCCCACATATTTGCCTAAAGCCAAAAATACCAAAATTGCCAAAATTAATTTTCTCCTCACCTTGGGAAAATTATTAGGAAGGGACATTACAGTTAATGGCCCTTGGCTTGGTAACAATGGAACTCGTGTTGCTAAACCCCAGAATTTGTTCTTGTTCCCTCCTTGAGGACTCCGTCATTATTTTCAAAGATAAGACCAACAAAAATAGGAAAGGAATTTGTTCTTCTCCAGCAATGATAATGGCTTCAGTTTTGAACTGAGCCTTCAGCCTCCAATGCTGCGACCCTCCAGCTCCCTTAGGTTTATCCTGCTGCCTTCTTGATGCCACTGAAACTTGGGCGCTTGCCCTATCTCTTGCGACCCATCCCATCCCATTGAGTCCCCCTCCATTGTTCCTTGCTCCCTTTTTTTTTTTCCATCCACACTACGTTCTCATTTTCTTGATTAGTTAGGGTCTCCTTGGTAGTTAGGGCCAGCCCAATGGTTTCACATAATCCTGTGGCCAAAAAAATGTTTTCATTAGCCAATTGCCTTTATTTCTTTGAAATTACAATGATTACACTTATATATATATATATATATTCACCTTAGCCATACTAACTCTAAGGTAGCCAAGTGTATTCACATTAGCCATGTAACCAACATCACGATTAGATGTAGGCAGGATGACTGGGGTCATTACAATCCCCCCCCCAAAAAGGGAGCACCATTCTCGATGTTTAGGGTGCCAGAATTCTTGCAGCAAACCTGGTACTTGATTTTGATAACTTTTTCTTTGCGGTTCCTGTGACTAAAACGAGTATGGGAACTGCAGATTAATGTAGTAAAATTGAAGATCAGCCCGGAATCTCTAAGTTAATGAACATCCAATTATCAAACCATGGATCTGATTCATTATAGCCACTATCTGCTCAATATCATGTGCTCTTGGTCCCCATGGGTAAAATCTATGGTATCCTGTAAATAGATGAGATCTAAAAGTTATTATAATAAAAATTCTTTACCTGCTGATCTATCTTTAATATTTATTGAAGAAGGTACTGGCAGCCTTTTCTGGGAACAGAAGTTCATCACTGCTAGTGATTCCCATCGCAAAATTGCCTCCTTCAACTTTCTACACAGATGGGCATCATGGTTACTAGGTGCACCTGTGATAGAAGTGTGATGACTAACAGGCGTTATATGACCTGCCTAGCCATGTACGCTTGCTTCTCTTTTAGCAGAGTAATTGTTGCACTTGCCTGTTGAGTGCCTAACATGTGGTAGGTGGACCTACAATCATCTAAAACAATATGCAAGACAGGTTTTAAAACTGGAGGTAACATTGGAGTAGTGGGTGAGATATACTAAATATGCATTGTCATGTTTGTTGTAACATACTCACACAACATGAATAAGTCGAAAATTAGAATTTTGACATCACAAGCATAACATATTGGCCAAAAACCTATTGCTTAAGATCCAGGGGACAGGAGAAGCAATACTGAGATATAGGAAAATGATCCACAATGGTTTATTAGTAATCTTGAAAACAAACTGGTTTTCAAGCCAGCCAACAAACAAATCAAACCAGCACGGAGATTCTGAAGTGAGATAGCAATTTAACAACCTAAATACATTTTGAAACTTGAAAATTGAGGTTCTTGCAGCGGTATACGTGGAGCACTGAAGCCTGATTGGAAGGTCAATTTCTCCCTTAAAGTAACAGAGAAATAAAATTGGCATGCTTGGTAACATGTATTGTATCAATTACCAAAAGTTGAGTCTAATAAATGATATACCAGTGCCTATAGCATATATTTTTACTTAGAGCTTCAAAAGTTAACTGCAAATGTCTCCAGACTGGCACTGCTTTTGGATCGAAAACAACCACAACGTTCATTCATACCACCAAAACTAGTTAAAAGGCAAAGAGGCTTATCCTCATGCTTCCCTGATATGTTGCAGATCAGTGATTTCCAGCCATTTTTCAAAGAATTCGAGCATTACAGATTAGAATATTCCTAACTTTGTTCAAGAATGGTTTTCGATTAAAGAGTGTTTTAGCAGATGGACTGTCCAGATACCCGTCAGGTATACACTACTACAACCCTATTTCATTTTGAACGTCTTATCGGCCCTAGCAACAGCCAGCAGAACATTTCCCTTGAGTTGAAGTATCATGTTTTGCTGCCTCTTAATCTAGAATATCCTATTTTCCTACCACTCTCCCTGCGGGCAATTAAAGCCAAGATTTGATTCATATCCTATTGAATCATGTGATTTAAATTGTATACAGATTTAAGTGGTAATACTCTTAAACCAGGGGCTCAGAAATGATTTGTTTAATAAAATATGAACAAATGTGGGTTGGAGCAGAGCTGTAGGAACATAAGTTGATATCTGCTATTTTTGCAAATGATATTTTTTTTACCGGTTTGCTGTAAGAGTTGGAGTCCCCTTTGCTGCGAGATCTGCTATTTGAAGACCTATTTTCAAGGGGCAATACCTATATTTTGCCATCACTTCAACCCCAACATTTTATTTTCCTGTCAACATTTCACTATTGCTAGGAAGTGTGCTTAAAACTGATCAATTGGTGTCTTTGTTGTGTTACTCGTGCTGGTAGGTATTGCTTAGAATGGATCTCTGGGACAAATCTCTGTGTTGGGTGCTATTAATTTGATATCCTACCTTGAAACTTTTTTCCTAAAATCTTACATTCAATGCTGATATCACTAGATTTGTTCTTTTTTTTCCTACCTGCCAAAAACATCTACACCCTCCTGCAATCATTAAGACCAAGTCAACTCTCTGTCTCTTTAGTATGCCATCTGCAATCTGCAAACAACCTTCATGAAGAAGAGTATTTTGTTTCAACTGCACACTTTGATTCTTGTGGGATATCGTGTCCTGTACAATGAGCACAATGATTAATACTGTCTGTTGACTGGATCTTTGTTTTTCTGTAGAGGACAGTTGTTTTTCAGAAGTGTTTATTTGTTGAGGTAGCATTTGCAATGATTCTTGATAGTATTTTTAGTGTTGTTTTAATTTCAACTTAAAATTACACAAGCATGAGCACACCTTTCACTCATCAAATTACCCATCATATTATATCTCACAAAACTCATTCATCTTCCTCACTACAAAGCTCCCCAACTCATTCTACCCACTTAAATAATCTCCTACAGGAAGCTACAAGGAAGTCTTAATATAGATTGCCATAGGAAGGTATAAGAAGATTGTTATATAAGCTGCTCCAGGAAGCTACATGAAACTTCTTACATAGACTGCTACAAGAAACTAGAACACGAAATGCTACAGGATGCTAGAAGAAGCTTCAGGAAACTCAAGTCCAGCCATCTACAACACG
Organism: Pinus tabuliformis; assembly: GCA_031772625.1. Taxonomy (NCBI): domain Eukaryota; kingdom Viridiplantae; phylum Streptophyta; class Pinopsida; order Pinales; family Pinaceae; genus Pinus; species Pinus tabuliformis. The sequence continues at coordinate 568,083,102 of CM062808.1, read as the reverse complement.
ATGTTTTCATGATTTTCAAGAAAAGTAATGACCCAGGATCTAAGGCAATCTACATGCAACACCCTACAAACTTTTACATCACAAAGCGGCCATTATATATCCCTAACAATATTGCTCAAGATGTAGCTGCGTACCCTGTTCAAGGGTTGCAACCTACAAGATGTAGCATGATCCTCTTCTCTCGACTCAGAACCTACAAATTACATGCACACAACTCTCCATCAACTTTGCAAAGAAAGAAATTTCTGAAGGCACACTAAACCACCCTATTAAATGCATACCCTGACAACAAATATGTATATCATATCAAAAGTCAAAACAAAGATATGTGACAATACGCATACTTAGTTAATCATCAATAGTCATAGTCATAACCCAAAATTCATATCATTATAGTTGTTGACTCCAATTACAAATCAAGGTGGGCCTCGAATCTTGTTTTTGTTGGGGGGAGGGAATATCAAGCTTTGGTGAGGTAATCAAAGCCAAGTAAGTACTTGTGCCAGCCATCATGTCAAATCAAGACAACCAATCATGTTTTAATTGATGCCAACCATTTAATTCATCAAGAGAAGGTGCTGGCAATGACAAAGGGAGTTGTCTATAACGCGACTTTTTAAAAGCCTTTCTGGCGGATTTTTCCGGTCGAAATCCGGCAAGAATTATTGGAATCGCAAGTTTGATAGCTAGTTTCTGCACAATGAAAGCGTCCCAGGGGTTTTTCAGGGTGCTGAATCCAAATATGCAGTTAAAAAACCATTTTAACTGCAAGAAATCAAGATTTGACCTCAATTTCTTCGCCGGATTCCGTCACCGGAATCTTCAAAAAGTCACATTATAGACAACTCCATGACAAAGGGCATAAGTTCTAGATCAAAAGAAAAACAAGCAAAAGTGCATGCCTACTAGAGTGTGATAAGAGAACTAAAGCAAAACTCAAAGTCCACCATTGTAGGGTTACATATTTGTAAAATAAGGTGAGATAGTTGAAAGATCCACCATTCGTAAGGTTTATTATTGTAAAGAGGACAATTCTTAGAAGTAGAGGTACTAAACCCTGAAGTTTTTTATTTTCATTACCATTTGAAAAATCCATTCTCGCAAGTGAAGTGTTGTAACATGAAGATTTTCCGTTGTCATTTTCAAAACCTATCTTAGAATTAAAGTGTGGAAACTAGAACTTTTTTGTTACCATTTTCAAGAGGCTTGTTCTCTGAAGTTGACTGTTGAAACCTAAAATTTTTCCATTGCCATTTTAAAACCCTTTTCTCAGAAGTGAAGTATTGAAACAAAAGGTTGTTTCCATTACCATTTTTCTCAAAAATTTGAAGTGTTAATGTTGAGGTTTTGTGTTGAAGTTAATTCCCCATCAAGTTTACGATTTCTATTACCATTTTTGTTAGAAATTTGGAGTTGAGGTTTTGTGTTGAAGTTGTTTCCACTGTCAAATTTATGATTTGGATAGGGTTCTCAATCGAATTAATAAGGCAATCATCTAACACAGAATCTTGCAATATGTGGGGTAGGTTCAACAAGAAAGAACCCACAAAAAATTCAAGATTATATAGCAACCATGAGGTAGTGGAGATCTTTCAGCAATCAAACTGGCTCAAATATTTCAACAAACTGCAGGGTTATAATAATAGTGTGGCCATGGAGTTTTCCTTGAACTTCCAACGTAATATAAATAATGAATACATTACCTTAGTAAAAGTTTTGGAGTTCTAAGTTGATGAATCTGTGATTATCAAAGTGCTAGGACTACAAAGGGGATTTCCTTGGGATAAGAAAGATGGGAAACCAACCTAAGATACCAAGAAACTTAGCAAAACTTCTATGCAGTATTACATTCACTTGTAATGTTTATTGACCCTTGGTATGTTGTATCTTCATGCTGCTACTAATTGGTCACTGTTTAATAGTAAACTATTATAAATTCATCTGTAGACAGGATTTATGTCTTAATTTTGTTTTTGTTTTTAATATCTGTTGATATTACAGATATTTAATAGATTTAAGTCACTTCTATTAAACAAGTATGTAAACAAAAACAATAACATACCTGAAATTGAACAGGTCCTCTCTATTTCGTAGGGGGATCAAAGATGAAATGATGCACAATTATTGATGAGAAGAGCAAATTTCCTTAGAGACAAATGGGATCCCCTATGATCAAATATTTAAGAATTCCCAAACAGACAATCCTGTATTGAGGGCCATTAGAAAATGGTGGAAAGATATTTCTCTGTAGAATATGTTGAGAAAGCTAGGGCATAGGGTTAGGTGATTTCACTTTAATGATAACTGCCTGTGAATGCATTTTTTACTTCTTCAGATTAGGCTCTTCTTTTGACTTAGATTATTCTGGTGTTCTTCTTCATCAAACATTGACCAAAAGCATAAACAATAATGAGACAAGAGACACAGGATGTAGGCTATCAGCTAGGGCCAAAATGTCTCCAACTTGAGAGGAAAACCCAAAACGAATTCTTCTTCTTATAGAGACTTCAATTGACAAATACCAAGACCAAGACCCTTGACACAACAACCTCTCCAAGACCAAGTCACAAGACCCTTCACTACTTCTTCCTGCCCAAGTCAACACAAGTCAAACTTCCTTTTTGCACTGCTAGTCTCGACTTCTCTTCTCTGAAATTTCGGCTCCTTTCAACAGACCTGCAATCTGTACCTCTGCAATTCCACATGTGTGAGGCGATGGAGAGAGTTTAGTGATGTTTTGTTCCTTCACTTTACTTGAATACTTCTCTTGGTGATCTCGACTAGCAAGGGAGCTGGATTGGAGACCTCCTTGATGACTTCCTCAAGGACTGATATGACACTACTGCAGAAACCCTAGTTTCTGCCACACGTGCGAGGAGATTAACCCAAAAACAGTGCCAAAGAACTTTGATTTATGTTCCTCCTTCCTTCGCTTGATGATTAGCCCTTTCTCTAGTAATTCTTGCTCTTCCTTCTCTGTTTTTATGCTTGAATGAATTCTATCCTAGGTGAGGTCGAGCTGCCCTATATATAGTGATCCGTCCATGAGATATAGGCCGACTTGACCTTGTTCCTAGGCTGACATGTCTTTATGGAATCATCCTTATTCCTTTTTATAGGTCAATTTCAAGGGGTGCTTGTGACAAGGTCTTGGAGGGTTAATGACTTGAATAAATTCTCTTTTTACAATGTATAACATGCCCAAATGGGTCTTCAATCTTTGACATTGACTCATTAGATTTTATGACTTGATGATCAAACCTAATAGCTCATAATGGGAGCTTCAACTAAAACAAAATTCCTTGAGCATGAAACCTATGACTCGATCATTACAAAATAATTTTATTTTCTTCTTTACATCAATTACATAAAATCATGATTACACATGTTATTATGAAGACCAAACTTAGTTACATTTTTCAACACTCCCTCTTAACTATAGGGAGGTATTCATAATCCATGCAAGGTATTTGGACATTCTCAATTTGAAGAATTCTCACAAGAAGAGTCGGATTGTTAACCCATCTGTATGGCATCTTATCATCCAACATTGTCACATAACAAGGCCTTGACTAACTTACATCCTATAAACAAGAATGTACCCAAGCTCCCTCTTGACTAGGGACTTGCTTCCAGTAGCTCTTTAGGTGGAGATCATGGGATAACCAATTGCTTGTATAAATCCTTCCTTTGATGTCATGGATTTCTTCTTTGTCATAGAGTCTACATATTTTGGGACTTCTTTGTAGGGCACAGACCATCCATCACTTTCATCCATGAGTCAGTCATGTCATCATTCCTTTCATTGGAAAGTGATCCATTAGTCCATATTTGATCTTCCTTCATGCCATGCTGCCTTCTTCATGCCATGTTTCCTTAAGGATCTTTCATCTTGCTACATGTGCATCAGTTGTGGAAGACATCCATAACTCTTCCCTTAGCAGCGCTGCATAAGACCATCTAGATATTATTCAAAAATAAGAAATGATCATTACATCAAAATTACCTTTGTGATGGTCTTTCATCATGACATTTTCTAGTTTGGATCAGCTTCCAACATACATATTGACACATTTGCAAAAGATATATATTGTCAAGGGTCTCTTTATTTTTCAGACTTCATCAGGGTCTTCATATCTTCCATGGAGATATTATAGTCAAATATTGTAGTCCTTGGATGTTTATTGCTTTCTCCATAGTTGCATATTTTATGATCTCTTCCTTCCTTTCTTCACACATTTCCTTCCAGGAACTTCTGATCATATTTCCTCCAAATTTTATCAACCACCTCATATTTCATATGAGGACATATTATGTTGATTTCATCTAGTCAAAGTGTGAACCATGCCTTTCCACATCCTATCAAAGGAGGAGATCCTTTCTTTTGATCATGCTCTCACGATAGAGCATTTATCCATGTTACTTGTAACCATATGACATGACTCTCGTTTATCAAATACAAGCATACATACGTCATTTTCATTTAGGTCATCTAGACTTCCTTCAACAACTTCCTTGATTGAAGGAGCTTCAATCCCTTGACCTGCTTTACTTATTTTGACATCATACCATCATACCATGAATGCCTACAAGTTGGAATTCTTGATGAAACACTTGCTTCCTTTTGATCGGTGAATCTTCAAATCAAGACTCTAATAGAGGATCTTGAGTATCCTTATCCAACAATCGTTTCACTTTTGACTGATGTATAATGAGATTTGTAATAGATGATTTTTTTTTCTTCTCATAAGTACCACTTATGCTTCTAATGAGGTTACCAAGAGCTATATCCTTCTATAGGTGATTGCCATAGACTTCTATTTCAACTATCTTTCATGCTTCTCTATGATGATGTCACGAGCTCTTGCTTTCAATGCTTCCATGATGCCATGATGCATCCCATTATTCTCCTTAGTGATTCATGATAGCCATATCTTACAACAAACGCTAAAAACTTGAAAAGAACTAGGTGGGGGAGACTATCTCAATCATAGTAGAGATATTTTTCTTCTTCTTTCTTTGATTTCTTCTTTTCAGCTTCCTCCACTTCTTCGGTTGTATGGGCTTCTTCTCTTCCCCTTTTATTGTCCTTCTTGAGCTTAGGACAATCTCTCTTGTAATGCCCATATTCTTGACATCCATAACATTGAACTTTAGCCATGTTCTTCTTGCTTTTTTGATGACCAAATTTCCCAAACTTTCCTTTTCTTTTTGTCATTGTAGCATATGCTTGATTTTGCTCACTTGATCCTACATCAGTTTTTGCCTTCAGCCTGGTTTCTTCAATCTTGCATAGTAACCAAAGATCCTTAAATGGAGTAGCTTCTTTCTTTCCATAAATGCTTGAAGTAAAGTTACCCCATTTGTGCATTTAGTACTATTGTAGTCATCTCTTTGTCAGACATTATTTCTCCTAGATCTTGAAGTTGATTCTTGATTTTAGATATCCTCATAAAGTATGAGGCTATTCCTTCTTCTTTTGATATCCTTAGCTTGTATAGTTCTTGCCTTAATGAGATAACTTTTCCTGCATTGCTGACAAAAAACAACTCTACCAGTTTGTGAGGTTTCGAGTTTATATACATATGGAATGAGGGGATCTTTGATAGTAAGTGCTTGAGCATCTTCTTTTGGAGTTTTGGTGATTGAACCCTTGACATGTTCCATGACCTCATTCTCAATGAGATTCAAATCTGTCCTCTTCTTCCATGCAAGAAAGTTTGAAGCCCCAACCAATTTATTGCTTTCCTTGCAAAAAACATTTTGACAGATTCAAATGTAGACATAAATATACTTACTTGTGAAGATGCTTCTTCGACTTGCTGCCTCCTTGAATTTGGTGACGCTATAGATAATGGAAAACTTCTTCTTGATGAAGATAGTTTTCTTCAAAATTGATCCTTGATTCCAACGAGAGCAAGATCACCTTAGACCTTTAGATGATGATGTCCTTGTTGATGATGATGACAATGTCCTTAATCTTGCTTCTCTTGAGTGGACTTCTAGTTACTTAGATCACTTCAACTTGAGTAGATGTAGGGTCTTTGTGGTCCTTTTTCCTTGATGATGATTTGAGCGAGGATTCCAAGACTTCTTCTGCTGTAGACTTCTTCTTTGATCTAGGGTTTTGACACTTCTTTCTAGAACTTAACTTCAAGATGTTTTCTAGATTTGCTTTGATGCCCTTCTCGAGATTTGGTCTTTGAATGCTTGAGTGTCCCTTGATGAGATGCCCTTTCCTTGATTTTGTCACCTTAGCTCTGATACCATGTTGAGAAATCTAGGGCATAGGGTTAGGTGATTTTTCTTTGATGATAATTGCTTGTGAATGCTTTTTTACTTGTTTAGATTAGGTTCTTCTTTTGACTTAGTTTATTATAGTGTTCTTCTTCATCAAACAACTACCAAAAACATAAACAATAATGGGACAAGAGACACAGGATGTAGGCGATCATCCAGGTTCAAAACCTCTCCAACTTGAGAGGAAAACCAAAAACAAATTCTTCTTCTTATAGAGACTTCAATTGACGAATACCAAGACCAAGAGCTTTGACACAACAAACTCTCCAAGGCCAAGTCACAAGACCCTTCTTCATTGCTTCTTCTTCTTGCCCAAGTCAACACAAGTCAAATTGCCTTCTTGCATTGCTAGTCTCTGCTTATCTGAAATTTCGGCTCCTTTCAACAGACCTGCAATGTGTACCTCTACAATTTCGCACGTGTGAGGTGATGGAGAGAGTTTAGTGATGTTTTCCTCCTTTGCTTTACTTGAAGACTTCTCATGGTGATCTCGGCTAGCAAGGGAGCTGGATTGGAGATCCTCTTGATGACTTCCTCAAGGACTGATATGACACTACTGCAGAAATCCTAATTTCTGCCACACGTGTGAGTAGATTAACCCAAAAATAGTGCCAAAGAACTTCGATTTATGTTCCTCCTTCCTTCGCTTGATGATGGGCCATTTCTCTAGTAATTCTCGCTCTTCCTTTTCTGTTTTTATGCTTGACCAAATTCTATCCTAGGTGAGGCCGAGTTGCCCTATATTAGTGATTTGTCCATGAGATATAGGCTGACTTGACCTTGTGCTTAGGTCGTCATGTCTTTCTAGAATCATCCTTATTCCTTTTTGTAGGCAGACTTCAAGAGGTGCTTGTGACGAAGTCTTGGAGGGTTAATGCCTTGAATAATTTCTCTTTTTATAATGTATAACATGCCCAAATGTATCTTCAATCTTTGACATTGACTCAATAGACTATGAATTGATGACCAAACCTAACAACTCACAATGGGAGCTTCAACCAAAATAAAATTCCTTGAGCGTGAAACCCATAACTCAAGCATTACAAAAGAATTTTATTTTCTTCTTTACATCAATTACATAAAATCATGATTACACATGCTATTATGAAGATTGAACCTAGTTACATTTTTCAACAGAATACCACTTTTGATAACTTACTATTCAAATCAGGGTAACCCATTTTTCTCTTTTGTTAAATCAGAATAACCCATTTTTCTCTTTTGTTAAATCAGGATAACCCATTTTTCTCTTTTGTTATTCTTTACACACTGCGATGGGACATTGATTGCATCAATTGATTGTAGCATGTTTTCCTTATCTAGATTTAGAGTGGTAATGTGAAGGAAGTCACCTTTGGAAAAGTTTGTTCATTTTTCACCCTGAGGTCTAGTGTTGGAACCTGGGCTCTGATGCCACTTGTAACACACCCCAATCCCTAATCTAATCCAAGAAAGGTGGTTGCCAGATCACTTGAATCTCATGTTTTGGTTACAAGGATGGGGTGACCAATTTTTCTTCTTCTTTTTGTTTGTAGTGAAGCACTAATAAGACTATTGTCAGAAGCAACTTCGTAGGCAACATTATCATCCAGTAAAATTAAAGCCAAAGCATGAGATGGTTATCCTATCTAGGGTCCAAGGAACAACCTCTCAATTGCTCTACAAGAAATGATATAACCTTAGCTCTTTCCTAGCTAGCAAGCAAATCCTTCAAGGCACATGGGCCAACTTAATGCAAATGGAGGACTTCTCAGCAGTAGAAGAAGATTGTACCAACTTCTCTTCTTGGTCGATATCCTTTTTGGCTTGTCACCATCTCTTCCTTAGTTAAAGATTAGGTATTTCCAATGACAAACCCCGTGCCCCGGAAGGTTTAAGGACTCTTTTGCACGAGTAATTAGCCATTCCATTGCGGACTAAACCTGATTGCCGTGTACATTCCTTGGGGTTTCTTCTACCTTTCCCCTTTGAGAATCCCATTTTAGTAATAATTGCAATGGTTGAATCATCAAGGGGTGGTATAATAGCTTGCATGCCTGCATTATTGCCTCCTGTAATTTTGTCATCAACTCATGAATAAACATGCTTCATTATGGGACAAACTGAAGTAATGAATTTCACCTTGCTCTGGGGATACAGGGAAGGTTCTATACATGGAAAACTACCTCCAAGAGTAGGTACTGTTATACTTGGGCATAGAAATGATTCCTTTGTGAAGATACTCTTTCGTTCTTTCTCCCACGAACTATTTGAGGTGAACCTTGCCCCAAGTAGAATTTCAGAGTAATTGGCGTTTGTGCATCTCGCTCTCACTTATATATTTTACAATTTACTTAATGGAGAGCAATAAGCTCAATAAAGAGCATGGGAGGGAGTTAACCCCAAGCTTAATAGGGTCAATAAGGCCGACTACAATGGACAACAAATGTAAAAGAGGCACTAATTAAAACATTCTCAATAAACGCAACACTCATCTATAAGTAAGCTATCCTACTGTACAAATCACTGATTTGATACAATAGCTAGTATCTGAACTCCACTGTATTCCTATATTTCGAATGTCATGCAGGACACCAACTCAATATTATAACGTCTAGAAGCCCATCCTGAGATCAACTTCAAGTGTAGGATATGACATGGATAATCCAAAACGCATATTAGTAGAACATAGAAGGTTTGTGCGCTATCTAGCCATAGCATGTATGGTTTACTCATTTGGCGAGCGTGTACTGTCCTTTGAAATGATAGGCGATATTTAACCACTCATTGTGCTATCAGTCCATATCAAACTACCATGCATACTTAGATTTAGAACTTATACAAATTGTCCAGGCATGTTTGATTATCATTGTCAATATGTCACTCGGTATTGTGGAATTTAGGATGGGCACTCAGACATAGTCGCCGATTCTCCTCTTAACCATTATTAGGCTGCTATTGCAGTTGTCACCCCCTAGCTCATGAACACTGTCCTAATGACCAAACATTCTGGGATTCTAGAGATCTAATATGACCTCCACCCTTTTAGCATAACAACGTTCAGGTACAGGGATTCCAAATATCTAATCTGCCCTCCACCCTTTTGGCATAACAATGTACAAGTGCAGGAGTCTAAAGATCTAATCCGACCTCCACCCTTTGAGCATAACAGAGTACAGATGCAGGGAGTCCAAAGATCTAATATGATCTCCAACCTTCTGGCATAGCAGTGTACAGGTGCAAGGAGTCCAAAGATCTAATCCGACCTCCACCCTTTTAACATAACAATGTACAGGTGCAGGGATTCCAAAGATCTAATATGACCTCCACCCTTTTCGCATAACAATATACAGGTGTAGGGATTCCAGAGATTTAATCTGACCTCCACCCTTTCGGCATAGCAATGTACAGGTGCAGGAAGTCCAAAGATCCAATATGACCTCCACCCTTCTGGTATAGCAGTGTACAAGTGCAGGGAGTCTAGAGATCTAATTCGACCTCCACCCTTTTCGCATAACATTGTATAGGTGCAGGGAGTCCATAGATCTAATCCAACCTCCACCCTTCTGGAATAAGAATGTACAGTTGTAGGGAATCCAGAGATCCAATCCGACCTCCACCCATTTGTCATTAAGGGACTCTAGATGCAAAACCCTCCACCTTTAGGTTTACTGTAGCAATATCTCCACCCTGCATAGGGAATCCAGAGTCTACTAATGTCCTCATTGAGGAAGTCTAATCCAAGGCAGCCAATAGCCTCCACCCTTTAGCCAATGAGGGGTTCTAAAGGTAAGGCCTCCACCCTCAATCAGTCCCAGATCTACTTATCCATTGATCATAAGCTAACCGACTGTAGCTTAGCAAGTAGTACCTGGACACCCACTTCCATAGATACAATAATGGAAGTCAAGCAAACTGTCTCGTTGAAAGCAAAATACATAGTAATAGCCTAATATCCCAGCTACTACAAAGAATAGGCTACACAATTGTCTGACCCTATGGTTTTGTGTTTCAATGATGCCTCCAATAGGGAACAACGTCATTGCAATAACATGCATTGCCCCAACTAATAACATGTTGAGTTGATTATGTCCAAACTGTAAAATCCCTCCTTGGAGATTCCTTGGCTTTGGGAATTTTTTTTCTCTTTTATTGCTAAATTTTCCAGTGGTGGATTCTATCAAACAACTTGATTGTATAGTGCCGTAGGTACGTTTTTATTTTTTTATAGGTTTGATTTCATTAAATAAACATAGTGAATTAGGTGCATCAAAATACGTTTCCAAGGGTTTTAAATGACATTCTCAATGCCTCAACGTGTACTCACAGGTCTCAAGATGATGCTATGCCTCATATTTAAAACCCAGAAAATAACATAAAAGTGATATTTGGGAAATGTTGCCCATAGGCTAGTCATTTCTCATTTAAAAACTTGTATGCATAAGGATCAGATTAGAGAGTTGGTACCTGGCCATAGGTAGCAGCCTCAAGTGCAATTGGAAACACCAATAAAAGTAACACTCCCCAACTGAGTTGACATATATATATATATATATATATATATATATATATATATATATATATATATATATATATATATAACAATGTGCATCCAGTATGTATTCTAGGCACGTCCAATGAAAAAATAAAGAGATAACACTTGTATTGATTCATATATTAGTCATACCATGAGTACTTTTGCTTCAAATACCCTAATGTAGATGACAAAGACCTCTATTATGTCCAACAATGTTATTTTTTGGTATTTTTTTTCCGAAGAAGAAAATTCATAATTTCTATTATAAGAAATTACATGCTGTTGATGCCCATAGGCATATGCTGTAATGTGGTTTTCACCACTGATCAAAAAGCAAAATTTACATATAGGTACCCGCAAGGATATAGTAATAGGTTCAATGTCCATCATAGTAGTGCATATTCGCTATACAAAACAGATCAAGCTGGAATATACTGAGATGTTATTTTTTGGTATGTTCTATGCTTAAGAGCAATTTACTTCAATTTTTCTTACTAGCCCAATATCAATATCCAGTTTAGCAATCACATCAGCATGATAGTAAAATGTAGATAGAACATAAACATAAACAGTGGAAGACAAGCCAAGACAAGAGGACACAAGATGTGGCACTAGGACAAACCCCAATGTGGGGAAACCCTTGATCAAATATTCTTTAGTCTTCAATAGTTCAGCAGAGAGAGAGAGATAGAGTACAATGATTTAAAATCAATACTAACTTGCCAAATAGGAGATCAAAGATCTTCACCATGAAGATGACATAATGAAGTTCCAATTCTGGTACCAAGGATTGCAGTTCTGAATACTGGTTAGGGCATACTTATCAACCCTCAATCTTTAACTGATTTCAGCATATCAAGCCTCTAGAGCTATGGTTCTCCAAGGTGAGACCCTTACACCACCACGTTGCTCCTTGTTGGCTGAATAACCCTCAACGCAACACTTATAACAACTTCATGTTGTTGGCTATGGCCTACGGCCTAGCTCAGCAAGTCTGGGCCTGATTAGGGCATAAAACACAATTTCCTAGCAACCCCAAAATATGCCATATTGCCTTCAATTAATGCGGTTGTCCTCCAAGGGAAGGTTGCCCCCTTCGCTATAATTCAGAGCAACCTTCTAGCCCTTAACAATGGCTCTACCCTCCTCTCATTACAACGGCTTCCTACAACCTTAGAACAGGCCTGCGACAACCTTTCTAGAGGATTGTTCCATCCTCTATGAGCCCTCAAACAACTCCCTTTCTCCTCGCCTTCTAGCAAGATACTCGGCCTCCTTTCAGCCCTTCAGTCTTCCTGGAATGGCTTCGGAACAACCCTATTTCACCCACGTTGAATGCCTCTTTTGTTGTGACCCTAAGCTTCAAACTTCGACCTTTCTCCCTACAAGAGCACCCAAGAACAACACTCAACCAGTCACCCAAACAACCTCTCTTTCCCATGCTGTACCTATAACATCCACATTGTTTCTAGGGCTTCTTTCATGTTGTCTTATGGCTCCTCTTGATTGCGGCTAAGGCTTCTTCCTGCTGCGGATTAAGGCCTTCTTTTGTTGCGGCTAGAGCTCCTCTCTTTGACTGCGGCTAGGGCTCTTCTTTGACTGCGGCTAGGGCTCCTTGGATCACTACGGCTAGGGCACCCTCTTGACCTTTCTTTCCACCACGTCCTCCGTGTGAGAGTACGTCGCAATCACCCTCTTGAACTTTCTTTCCATCGTGTCCTCCTTGTGAGAGTACAAACCCAAACGAGTGGAGAGAGAGATCATGAGTGATGTGCTCCTCAAATGACTTGAGGTACCCTCTATTTAAATGCAACGTTGAGGTTGAGTTGGGGGTAATTTGCTTGCTGGCCGACCTTGACAAATTGTCAATAATACAAATAAATTCATATCTCCATAAATACATGTCGGAATTGGATAATCTTTAGATCAATCCTACACCTCTCTGAGAGAGGAATCCAAGAAACATATCATCTGCCATAAATAAGGTGACTTGCATGGAGTTTGGCCCTAGTTGCCAATTTTAACAAACAAGGATAAGTCTAGTCTTGCCAAGCCAAAAAGCTTTCCCACACTACATAAAATGTGTTAGATGACATTCACGCATAGGAAATACCAGAAATGGTTGGCACATTTAACAAACAACAACACGACCCCTTTGTAAGTGTGGTTAGGCTCTGTTAATGCATATACCCGGTCTAGCATCCAATACGCACCCCAAAAAGTGGAGACTTTGTTCAATAGTGGAGACATTGACTAGGGATTTGAGCTGCTTCTTCCACAATAGAAATTGAACTACTTCTATTAATGACCCTTGGCTTGGTAACAGTGAAACTCGTGTTGCTAAACCCCATAATTTGTTCTTGTTCCATCTCTGAGGACTCAGTCATTATTTTGGAAGATAAGACCAACAAAAATAGGAAAGGAACTCGTTCTTCTCCAACAATGACAATGGCATCAGTTTTGAACTGAGCCTTTAGCCTCCAAGGGCATCAAGTTCTCTGAAGTCTATACATTCAGTCTTCCTTTCAACCAATCTTCAAGAAATGGCTCTTATATTGTTTTAGCTACCTTATTCATAAACTCGTTGGCTTTTCCAAGGTATGAGAAAACTTCATATTTTTTTTGGTCACCTTCTGAGACTTCTCACCCTTTGTTACTATCAACCTTGAGGCCTTTCAGCCCTCAACAACTCAGACTGAGGCTTTCTAGGTTTGTGGCCTAAATCTTTTCCTTAACACAACTGTCGAGAATATATGTTTCTTTCTGTTTGTAAACTAAGGCACTCAACGTTCTTGAGGACTTCGGTCCTCCCATAGACAAGAATAGAAATATTAGTAGTTGATCATCCTTCTTTCAATAGATTTTAGGCTAGGGCAAAGCTTGGCCATCAGAGGAAAAAAATACTTGGTAGTTTCTCTTCAATGTTTGGTCTCTTGGCCTTCTTCAAGTCTCTTTGGTGGCTGCTCTGACACCATACCTTTGAAACCATGTTGATTTTTCAGGACTTTCTAGACTGATAACTACTTCCAATTATTTCATTAATTTAACTTGTGTTACATTCATCATTAAGCAATTATACATAGAAAATCTTTAACAGTGAAACAATAAAGCCAGTAGGATCATAAAGAGAAAACCAAACAAGAGACACAAAATTTATCCTGGGAAAACTCTAACCAGGGAAAAATCCAACAACCTTTTATGAGAGAAGATTTCCAATTCAACAAGAGATACAATCTGATTTTCCAGTAAAAAACAAAGTCAAACCGACTAGTAACCAAACCCAGGTCAAACCTTGTCAAACAGAGATAGATTTGTCCTCCTGCCCAAAACTTCGGTCTGCTACCTAGAAACTCATCCAGCTGCCCAAAATTTCGGTCCTCTTATTTTGCCTCAGATTCATCCTCCTTCTACCTTAGACCATGTTTCAGATTATGCCTCAGATTCGTCCTTCTTATGATTCGAATTGGATGCCCAAATGGAGAGGACGAATGCCAATATATAGATGTTGAATGAGCTAAATAGGTGTGTCCCTTCACTGGCACCGACTTGAAGTCGACCTTACATTTGGAGGTCAAACATCAAAATTTTCTTCTTTTGAAGCCGACTTGGAATCCACATATATATATTTATCATTTTCTTGTATATTTGGAGGGCTAAAACTTGATTATGAAGTGCTAAAAGTTGATTCTGAAGACCAACCATAACTACAAAATTCAACAGATCTTTCATGAGACTTTTGGTGTCCTTTTAAGATTTCTCATAAGATATTTTGATCTTTATTTAATATTTTATGTTTTAATTTTTGTTTGGTTTAGTGGGTGGGAGATAAATGTAGGTCTTAGAAATCATAAGATATTTTGACCTTTATTTAATATTTTATTGGTTTAATTTTTTTTTGTTTAGTGGGTGGGAGATAAATGTAGGTCTTAATGCTCCAAGATTCCATAAATGTATTGGTAAAGGTGAATGTTGCAAATGTTGCGGTGTATCTATCGTCCCATACATGCCTTTGTCTAAATTAAAGGCATCTTACACTATTGGTCATGTGTTTGTTTAATTATAAATACGGTGCAATGCAGGTAAAAAGAACATAGAGGATCACTAATGAAATTACTAAAATATATTCATAAGAGAGGCATTCTAGTGTAGTGCAGGGACAAAGGTGGAAGTGAGTTTTCTTTTGGTGCAAAATCCATTCATAATCTGCTATAGAATCTTCTTGTTGCAAACACTTTAGTTCTTTTCTCTCCTTACCTATTTAGGTTTATGATTTTTGGTGTTTGAGTAAGATGTATCTTTTGGTGCATAAGGTTATTCATAAGACATTTTAGATTTTGCTTAGGATTTCAGATAAAATATTTTGATCTTTGTTTCATATTTCTCACAATATTTTGTGTATTTAATACTTTTCGTAATATTTTCTAGTCTCTATTTAACAACGCTCTATATTTTGATGTGCAGGGTGCCCTTGGTTAGCGATGGACACTTTTGGGGTTGTAAAGCATACTCTTGTTTGTCTTGTTATGTTTTTTCTTGTTTTTCCTTTTAATTGTTGGTCTTATTTTTTGCTATCGTCGTTTGGGGTTGTAAGGCATACTCTTGTTTGGCTTGTTATGCTTTTTCTTGTTACTGTTGTGGCTCTATCTTTTGACTTTATGAGCATGGCCATGCTAATTTGTGGTTTAGTATTTTATTTTTCTTATGTTTTGATTTATTTTTCTTTTTCGATTCAATGTGTGGAGAAATCAAGGAATACCTTAACAACCCATAGTGTGGGCTTAGGGATGATGTGGAGTCCATATTGTAGTGGGCAAAGACGAAGATGTATGTAATTGGGGAATTTACTTGTTTATGGGCAAAGGCAAAAGAGGTATGTATAAGGGGAATTTACTTGTTTGTTACTACATAATTAAATGGTTTTATGCTCATTTTAATTTAACTCATTTGTTGGTTCATCATTATATCATATGCGCCTATTCATGCCCATTTTAATTTAACTCATTTGTTGGTTCATCATTATATCATATGCGTTTACTGAAATTTAGATGCAATATAGAGTTAGAAAGGCGAATGAACATTGATGAAACTATTGAATATCTTTTTGTCAGGAACATGTGGAGCACTATAGAAGAAGTAGAAGCAAAGGTAGAGGATGAGTTATCTTTTGGTGCAAGACTCATTTATGTTCTACTATAAAATCCTTTTAGTTTAGATATAATGTTTCCCTAGCATCCTTACCAATTTGGGGTTTATAATTTTTGGTAGCATAATATGTACTATTAAAATTAGATGCATATTATATTATTTGGAATTCTCTTATTTATTAAATGTATAGTGCAAATGCAAGTAAAGAAAGATGGACGAGTAAAGGTGGAGAAGCAATGTCGAAACTTTTGAAATATTTTTATGTAAGAGAGACTTGGAGTGATGTAGGAGAGTTCAAAGGTAGAGTGTGAGTTCTCCTCTTCAATGCTATTGTTCTCCTCTCTCCTTCCTTATTTAGGGTTTATGATTTTTTGGTCATTGAATATTCAATAAAATGTACTTTTGCATAATATTACTGATAATTTTTTTTCTTGGCTTATGATTAAGATTTCATAATATCTTTCAATGTCTAGTTAAACTTTAATATATCTTAAATATTTTTGTTGTTTGTCTTGAAACTTTTTGGTCTTCATTTAATATTTTATGGTTTGATTTTTGTTGGATTTAGGACGTGGAGATATAGAGGTAGGTGCTAGTGATGGTGCAGATTGCATAGGTGCATTTGGTGAAGTGGAAGACTAAGCAAGAGGAGTAGGTGGGTATGGTATCATGTGTGTCTATTTAAATTAAATGCATTCTATATCATTTGGGATTTATTTATATAGTGAGTGCAATGCAAATCTAGGTGGAGCAGATATTTAGTTTTGTGTGCAGGAGACTTGGAGAAGTGTAGGAGAGTGCAAAGGTACAAGGTTAGTTCTCTTTTAATTCCGACATGGATATTTTCTTGTTTCAATACAATGATTCTCCCTCCTTTGTTATTGAGGAATTATGTTTTTGTTTATGCATAGTTCCATCTATATGCTTATTTAAATTTTAGGCATCTTATGTTATTTGTCATTTATCTTGTTATTGACATAATGCAATGCAGGTAATGTAACATAAAAGGTTACTAAATAAACTACTAAAATGTCTTTGTGAGGGAGAGATTGCAATAGTGTGCGAAGGTAGAGGTGAGTTCTTTTTTGGTGCAAATGTCCATATATGATCTGCTATTACCTATTTACCTATATATGATCCTTCTTCCTTACCTATTTTGGGTTTATGATTTTTAGTCTTTACATAAGATGTACTTTCTAGTATATAATATTGCTCATAATATTTTTGGTCATTCTTTGATATTACTCTTAAGATTTTTCAATGTATATTTCATATATCTTACAACATTTTATGTGTATTTCATATTTTTGCATGTTATTTAATTCAGTGCAATATAATGCATAAAGTGGATTATGGAGGATCATCAATGAAACCACTAAAATATATTTATGAGAGAGGTAAAATGTAGAGGTAGAGGTAAAGGTAGATGAGAGTTTTTTTTGGATGCTAAATTTGTGTATGATTTGCTATGAAGTTCTTCTATGAAATACGACAATTATCCTCTTCTTACCTATTCAGGGTTGATGATTTCTAGTGTTTACATAAGATATACTTTCTAGTGCATAAGATTACTCAATATATTGTTGGCTTTATTTAATATTTCTCCTAAAATATTTTTGATATTTGTTTCATATTTCGCACAACATTTTGTGTATCTAATATTTTTCATATGTTTTTGGTGTATAGGGTGTTCGTGGTTGGCCATTGACACATTTTGGGGTTGCAGATCGAAGTCTTAATCTATTGTTTCTCTCAACTTGTTTTTTGTTTTATTTTGGTGTTTTTTGCAATTGTTGGTTGCATCTTTTGCTATTGTAGTATTTTCCACTTTTATGGATTTTGTTTTTTTTTTTTTGCATTTATGAGCATGGCCATGCTAACTTGTGGCTTGACATTTTTTTTTACTTTCATTCTTTTTTCTTGGGTGGGTGAGGAGATTAAATAGGTCCTTACAACCCATTTTGTGGGTATTGAGTGTAGTTGGAAAAAGCGATGGATGTTTGTATTGAGTAATTTACTTGTTCACTACTACATAATTATATAGTTCCATGCTTGTTTTAATTTAACTCATTTGTTGCTTCATAATCATATCATATGTGTTTGTTTAAATTTAAAGGAAACGTAGATTAAAGAAGGTGGAGGAGCATCGATGAAATCATTGAATATCTTCGTGTGAGAGATGTGGGGCAGTATATCAAAGGTAAATGGCTTTGAGGGTGAGTTATCTTCTAACATAAAGGGTGAGTTCCTTTCTTTCGTTTTTCCATTGATATTTCTTAATTTTTTGCATTTGTGAGCATCACATGCTAATTTGTTTTGCTATCAAGTCCTCTCTTTAAGAACATTGGTTTGCCTCCTTTTTCACCTATTTAATGTTGACCATTACTCATCAACTCTATGGTAAGATTTCTCATAATATTATTTAATATTTTTCATAAGACTTTTGTTGTTTCTCTTAAAATTTTATGATTTATGTTTAATATTTTTTGGTTTGGTTGGGTAGTTTGTGAAATAAAGGTGGGTCCTAGCGTTGATGTAGATTCCATAGGTGCATTAGGTGAAGGCGAAGGCTAAGAATTATGAGGTATATATGATTCCATGTGTGCTTATTTAAATTAGATGCATCTTATATTTTTTGTGATTTATTCATTTATTGAGTGCATTGCATTGCAGATAAGGGAAGGTGTAGAAGCATTAATGAAACTATTGTTTACTGAGTGCACTGCAATGTAGATAAAGGGATGTGGAGACACATTGATGAACCTATTGAAATATCTTTGTGTGGGAGAGCTATGGGACAATTTAGAAAAGTGCAAAGGCATGACACAAAGGGTAAGTTTCCTTTTAATTTTGTTACGAGTTTCTTTTTGTTTCAAATTTGATGGTTCTCCTCCCTCCTTACTTATTTAGGGTATACAATATTTGGTTTTCATAATATGATTTTTTACATAAAGTTACTAATAAATTTGTTATTTCTCACACTACATTCAATATTTGTTTAATATTTCTAATGCAAATTTCGTTTCCATTGTACTATTTTTCATAAGATTTTTCGGTCTCTATTTAATTTTTCTGGTTTGGTTTTTTTTTTTTGTGTTTAGTGAGTAGGGAAGTTAAAGTAGGTTTTACTCCAACAAAATTGTGCACTTCTCGAGATAAAGTCCAAAAGCTCAAGTGTGGGATCTTGTGTACCCAAGAGGAAGCCAATTGTCACTTCACCAACTTTCTCACTTCTGGTCGACTCCCTCTAGATCAACTAAGGTTCTCCCTACTAGATCTCATGGATTTAATGTCATGGTCCAACCAAGTCAATAGTTCCATAAGGCTTCTACTTCAAATATCACCGATCAAAGGATTGAACCATTAGGTTTTAAGGTAGATAGGATTGCTAGAGTTCTTTTGGGTAATTTCTAGGTTTGAGTTCAAAGAAAAAGGTCACCAATGACACAAAATCACGGAGTGAAACACCAACAAAATAGTTTAAATGATTTATGAGGACAATGGGTGATGGAGGATAGAAGTATAGTGCCTTAACTTGCCAATGTATTTTGGGGGCATATGGGATCAAGGAGCAACACAATTGGAGAGAAATGGAGTAGATTTAGCTTCAAAGACCAGAACAAACTAACTTTTGTGCTCTAGAGTTTTCACTTAGCGTTCTTCGATCTTCAAAGATGGGATAAGGGAGAGAGAGCTCCGCTTAAGTCATCTCAAAAGAGCTTGATGAGAGGTCCAAAGATGCTTGGAGCAAATTTACCTTAAAGGACTAGTGCAGACTAACTTGTGTACCCTAGAGGCCTGGGACTACCCACAATTTTTAAGGATAAATAAGAGAGGGAGTTTCACTTAGGTCACCTCAAAAGAGTTAGATGAAAGTATTGTTGAAGGAAGATAATGAGATAAAAATACCAACAAAACTATGGTAAAGAAAAATCTATCAAAATTCACCAATAACCATTCATGAAAATGTCTATCCACATCAAGATCTACCAGTATCTATCAAGAGAGAACTATTCATATAAGTGCAACTTCTCATGAATTCGTTCAACTCATCCATGGATAGCCAAAATTATGAAACAAGAGGAAATTTTAGACTTTGCTAAGGGATTTCTTATAGAGGAGGTGCTCAACTTCCCTTGCATTAAAATATTAATTTTCTAGGCTAAAAGCTCCTACTCTAGGCTATGGAGGGGAAAAATGCCCTCTTCTTTAATTAACTAATATAAAGTACAGAATTTGAGGGGGATTCATTCCAAATGTACAAAGCAAAGGGGCACAAGCCCTCAAAAAGTGACCCATCTCCATAAATGAGGGGAAAATAGGGGCCGTTAGCACAACATCTAGTCTTCCAAGGTCCTTCAATGGTGGAAAAAATCTTCAACCTTCCACCAAACTCCTTTGGTCTCCCTTAAATGTGGGTGCACAAACTCCCAACCCACATTACATCCAATGCATCATTCATAAGGGCTTCTAAAAGGGCTCATTCCTCTCACCCCAAGTTGCAGGAAACATGGAACCCCCCTCTTGTACCTGCCACATTTTGGTATGGAAACACGAAATGTGGCTGAAATTCATTTTAGGCACCAAACCCCATGTTTCAGCATTTGTACATTGCATTTCGACATCCATACAACACATGCGGGGCAGTACGACATGTTTGTGTGGCACGTGTGGGCTGAATGCAAATTATTTTAAAAAAAGAATAATTTATGAGTGGTGTAGCCTAATATTCAATAGTAGGGCCCTACTTATACTATGCAATTAATGGGGCAATGTTAGATGTATGTTATGTAATCAATGGTAATGTTAAATTCTTAAAGTCAAAGCCCTTTTAATTAAATTTTTAACATTACCATTAATGGACTCAAGATGTTTGAGAGTGGTTCCAACCTCATTGGATTTCATATGGAAAAAGTAGAATTTTAGATCCCAACCCAAATTCAGCAAACTTAACAGTTTTTAGAATTTTAGGATTGAGGGATTGCAACGTTCCATAGGATTTTGTCATATACAAGGGTATGTAACTAGCATTTAATCAAGAGCACCAAGCCTGTGAAAATTCCTAGATCTAACAATCTCAAGAATCCTATTGCAACCAACTGAATCCACTTCACCTAGATTGTAAATTACATTACAAACTTATTTCATATTTCTTCATGAAACATTGAGGTAAATTACTGAAGCAACCTACACCAAACTAAATATGATTTTGAAACATAGAAACTGAGCAAGGAAATACAAACACATAGAACACCGTTATTTTTGGATAAATGTCCTTGGAAAAAACCAATGCGGGAAAACTGGTGCAATCTGAGTACATCTATGGATGCCCAATTGGCAATCCAAACAACAAGAAAATCTCACAGAAATATTCCCTAAGCAACCTCGGCACTCATGTTGCCTGCACTCGTGTCACTGCACTCGCGAGTTCCTGCATTGGCACGTTCCTGTACTTGCGAGTTCCTGCACTGAGAATAATTCAGCCTCTTGCTACTGCCTCTCCGGATCTGGAAATCTTCCTCTGGATCAGAATTTCCTCCTGAGAACTTCTCACTTCAGAAATTCGATCTCTTGATCTCTTGGTGTGTTTTCCAAATGACCCTCAAGCCCCTTCTTATATCTTCTTGTTGGACAACCAACGACCTAGATTAACTCCTAATCAAAGGCTCATATCATTTTGACTTGATCTCTGATTTTATCTAGAAGATTCACCCACAATTAGATTAATACCCATTAATATTTTAATTTTCCCAAGTTTAGACTTAGGAACTCCATTAAAAATATTGATTATTTAATATAATCGTCTCTGGGTAGAATTTCCCAAAATGATTTCTAGGTTCTTTGGAATGCATGTGCCCTAGCCTCCTTGCAAAATTGAGGCTTAGAGCACATTTGATGCTACCCCAAATCAACACTCCCTCTTAGCGAGGAATGTGCTCTAGCAATATACTGCTACTGCATATTGCTCTGACTTTGAAGCGTCATCCTCTGTGCTGCTAATGTCTGACATGTTGTCCACCAACGACTGCTCTGTTGCTGCTATTGTACTACTGCCTTTGACACTTCCACTGCCAATGCTACATTTGTACGACAACTCCCTCTCAGATGCTGCATATGCTATGTTGCTAACAGTCCCATTGCTACCACTGCATTCCTACTGCAACTCAGTTGCTGAGAGAAGCAACTGAAAACACCCAAAACTGGATAAGTATCCCGTGGATACACGTCGGTGTTGAAAGCCTGATTGCTGCTAGTCCCACTCTGTCTTCTGAAGCCACTGCGTTGTTGAAGCTCAGCATTATGCCTCCATGCACTGCTGCCTCTCTGCTTTGCGCTGCTCAAGTTTCGGCGCTGCTAACTACTGCATCTATTGCTCTAACACTCCATGGCACCAACTGAAAACTCCTCAATCTCGCTACTACTGATCATGGGCTCCCGTAGCAAGGTGAGGATCTAAGAGGTGGGTTCCTCAAGGATCGTGCCCATTTGTAGCTCTATCAAACTACAGTTCTATATCAACCCACCTCCCTCCTGGAGGTATCTTAGCTATCATTACGAACTCCTCTTGTTCGATCTTTACGGCTGCAACCTTAGGATTGTGCTTCTCATCCTTGTCCTTTTTCTTCAAGGGACATTGGGATGCATAGTGGCCCATCTCGCCACATCTGAAACACTTCACCTTGGAGACATCCTTCTTTCGTCTCTGTTGCCCCTGTTGCCCCTTTGATGCAAGGCCTGCATTATCCTCCTCTACTTTGGGCTTTGACCCACTGCTGCTGCTGCTTCCGTCAAGTTTGACCTTGACTAGGTCTCTCCTCAACTCTTCTTGTTTTAGAGTTTCCCACATCTCATCCCAATTAGGCAATGTTGCTCTGCCCAGGATACTTTGGACAAAGACTTGCCACTCATTTGAGACAAAATTTAGGACCAGTCTCACTAACTTCGAATCCTGAAGTGTATGCTCTGCAACCGACAACTCATCTCGCGTCTCCTTCAGCTTCGTGAGGAATGGATCCACACGTTCTCCCTTCTGCATTTGCGCAGATCTCAACTTCTGTTCTAAGTACATCTTCCTTTGGTTGGAAGATCCCTAATACAATGTGGCCAAGGCATCCCACATGATACACCATGTGATCCTTGACTCCATCCAGGATCATCCTCTTGGCCTTTGCCATTTCAGCTCTGTACATTTTCAGGTATCTACATTTGCGGGGACATCTACCACACTATCAACATACGTCTTGAGGGCATGCTCATCTAGAAGGAAGGACATTCTAGTTGGAAGCTCCGTCCAACCTGTCCTGATCCCTCAAGCCACTGGTTGCCATATCCTCCGAAAACTGTTGAACAACTCCCTCTTTCTCCCTACTGCGTAGCTTCTAGGCTGGCTTACACACTCCCTGATGGAGCTGGTAAGTCTGCTGCTCCTTTGCTGCTCAACAAATGAGAAATATTGATTTCCTTGGCAAGAAATCACTAAGAAAGTATTCCCTCACTATGCGATTTGCTTCCTTCTTCTGATAGCTTTTATGCCTAGCTCTCATCTTGCAGAAAACTGCGTCCCTCTAGCTCTGTGCTGATGCTCTGCGTGGTTCCCTTTGCCTTGGAAAATTCTCGATACAACAATCTTACCTCTTTGTTAGCTCACAGAGAGAGGGACACCCATGAAAATATAGCCCTATTGGCTAGAACTGCACAATCCCTCAGGGGATTCAAACCGCTGCTTGCTGCAACAAGTTGGCCCTTGCTTCAGTGCTATATCTACTTTTCCTATTTCACATCAACAACTCTAATACCATGAAAAAATTCCTAGATCTAACAATCTCAGGAATCCTACTGCAACCAACTGAATCTACTTCACCTAGATCATAAATTACATTACAAACTTATTTCAGATTTCTTCTTGAAACATTGAAGTAAATTACTGAAGCAACCTACACCAAATTAAATATGATTTTGAAACATAGAAACTGGGCAAGGGAATATAAACACATAGAACACTGTTATTTTTGGACAAATGTCCCCAGAAAAACCCAATGCGGGAAAACCAGTGCAGCAGCTCTGAGGGTTTATTATTATTAAGCAATAGTGAAATCTGAGTACATCTATGGATGCCCAACTGGCAATCCAAACAACAAGAAAATCTGGCAGAGATATTCTCTAAGCAACCCCGACACTCGTGTTGCTTGCACTTGTGTTCCTGCACTTGCGTGTTCCTACACTCGCGTTCCTGTACTCGCGCATCCCTGCACTCGCGTGTTCCTGCACTTGCGAGTTCCTGCACTCGCGCGTTCCTGCACTCATGTTCCTGCACTGGGAATAACTCAGCCTCTTGCTACTGCCTCTCCGGATTTGTAAATCTTTCTCCGGATCACTGTCCCTGCCTGTCTACTGCAAAATATCTCTTTGATTAGAATTTCTTCATGAGAACTTCTCACTTCAGAAATTCGATCTCTTGATCTCTCGGTGTGTTTTCCAAATGACCCTCAAGCCCCTTCTTATATCCGTTTGGACAACCAACGGCCTAGATTAACTCCTAATCAAAGGCTTAGATCATTTTGACTTGATCTCCGTCTTTATCTAGAAGATTCACCCACAATTACATTAATACCCATTAGTATTTTAATTTTCCCAAGTTTAGACTTAGGAACTCTATTAAAAATATTAATTATTTTAATATAATTGTCTCTGGGTGGAATTTCCCAAAACGGTTTTTGAGTTCTTTGGAATGCCTGTGCCCAAGCTTGCTTGCAAAATTTGAGGCTTGGAGCACATCCGATGCTACCCCAAATCAACAAAGCCCTCCGTGTAGCTTAATGTTAATGGCATTGATTGTTGAACTCCTTAGAGGGTGATATCATGAGAATCCCAACATAGACAATGCTTTCAACGATATCTAGGTATCTGTTGTAGCCCTTGAATATTGTTTTCCAAAGTCTCTAACACCTAGCTCAGCCGAGTCATGGAACCCCTTTATGTCAAGACCATCTGCATTTTTCATGCTCCAAATAGAATTGATACTTTTTCTATCAAAGAGATAGAAATACCCGGTGTTCTTTTACCCCCAAATCAAGCCAGGTGGCTTTTCTCTTCATCCTTCAATCCATATCCTTTTGCCTTAACAATTTAACCTTCCCTTCCTACTTTCAAGTTCTTTCAATCTCAACAATCCATCATCCTTGAAAATGCCTCTATTGCCTCTATTATTATCAGAGAATATCAGTCAATCATTTTAGGACCGAGTTAATGAGTATTATAGTTACTGACGGTTGTAACAA
This sequence comes from Pinus tabuliformis, assembly GCA_031772625.1. Taxonomy (NCBI): domain Eukaryota; kingdom Viridiplantae; phylum Streptophyta; class Pinopsida; order Pinales; family Pinaceae; genus Pinus; species Pinus tabuliformis. The sequence goes on along the minus strand of CM062808.1, from coordinate 568,057,863 downwards.
AGTAAACAATATGTTGAATGCTCTTTTCAATATTGTTAGGCATGTTTTAGGTTGAGGGAGGACAAGTCTCTAGTAGTAGGTGAACCTTACTTCTAATTGATGGATGACTTCATGCCCAAGAATCCAATGTACCCCTGAATTTCAATGCATATAAAAAGTGTCTCAAGTTTGAATAATATCATGGATGTCTAAATATCTAATTTAAACATATGAACTAACATCGCTTTCTAACTAGAAATATTTCTTATATTCCATACATCTAGATGTCAGTTTTTCCAATTTATATTCTCGCTTATCCAATTTTTCAAGTATGTCAAACGGTTTAAAATTTCCCATAGCACATTCACCTTTGAATCTAAGAACTTAGTGGGTGGTTAAAATAAGTGTTCTGATAACATCAAGAGACAAATATATCTGCAATAGCAATCAAAGCAACATCTTTCATGTGAGTTGGATAAGCATCACATCAATTGTTATGCCCAAGAATCCAATGCACCTTTGAATCTAAGAATTTAGTGGGTGGTTAAAATAAGTGTTCTGATAACATCAAGAGACAAATATATCTGCAATAGCAATCAAAGCAACATCTTTCATGTGAGTTGGATAAGCATGACATCAATTGTTATGCCCAAGAATCCAATGTACCCCTGAATTTCAGTGCATAAATGAAGTGTCAAGTTTCAAGAATATCGTGGATTTCTAAATATCTGATTTAAAGATCTGAATCAACACCCCTTTATAGCTAGAAATTTTTATTGTATTGCATACATCTAGATGTCAGTCTTTCCAAAATATATTCACTTATCCAATTTTTCAAGAAGGACAAACTATTTAGTGCTTTTTTCTTGTTCTTGTCTCACAATTTTTTTTTCAATTTTTCTGGGGTTTTAGCTTTGTAAACTGCATGATTGCTTAATTGGGACATGTTAGAACTATATTTTTGATAGGAAAACAATTTTCTTTCTTGTGAATACATTAATATTGGGCATTCTATCAAATTCCTTGACCTTAAGGAAAGACACGTAAGGTTGGACTTCTTTTCAAGGTTTATTTAATTATTTTTAAATAATCAGGTTTTAAGCAAATAGGAAAAGTTGACACGTAAGGTTGGACTTCTTTTCAAGGTTTATTTAATTATTTTTAAATAATCAGGTTTTAAGCAAATAGGAAAAGTTGACACGTTTAATTTTTTAAGATATTATTTATTTTCAATTCACAAGTTAGGTTGGACTTTTTTTCAAGGTTTATTTAATTATTTTTAAATAGTCAGGTTTGAAGCAAATAGGAAAAGTTGACACATTTAATTTTTTAAGATATTATTTATTTTCAATTCACAAGTTATTTTCACCACATTGATATAAACATTTTTAGGAGGGGATGGAGTGGATGACATTAGAAAGCATGCAAAAAGATATTAGCTAATATCTATATAATTTATTTTTGGTTTGTATGCTCACATTTTTCAGTTTTTTTGGTTTAATTTAGTATATTGTTGGGGATGCATATCCAAATGTTGTAAATACAACCTTTTGATGATTAGTTATATGTACTTCCTTGTGTAGACTATTACGATTGCATGTATGTTCCTTTATGGTAACGTAGAAGAAAATTTTGTGCTTCCTCGAGATATTACAATGCTGGCTTAGGACATTCAGCAAAAGAGGAACCTTACTGCTGCTGAAGGTATTGGAAAAAAGGTATAGTTTAGAACAGTGTAGAAATTATGTTGCAACATGTTTTATGTCATTTTTTGCTAATGAACTTTAAGGAGCTAACATTTTGGATGTGTTCTATGGATTCAATGTTTTTGTAGCATTCTTCGTTTGTATATATGCAACTTGCTTTGGTTTTCAAGAGTGCTATGAATAACAGGGATAGGTGGCGTTCGTGGCTGAGCAGGTTCTTTCCCCACTGGCCTTTGCTTTTATCATGCAACATCCATACAAACTTATTGTTTCTGCAAATCAAGATTTTTAATGTTGCATAAAATTCTTTAGCACAAGTAGCATGGAATTTTGTGAATAATAATGGGTGAGTGTTCCAATCTCTTATCCTTATTCTTCAATATTTTATGCTTTTTGGATTGCATGTATCTCTGGATTTTCAACAAGATTAGAAAATTGCTTTATGTGTTACAGGGATTACAACCCTCTGCGTCCAATGCAAGCCTTAACATATTGATATTGGAGCTATCTTCCTTGCTGCTAAGTCTTTGAAAATTAAACTGACATTAGATGGAGAGATGCCTAGGTGGGAGGATTTTCATGTGACTCCTCACTAGTGTGAGGGTTAGCGAAAACTTATATGCTTTGATATAATTTAGTTTTTTGCAGTGTTCATGTTTATAATAATGCTCAAATTTTGCATAATGTCACCATATCTAAATATGTATTTTGATTGCTCATACACATTAATTGTTGTTAGGCGAGATATATCAGGAAGTAGGGGACTGACTATTGTAAGTGACTTGTCAATTTGTGACATGTAGGCATCTACCCACTACAATTGTTAATTTTTATGCGGAAGTTAGCAGTCAAATGCTGGATCTATATGAATAAACCAAGTCAACATCCACTTCAAATGACATCAACTCTCCTCAAGGTGTGGATAATAAATTAAAGTCTTCATATAATAATATTATACAGATTTAGTTGTGTGAAAAGACCATATCAAAAGCAATTATTGCAGTAAACACCCACCATTTATTTGTTAGAACTATTTTCTTCACAGTAGCCTGAGTTTGATGATATTGCAGGTTAAACACCAAATATAAATCCATGTAATGTCAAGGCTGCAAGTGATACTATGCTTGGGCATGTAAATAAAGGTTCAGCAATTACAAAGTCTATTACAAATTGATAAAAAAAGGCAAATCTGAAACAAAAAAGAATTCAGCTACTGAGAGTAAGTTAACATCAGTGGTAATTTCAGGTAAAACGTATAACATGGATATACAAGAGCATTGTGTGAATACAAATTTTGGGGTTATTGGTTTTCATTTAAATTAGAGGCATTTTAATTTATTTATTGTTTATTTAAATATTGAGTGCAATGCTATGTAGGGAAAGTAACATGGAGGATAATTGATGAAACTATTGAAATATCTATGTGAGAAACACTATATTATAGTGCAATGAAGAGGTAGTGGTAGAGGTGGGTTCTCTTTTGGTGCAAAGTCTATGCTATCAGCTGTGGAATCATCACATTGTCTTTGTTTTATATTTGTCATAAGATATTTGGTGTGTATTTAATATTTCTTATAAGAATATTTTATGGGCTCTATTTAATACTTTTCTATATTTTGATGTGCAGGATGCCCTTGATCGGTCGTGGGCAAATTTTGGGATTGCAGAGAAGATTCTGTGTCTACTATTTCTTTTTATTTGTTTTGTTTTTGTTATTGCTATTTGTATCTTTTACTATTGCTTGTTGTTTGTTGTTTGTTTTTTTTTAAAGTTATTGCTGTTATTTTTTTACATTTTTGAGCATGGCCCTGCTAAATTGTAGTTTGATATTTTGTTTTTCATGTTTGCTTTCCTTTGTTTTGTTTTGTTTTGTTTTTTTGTTTTTCCCACCTTTGTTCATGGTTTTTGTCTTCTCTTGTAAGAGTGAGGAAATTAAGGCAAGCATTAACAGAGCTGATGAAGATTCAACAGATGTAATGGGTAAAGATGAAGGAGGTATGTATGAGGGAATGCACTAGTTTGTTGCTACATAATTTAGTGGTTCCACTTTTTTTTAGTTGAACTCTTTTTCTACTTATTACTTGCTTTTAATTGAGTAGAGTTTGTAAATATGGATGAAACAAAACAAAAGTTTCAATCGAAGTTATGACCATACTAGTTTTCATCTATAATTGGGAGGGGTACTAAGCATTATGACCATACTAGTTTTCATCTATAATTGGGAGGGGTACTAAGCATTATGACCATACTAGTTTTCATCTATCATTGGGAGGGGTACTAAGCATTATGACTGTACTAGTTTCCATCTATAATTGGGAGGGGTACTAAGCATTATGACCATACTAGTTTTCATCTATCTATAATTGGGAGGGGTACTAAGCACTTTGTGCCACTGGAGGGCGTGGGCTTCTTATGTGTATTTGTAGATATGGATGAAACAAAATAAAAGTTTCAATCAAAGTTATGACCATACTAGTTTTCATCTATAATTGGGAGGGGTACTAAGCATTAAAGTTTCAATCAAAGTTATGACCATACTAGTTTTCATCTAATTCGAAGGGGTACTAAGCGTTAAAGTTTCAATTGTAGTTATGACCATAGTGGTTTTCATCTATAATTGGGAGGGGTACTAAGCATTATGGCCATACTAGTTTTCATCTATCTATAATTGGGAGGGGTACTATGCACTTTGTGCCATTGGAGGGTGTGGGTTTCTTATGTGTGTATTTCAATCTCAACATTTTTAGTAAAACATGACACATTTGTCTTTTCAGCTCGATAATATCTACAACTTTCTTATATGGCTCCTTCATGATTTTATGAAGGAGCCATCATGTACTTTGTCCATCTTTCTATCATAGAGGAATGCACGTTTGACAAGAACTTACCACAATCAAGCAGTATAATGAACATAAGCATCATGTACTTCTTCCATCTTTCTATCATAGAGGAATGCACGTTTGACAAGAACTTACCACAATCAAGCAATATAATGAACATAAAAAGATTTGGCCTCACACAAAGCTAGGAAAGAGTGCAACCAACTATGGTATGTGTAGGGTTTATGGAGGGGGTTTATTTTCTGCCATTTCTTCAATCAACTTTAGTTGGGCCTTAATTTGCAAACTAACCTATCTCCTATCTTGAGATGAAGCCTCATACCTCATCCTACATACATGTTTTTGCCATTCTTCAATCAACTTTCATTGGGTCTTAAGTCCACACACTATCCTGTCTTCAGACCACACAATAACCTAGGAACATAGACTAGCTAAAACCAAAGAGGGTCTCTAACTCTAACTAGACAAATAGGAGATGCAAGTGAACCTCAAAAGAAACAAACACATTAGAAGATTGAAACCTTGGCATTCTCTTCATTCTCAACACCTTGGCACTTCCTATCATTCTTCCATCTTGCCACTTCACACAATAATGTGACTTCTAGTGGCTAATTCTTGCAGAGGGTCAAAAAATTTCTATTCCATCTCTTGGGGTTAAGATCCATCATTGTCATATCACGAAGCTGCATGGTTCTTCACATTACTATGTCATGCTGCTTTGAGGTGGAGGTCCCACACATTTTTGCACTCCTGTACTCATGATAGGTGTGACTACTTCCAAGCTTTGCTACTTTATAATGTTCTCATTACCCTAGGCATTAACATTAACATTGTATGTATAAGAAACACTCTTAAAATAACCTAGGAATACAACAACTAAAATGGAACAACCTAGGAATACAACAGCTAAAATGGAACATGGTCTTTTACTAGACAACTGGGAGAAATAACTACGCAACAAAAGCATAAAAATGTTGAAGCCATTGCTTTATCTCCATTCTCAGACCTTATCCACATGCACTTGCTATGATGCTTCTATTATGCCTCTCCACATAGTAATGTGACTTCTAGCCATTAATATTAGGAAAGGGGAAATAGCCTATTTTTGATCCTTCTCTTTGCGGTTAAGATCCATAACCCTCGTATCATGAGGGTGCATGGTCCTTCCCTTGCGTGATTGTGATGGTTTGACATAGAGTGACCACATTTATGATTTATTTGCCTTCTTGCACTCTTGACATATTTCAAGCAAACAAATCAATTATTCATAATGAAGTTGGTTATAAGTAAATTTAATATTTAATAAGGCCAATTAAGTTCTCTTTGTAAAATTTGGAAAATTTCAGTTTATGATGTTTAATAAATGTATGGTGACATTTTTGGTCCCTCCCTATTGCTGGGGACTAGTTTTAGCACAATTTTGAAGGTATATTAGTTTGCTCAATTCGATCATCGGCAAGCCCATTATGGGAGCATCCCCCAATTATTGCATTCCATGAGGATTCATCCCTTTTAGGCATGATGTCAAACAAGTGCAGAGAATTATTTATTATCCCACAGTTTGCATACAAAGTAACGAAGCATTCCATATAGATATATCTGGGAAAATCTCGTTCTGATGACATGGGCATGAACTTCCTTGCCTTCTTTTAAGGCTCCTAAGCTGGCACATCCACTGACAACAGTGGGAAAAATGAATTTGTTTGATTTCATGCTAGCTAACAGCATTTGGCGAAAGAGTTTCAAGGCATTTTCGCCGTCTCTATTTCCTGCGTATCTTGCATTAATTGCATTGCATGAGACAACATCGCTCTCTGGCATCTTACCTAATATTTTAGATCTGCCAGACCTTTAAGCACATGGCTACCTCAAGTTATCCAGAATGCAAACAGCTGTAGGGTGAAGTCCATCATCTCTTACAAATTCTTTATAGATCTAACTCTTAATCAGAATGTCTTTACAGATTAAGACTAAAGATTACTGGCAGCAGATAACCTTATCCATAAGAATTTGCTGCTTTGAACACAGTATTCTGTTAATGATCGTTTTCCTTTGCAGCTTAGATGTGATAAAGACAGTTTTTCAAAACACTTTGAAAAACCATCATTTATCTTCTCACTTGTGACTTATGATTTCTAAATGCTAGGCATTTTTTGTTTGTAACTTTGTCCACAAGCAAGTACGAGAGTATTTTCTCATTTAGAAGAGCTCTTTCCTGGTCCGCCACTACCTTGGGTATGGGGGCTTTATTTTGAAAGAGAGCATGATTCCTGACCATACATATTTTCCTTGAGATGTATTTTGGGATGTGCTTCCATGCTTTTGCCATCATTGGTTTGTTGTTAAGTTTTTTGGCCATAGGATATTTTTCCATGAAAGGCTTAGTTGCCTCCAATCCTTTGCCCACTTGAATGCTGATAAAGACAGTTTCTTAAATAGACTTATTTTCAAAACACTGTGCAAAACCAATCATTTATCTTCTCGCTTGTGACTTATGATTTCTAAATGCTAGGCATTTTTTGTTTGTAACTTTGTCCACAAGCAAGTACCAGAGTATTTTCTCATTTAGAAGAGCTCTTTCCTGGTCCACCGCTACCTTGGGTATGGGGGCTTTATTTTGAAAGAGAGCTTGATTCCCGACCATACATATTTTCCATGAGATGTATTTTGGGATGTGCTTCCATGCTTTCACAATCATTGGTTTGTTGTTTAGTTTTTTGCCCATAGGATATTTTTCCATGAAAGGCTTAGTTGCCTCCAACCCTTTGCCCACTTGAATGCTGAGATCCTTAATGGTGTAGTTCTAAATATGTTCGGTGAAGAGACAAACTAAAAATAGATGTGGAGCAATTTCTTCCTCTGATTGACATAGAGTACATTTGGTGGGCACTTGATTACCCCTCTTTCAGAGATTTTCCACTGTCAAGATTCTTTTTTGCACCATAAGCTAGCAAAAAAAAAACTGATCTTAGAGAGGTAGTCTCCTTCCCAAAACTCTCTAGAAGTTCAGTGTAGGAGGGGGCTTTACTTCATCATTAAATGCAAACTCAAGCTCACTCTTAGTTCTTGACATGTCACAAGCATTTACACTGTCTGAAGGCAACATTCATTGTATTCTTTGGCATCGTTGCTACCATGACTGTGTATTGTTATTTCACTAGACATGTCAATAACTATATATTTCCTTTGCAATCTCTCTAGTGAGGGACAAATCTAGAAATACTAATTCCATACTGACTTTGCATACTGCTCTTTGGAGTATTTTTAGCAGTAACATTCACTACATTGCCCCTGGAATGAATCAGCCCTGTATTCCAATCTGCATTTTGTTGACTAGAGATTTCTCTCCCTTCCAGAACATGGTTATATATTTCATATTTAGTGGACACATTCACCACCTGGCCTACAAAGTCTATTCGCTCTCCATATTCTTTACAAGAATATTGACCAATTACAATATTCAGTTTAGGTTCACAAAAGGTTCTGTCATTGGAATCTCTGGCGTCATTCTCATGGTGACCCTGAATTGTTATTTCACAAGAAAGTGTCAGTAAAATGACTATTTCCTTTCCAATCTCTCTCTGAGTCAAGGATGTTGCATATTGCTCTAGAGTCTATGGAGTATTATTATCAGTAATGTTCACTATTTCCTTTCCAATCTCTCTCTGAGTCAAGGATGTTGCATATTGCTCTAGAGTCTATGGAGTATTATTATCAGTAATGTTCACTAAATTGTCACCAAAATGAGTCGGCATCATTCTCATGGTGACCCTGAATTGTTACTTCACGAGAAGTGTCAGTAAAATGACTGTTTCCTTTCCAATCTCTCTGCGAGTCAAGGATGTTGGAGAGACATGTTAAGTGCCTGAGCTTCCCTCCATTGAAAACACTGAATCCTCTCTATAATAATCACAACCATTGTGTTAACCTCCACCTTGGTATTTAGTTTGACTTGTTGAATCTAGTGTTGCAATAGCACTGGAAATAGTCTCCATTACTGAAGACTCTTAAGCGAATACAAGCATTTTGTATACCAGTTCCATTTGCAAATTCTGCTACAAAAGGAATAATACGAGGAGTCTTGTTGTTTCCTGGCATTTTCTGGTGGCAAAAAAGATGAATCCACTACGTTATCAGATCCCATCTGAAGCTTTAGTTTTGCATCATTATCTTGACCTGTAGGAGAAACTTTTGAGTTGCTACTTAGCAAATTGTTCCCCATTTTCTTATGTGAAAGTCTCAAACTATGCTCAAAAAGAGAAATGAAAACTTCACCATTGCTTTGACTAACATGTGAAATCACTGAAATGCTATCCTAAGAATAAATATTCAATGATAACCTAATTTTATCAACCTCTGTTTTGTCAACTTCATCCCTACCAATGGATTTCTCAGCCACCACCAAGAGAAGTTGAAAATTTAGCCTTTGATCACACATAATGAGTTTAGTGTATTGCCTTCACAAGAGCTGCATCCTAACAAAAAGGCTTGGCTTCACATTGCACAATATAGTATAGACTTACCGACATGAAAGATGCCACAACTTGATCTACTCTATTGCAACTTACAATCAGAAAGATCAGCTACATGAGTTTGTTGAAAGAGGCTACATATGGCCTATATCATTTGATGATTAGAAGGTTGATAAATTAGCAATTCTTGGCAATCCTTTATTGTGTCATTTTAGGGCTGAACAAACTCATGTCATATGCAATATACTAGATAGAAGATGCTAACAAAACATCCTTAAAGCTAAAACTATAGTGTGTCCGTGCCATTTTTCGAAGCACAGTTAGCAACAATCATTATATCTGTTGTATAGGTTTCATCCTTAAATTTGAACCTTAAATGGTTTGACGAGATACCCACTAGTCAAAACATGGACCTGTTTCAAATAGTTGACACGATATATGCATAAGTCACTCTATATATTTAAGGTTATTTGTATACCACTGAACTGATCTTTGTGCCTAATGAACTTGCTGTGGATATACACCACCCAGCCTACAGGTTTGATTCTCTCTCTATAGATTCTTTACAAGAATCCTGACCATCAACAAAATTTACTTGAGTTTCACGTAAATTGCCACTCTCTACATGCTTAAATGATAAGATAGGTGTTGTCATTACATGACCATCCACACTCAACAAAATGACCTCCAAATTACCATTTTCAACTTTTCTTGAGTCTGAAGTATCTTCAAAGGTGGAAGATCCATATTTTGAAATCATAAACACTATTGCCAGAAAGGAGAAAAGCATCAGTTTGTGGGGTATTTCCTGCAGAGACATCTTAAGTGCCCGAGATTCCCTCCATTGAGAGCACTGAAGCCTCTCTATAACAATCACAACCATTGTGTTAACCTCCACCTTGGTATTTAGTTTGACTGGTGCATATTTCTCTCTGGAGTATTGACACAATATGTTATGATAGACGTTTCAAATCACCAATAGACTCTGGGATAGGTACAGAGAAGTTGTCATGGAAATGTTGCTGAGTATTTGTAGTGCTAACTAATGAACAGTAAATGCAGCAGTGAAATTGTTCCCCCCTGCAATATATGCTATTTATTCCAAGACTATATCGTTTAACTCACAACCTATCTAAATTGATGACATGCAGCAATATTGCCTTCACAACAGCTGCATCGTAACAAAAAGACTTGGCTTCACTTTGCACAATATAGTATAGAGTCTATATACAGACCAACATGAAAGATGCCACAACTTGATCTACTCTGTTGCCAACATGCAATCAGAAAGATCAGCTACATGTCTTTGTAGAGAGGGACTACATCTGGCATATATCATTTGATGATTAGAAGGTTGATAAGTTGATAATTCTTGGCAATCCTTTATTGAGCCATTTTAGGATGTTTTGTCAGCATTTTCTATCTAACATATTGCATATTGCATCTTCTATTTCAGCCTTTCTAGCCTGCTGGTGCTTCTTCCGGCAATCTTTCCGGATGGATGGCAAACTCTAATCCTACTGCTGCACACTCTGCTGGACCAGTGTCACTTGCACCACCTCCAAATGTAGGTGAGTTTAATTTACTATATTTTGTAAAATGCTCTTTGGTAGGCTAACACCATGTTATCTCTTGGAAATATTTCATGGCATGCTTGAATATTATTGAGTAGGAACAGTGGAATAAGAGATAATAGTTGAAGTGGGATGATTTAGTAGGCCCTTTTCTGTTCATATATGTGAGAAATATTTTTCTTTTTTCTATAACATGAGTTTTCCAAATAGAGCATATTTTGACTTCTCATTCTTTGAATGGCATCAACTGCTTTCCTAAAACGACCTAGGACTCCACCATCAAATGGTCCTGCTGTAGACTATCAATCTGCTGATTTTGAACACCTCATGAAGCACATCCGGGGTGGTCAGTCTGAGGAGGTACATACAGAGCGTTAATTAAGATCGATATTTGATTATATAATGGATTGAAATTGTCTGTGTGCAGTCCATGTGTTCATTACCCTTAATTGAGTCACAGCTTAATGCTAAATTCTCTTTTACTTTTTGTTTGTTTCAAGTTTCTTGGCTTTTCTACCAGGTCCATTGACTGTTGTATGTGTTCGATTTTGAGTAGGATTTGTTAGTTATTCTACAGGGAATTGCTTTTCTACAAACTAAGAATGCTTACTTTCTAATTGTAGGTGACCTACCCAGGCCCTGGTCCAACTCATCCTCTTAACATGTACTCACAAGATGACTCACTAAAGACTCTGGCAAGAACTTTCAATCAGGGTTCAAATTTTATGAGTATGGATTTCCATCGTCTGCAACAAACAATTCTGCTAGGTGATTTCAAACTCCATTCAAGACAATTCTTCATTCAAATAAATTCCTAAAGTCAATTTGGAAGATGTAACTTCTATCTTTGTAAGTATGTTTACGCTGGCTAGTGGTTCAAATTTAGATTGTTGGCTTTATCGATCAGTTGGAACAAATGTTGGTGACAAAGCAATTTGGGAAGTGGCATCTCAAGAAAGATTAGCTTGCAGGACCTTTAAGCTTTGGGAAATTTTGGCCTGTTCGATTTCAATGCAAGTAGATGATTTTTTCATAAATTAGTTCTGTAATTTAAATTGGGAAAATTGTACATCTATGAATTGATCTTGAAAAGATTTTAGAGTTCTTTACTGGAGTTGATCATTAGCACAGGCCTTAGGTAAACTCTCATAGGTGTTTTTTTATGTTTTCATAGGCTGCTCTTGTGAAAGATCCAGCTGTATCAGTGAATCTTTGTATTTGGAGCCCAGATGGGCAGTCCTTGGTAACTTAATCTATACCCTGTTTACTTTAATAAGATGTTTTGATATCATTTCCTTCTTTATACAACAATGTGAGTGATTTGTAATAATGCCATCTACAGTGTCTCTGGTCTCCTTTTGGTTGGTTGCACACTAATACAATGGTGTGCTATTCCCTCTATTCAGATACTGACATGCCTGTATTCGTGTTATATGATTTGCTTTTTCCAAGCATATAGTTCACATATATTCTTATACTATGGCAGGCGATTTACATTGTGTGAAGTTACATTGCATATTCTATTTGTGTTTGATGATTGGCTTCCTGTGAATATTTTGCCTTGTGAGAAATACTTTATTGCACTAAAGATGATGGATTATGACTCTTTGTTTGTATGCAGTTTATTTTTTCTACAACTCCTGATGGAAAGATCAAAGCCTGGTTGTATGATCTTGCGGGACCTAGGATGGACTATAATGCTCCGGGCCTATGGTGCACTACAATGGCTTACTGTGCTGATGGAACAAGGTAAAATGGTAAACTTGGAATGGTGTTTAGTTTGTAAAGTGTCTTCATGTGGATCTGAGTTTTACTTTCTTCAATTTTCTATATCTTCGATGTCAAGACAATGCCCTTTCTAAAGTATATACTTTTTTGTATTTTTTATTAGGCTCTTTTTTGTAAAGATGGTGATTCGTACCTGGTTGAGTGGAATGAAAGTGAGAGAAGAATCAAGCGGACATATTCTGGTTTTAGGAAGCGTTCCTTAGGTGTTGTGCAATTTGATAAAACCAGGAATAGGTTCTTGGCAGCTGGTGATGAATTTCAAATAAAGTTCTGGGACATGGATAACACCAATATCCTGAGAACAATTGATGTTGAGGGTAGTTCGGTAAGAAGTTCTTTTTGAAGATGAGGATTGAATTTCAAATAAAGTTCTGGGACATGGATAACACCAATACCCTGAGAACAATTGATGTTGAGGGTAGTTTGGTAAGAAGTTCTTTTTGAAGAGGAGGATGGCTTATTGTTAGAGTTTGAGAGGTAATGATTTTGAGGAAAAAATGTTTCAACACATTATTTAAAGTTTTCTTAATCACATCTCAATGTATAATCCTTGTGTTATTTTCCAAAAAGTTCCATTCTTGTCCTAGCCTTTGTTTCAGTAAAGATGGTTCCCTGTTGGCAGTCACAACGATCTTAACCAATGCAGAGGGATTTTGCTTGGCAACAAAGGTAAATTGCTTCATGAACATTTACTATATACATGCACTGCTAATTAATGCTCCTAATTAATGGTAAAGTTTAAACTCTAACTAGATCATTTTTATTATGCAGACTTCAATTGTGAATGCCATGTCCTGTAGTCACTGCTCTTGGTTCCCTTCCCGGTGCTTGAACGTTCACAGAGACTTCCACCTGCAGTGTCAATGACCAATTTTGTAAGAGCTTTCTCCTAGAATTATTTCTTTAGTCTAGAATATTTGTCCAGCCATATTCAGTTTAGTTTGTCACATATATCTTATCAGCGTCTAAACTTTCACTCCATATAGCATAGGATTTTGTTTTTCCCTTTCAAATGCTCTATTAGCCATTATTTCGGCATATCGTTTATAGGAATAGGATGATAGGATCAGTGTATTCTTACAATTATTTGACACTCGAGACAACATGTGTACAAAGTAGTATAGGCAGCAGTGGGACCCCAGATGTTAGACAAAGGCTTCTAAATGAGTTTACAGACAAGAGCAAGAATTGGAAATTGACTTAGATCACTGATTCAGGTCAGTGTAGGTCTCTCAGGTTACCTGATACAGTGCATGGAAGCAAGGTATGCAATCATCCTTCTATTATTGAAAACACTAAAAGTTGACATACATTACACTTTTTTGTTCTACAAATTCTGTCGATATTGATCCAAACAAGTAATGTGCTATTTCTTGCAGGTAGTAAGACTGATATACACCAATTCCGGTGTTGCTCTTTTAGCACTGACATCCAATGCTTTCCATAAGCTATGGAAATGACAGCGGAGTGACCGGAATCCATCTGGAAAGGTGGGGTTCTGTGGTAGTTGTTTGCTGTCCTTTTATTTTAGCTTGTTTTATTTATTTATTTGTTTGTTATACTTCTGGATATATAATTTGCAGCTGTATTTTATGTAGTAATGATCGACAAGGAACTAAGAGTTATTATTTTATTCCACGGTCTACAGCGAGTATTCCACCACAGATGTGGCAGCCAGCTAGTGGGATTGTTATGAATAATGACATTGGTGATACAAATCCAGAAGAAGCCGCTGCTTGTATAGCTTTGTCTAAGAATGATTCCTATGTGACGTCTGCTTCCGGTGGCAAGGTCTCCTTATTCAATATGATGACATTTAAGGTAAGAAAGCCTTCTACCTAAAGAACAGTCTCATTTTAATGTTTCCGATGATATATATAATTCCAATTTTGGTACATTGGTTTTCTTAGGGGTTTATTCTCTAATGTCTCACCTGTAAATATAACTGTTGTGCTTTTGAACTTTCGACTTTCAAATTATGTGGTGTTAGAGTTGGTATTTTCTAACGCTTAGGGGTTTATTCTCTAATGTCTCACCTGTAAATATAATGCTTAGGGGTTTATTCTCTAATGTCTCACCTGTAAATATAACTGTTATGCTTTTGAACTTTCAACTTTCAAATTATGTGGTGTTAGAGTTGGTATTTTCTAACGCTTCCTTTTGAACTTTCAATTTTCAAATTATGTGGTATTAGAGTTGGTCTTTTCCAAAGCTTCCTTTTCCAAGGAGCTAGTTTAGTTCAGGGTCACTCTAGAAAGTTCTTGTGTAATGTTCCTCACTATAGGCTAAGATTCAAAGGATCCCAATTATCCGAATCACTGGTTTCATGACATGCTAATTAGTGATTCGTTGCTGGTTATGACAACTTTTATGCCACCTCGTGCAGCCACTTTTCTGGCTTTCCACCCTCAGGACAATAACATCATTGCAATAGGCATGGAGGATTCATCAATTCAACTATACATTGTTTGAGTTGATGAGGTGCTACTCGTGAATATATCTTTGAATTTAAAATTCTTATCATTTTTCTTCATTGTGCCCTTTTACCAAAAATGACCTTATACAGGTGAAAACAAAGCTCAAGGGCCACCAAAAGAAAATCACAGGCCTGGATTTTTCATATGTTTTGAATATTTTGGTATCTTCTGGAGCTGATGCCCAGGTATATGGTGTCTTTTATTATTATATATAGTCTGACTCCGTGATGTTCACTTTAAAGCTTACACGAAATTTACCGAGTAGAAATGTCACAACCATGTCTTTTGGCAGTTATGTCTCTGGGGCATAGATGGGTGGGACAAGCGAAAGTCAAGAGTTGTAATTGTACAGCCAGGAAGATCATCGCCCCCTGTCGGGGATACAAGAGTACAGTTTCATAATGATCAAATTCACTCGTTGGTTGTGCATGAGAGCCAGCTTCTATATATGATGCTTTCGAGTTGGAGCGCTTGTGCTATGTAAGTACTTGTAAGTGTCTTGAATTCAAACATAGACAGTTATATAATGTCGCTTACTTTCTGTATCTGATTGAATGACCTATGGTTGCATTGCAGTGGTCTCATGATTCCCTATCTGCTCCTATTTCAAGTGCCATAAACTCATGTGACAGCGTCCTAGTTTATGCGAGCTTTTGTGATGATGCAGTTGGAGTGTTTGATGCAGAAAGCTTGAGGCCTCACTGTCGCATTGCACCTTCTGCATATGTAAATGAACAGGTAAATGGGCTTTTTCATTCTATCAAAGTTGGTACATCTATTTTTCAGATTTGGCTTTTGACAAGGCATATTATGATTTAATTTTTTGTTTTGTTATTTATGTAGCAGTACTGCCTATCCTTTTTCAAGTGCCATATGCTAATGTGACAGCGTCCTAGTTTATGCGAGCTTCTGTGATGGTGCAGTTGGAGTGTTTAATGCAGAAAGCTTGAGGCCTCACTGTCGCATTGCACCTTCTGTATATTTTCCATTGGGAATGAACAGGTAAATGGGCTTTTCCAGTCTATCAAGGTTGATACATCTATTTTTTCGGATTTGGATTTGGCTTTTGACAAGGCATATTATGGTTTGATTTGTTGTTTTGTTATTTATGCAGCAGTTCCTTCTGTATATTTTCCATCGGGAATGAACAGGTAAATGGGCTTTTCCAGTCTATCAAGGTTGATACATCTATTTTTTCGGATTTGGATTTGGCTTTTGACAAGGCATATTATGGTTTGATTTGTTGTTTTGTTATTTATGCAGCAGTAACGCCTATCCTTTAGTCGTTGCATCAAATCCATCCGAAGCGATTCAATTTGCTCTTGGAATGACAGATGGAGTTCATGTTATTGAGCCTTCAGAGTCAGAAGGGAAAGTGGGTGTTGGACCTCCCCCAATGATGGAACTATCGGATCAAATCAAACATTAAGTAACCAAGGTTCGGAACCACCCTCAAGGTAGTTCAATGGGAACATAAGAACAATTTGAAGTACACTGTACCACGGTGTGTTTACCGACTGTGTCTTGGCAGTGAAATGCCTCACTTGTGTTCCAGTTTTTGAGGCATGCTATCAAGATTGTAATTTTCATCAAATATTGTTCAACACTGTAGGAGGTTAAGAAACTGTAAATGATATGAAGATTGTAATTTTCATCAAATATTGTTCAACACTGTAGGAGGTTAAGAAACTGTAAATGATATGTAAATGAGTATGTAGGTGCAGTCCTGGTCCATATATTTTTTTCCAGGTCGTGTAAAAAATGAAAGTCTGTCATTGGAGCATAATACATGAATGTCCTTTCTGAGGGTTTCTCAGTGTATTTTTAAATTTGTACCACATGAGCTTTTTTCATATGTTCATGTGCATTCAGACAAACCTGGTCGATGCGGAAGCTTTGTCAGACTCTGGGGAATAGTATATTTATAAATTGAATCAACATTTTTGATTTTTGGGTTGACATTAACTGAAGCTCAAATTGAAGTAATTCAATTGAGAAAACATTAATTATGCATGAGTTTCTGCAATTGACTCAATGAGTTTCCTTCCTGGTCGATGCGGAAGCTTTGTCAGACTCTGGGGAATAGTATATTTATAAATTGAATCAACATTTTTGATTTTTGGGTTGACATTAACTGAAGCTCAAATTGAAGTAATTCAATTGAGAAAACATTAATTATGCATGAGTTTCTGCAATTGACTCAATGAGTTTCCTTGTTTGATGACTATTGTTTGAGCATATTGATACATATATTTCTGTCAAGGAACATATTGATACAGATATTTCTGTAAAGAAAATTGAGAGAATTCTAGCTATTTATGAATTCTATCTGCTTTAATAACATGGAGAGAATTGAGAGAATTCATGAGTGGATATCTTACTGTAAACTGGCAGATTTTGATTTTCATTGTCGTTTAGCTGGGAAGCAATTGGATAAGGTCATTATGCATGAGTTTCTGCAATTGACTCAATGAGTTTTCTTGTTTGATGACATATTGATACATATATTTCTGTCAAGGAACATATTGATACAGATATTTATGTAAAGAAAATTGAGAGAATTCTAGCTATTTATGAATTCTATCTGCTTTAATAACATGGAGAGAATTGAGAGAATTCATGAGTGGATATCTTACTGTAAACTGGCAGATTTTGATTTTCATTGTCGTTTAGCTGGGAAGCAATTGGATAAGGTCATTATGCATGAGTTTCTGCAGATTTTGATTTTCATTGTCGTTTAGCTGGGAAGCAATTGGATAAGGTCATTATGCACGAGTTTCTGCAATTGACTCAATGAGTTTTCTTGTTTGATGACTATTGTTTGAGCATATTGATACATATATTTATGTCAAGGAACATATTGATACAGATATTTATGTAAAGAAAATTGAGAGAATTCTAGCTATTTATGAATTCTAGCTGCTTTAATAACATGGAGAGAATTGAGAGAATTCGTGAGTAGATATCTTACTCTAAACATTGTTGTTAGAATATAGGAAGCAATTGAGAGAATTCTAGCTATTTATGAATTCTAGCTGCTTTAATAACATGGAGAGAATTGAGAGAATTCATGAGTAGATATCTTACTCTAAACATTGTTGTTAGAATATGGGAAGCAATTGGATAAGGTATTCTAGCTGCTTTAATAACATGGAGAGAATTGAGAGAATTCATGAGTAGATATCTTACTCTAAACATTGTTGTTAGAATATGGGAAGCAATTGGATAAGGTCATTGTTGTTAGAAGATGGGAAGCAATTGGATACTACTTTAATAACATGGAGAGAATTCATGAGTAGATATCTTACTCTAAACATTGTTGTTAGAATATGGGAAGCAATTGGATAAGGTCATTGTTGTTAGAAGATGGGAAGCAATTGGATAAGGTCATTGTTGTTAGAAGATGCTTAGCAGTCAAATTAGTGAGATTTTAAAAACATTCAACTGGAAGCTTTGATACCATCTAAAGGTCTGAGTGAAATTTTAAAAACATTCAACTGGAAGCTTTGATACCATCTAAAAGTCTGCTATGCCACGTTTTGATTTACTACCCATTGTTTCCTTTTCTCCACTCGTTGCTTTATAGTATACAGAACTTTATAGTATACATAACTTTGTTTCCAGCACACATCAAATGGAAATAATGTCCACACACCAAATGGAAATAATGTCCTTGTGCTCAGTCACCCTTTAGTGGATGCTCTTCGAGGGTTAGAGTCACCCTTTAGTGGATGCTCTTCGAGGGTTAGACAGAAAAAAATGTCGATTACTTAATTGATAGGGTCAAATAAGATTTTTTTATTGCTCATGAAGATGAAAGTTAAATTTGCATGATCATGAATCAATACTTTCAATTCATGGTTAATTAATATTTATTTCTATGTCATGTGTATGTTATTCATAACCTCTAGGAATGAAAGGTGGAGGGGTTTTCTTTTTCATGAAAACAAAATATCCATGCAAGTTGAGTTGTGGTATTGTTATGAGACAAATTTTGTGTAGAAATACAAGATAGATGCTTCTCAGGCAAAAATCAAGAGAGACAAATTTTGTGTAGACAAAAATCAAGATAGATGCTTCTCAGGCAAAAATCAAGATAGATGCTTATAGGAACTGAAAAACTTGATTTAAAGATAGTTGTTTCAATGTAAGAATCAAGATAGATGCTTATAGGAACTGAAAAACTTGATTTAAAGATAGCTGTTTCAATGTAAAGAAGGGATTGCAAATAAGTGAGTGCACATAATAAATAGAACAACACAATAAAACGTTAAAATCATCAATGTTTACTTTGGTGTTAGGCAGACACATTTTGCCACTGCGGTAAATGGATTTTATAAAACGTTTGACCATGCACAGTTGCATGTACAAAGAGTTATAAATGCAAATCCTTATGCATGCGTAGTAGTCCACGGGTTTCTGGTTCATTTAATTTGAAGTGTTTTTCCTACAATTCCTTTTCTCTAGAGTTTGATAGTTTGTCAACCATACAAAAATATTATGTAGTTTGTTGTAATTTATATTTGAATTTTGTTGTAACTTATACTTGAATTCTCTAGACTCTGTATATTTGAATTTTGTTGTAACTTATACTTGAATTCTCTAGACTCTGATATTTTGTCAACCATACAAAACTATTATGTAGTTTGTTGTAATTTATATTTGAATTTTGTTGTAACTTATACTTGAATTTTGGTTGTTCACTCCGTCCCAAAACTTAAGGGGTTGTAGATTATGAATCATATGTTCAAATTTAATTTGAAGTGTCGTTCCTACAACGCCTTTTACTTGGTCTAATATGTTGTCATTCGTGCAAGACTGTGATGTAGTTTGTTGTAATATATATTGTCTAGCAAATTGTGAAATTAGACTCATCTATAAAACTGATTGTGCTTGTTCTGATTGTTCGTTGCAACCTATTTTTTTTTTGTTGATGCTTGTTCGAGGGGTTCCTGGCGTGTGTATCATATTGATTACTTTACTATGCACTGATTATGGTTTATTTCTCTTTAGTGCCTTTGGTTATGGTCCTTTCAAATGGTTGAGTAGAATTACTGGACAACGTTCATGGATGATTTGTATTGATATGCAATTAAGATGTTATTTTTTTGAATTTTACATTATATCGGGAGGTTGCTTGGAAGATTTTTGAAGTTGACAATGTAATATATGACTTGTAGTGGCAATTCTTGTTTTAGAACTATGGCAAGGCTCATGGATTATTTGTATTAATATGCAATTAAGAGATTATATTTGGATTTGTATATTTAAATACAAATATAACATTAGCTAAATACCTTGACTATAATTCATTGTAGTTTTCATAGTGTTTCAGTGCTGCCTCTAAGTTATTTCGTGCATGTAGGTTGGACACAGACCGAGACGATTGATTCATTGATGCACATATCGAGGTATATGGATTCTATTACCGAGTCTCTTTGCAAAAGAGTTCGTATCACATGTTACCTTCACCATGCCTTACATTGATTGTTACATTTCTAAAGACAACAAGAGGAACTGCTCCTCTTATTGGATTGAGGCCATATCATTAATGTGAGGACTTCTTTCCAAAATATATTATTTCTCAAACATTAATGCCTTTTTGGTTATGAACACAGAGAATCATTAAAATGGTCCTCCCTTATTGACAATGGTTTTGATTATTTTAAACTACAAACCTTCTGCTAAGCTCTTTTCCATTTCTTTGTAACACAAAAGGTATTAGTGACTGATAATACCTTCAGAAACAATTAATTTGTCAAGAATATCATAATTAATGGGACAATTCATTCCATTTCACTGAGTTCAAAAATTAATTATGGTTCCATTGCTTTTAAAATTGTAGAGTTGTATAAAAAGGTTGTTTGTTTTCGCTGCAAGATGTATAGAAGAATGATACGTTCTACTTAGAAAGATGACCAAGGTTTTTGGCATTGTTACGAATTTTAACTAAATGGTTGAGTGCTACCAAATCAAACTTTTCCCTACACAGTTTTGAGCGAAAAATTTTGCTACCACCAATTTCAACTTGGATTGGGCATCACCAAGTCTGATGCCCGGGTTCTAGTCGGTCTCAAACTCTTGCCTTTGAGTTCTTTTTGGCTTTTCATAGGTTTTATGAGGTTAACGTGCATTTCTGTGGAGTGATTTTATGGATCTTTTAATGGCTATGAATTGAAATCCTACCCTCCCGCATTGTTGAGTGTTTTGTAACTATGGTTTCTAGCTATTTCCATTTCCATCTACCTTAGAAAAACACTGCACCTACTCGCAATTATTAGATACTCCATCTAATTTTCTAACATTTTGTGTTCTTCATTTTATTGTGTCTTCTTTTTAACTTTTTAAGGGTGTAATTAGATTTTCGACACATTGCCTTTTTACCTTCTTTTGATGGGGTAATTTTTGTAGAAATTCTTTGTAGATTAAAAAATGCTCATGTAATTTACTAAAACATAAAACTTGAATCTACTCTACTCAATAGCGGAA
This sequence comes from Pinus tabuliformis, assembly GCA_031772625.1. Classification (NCBI taxonomy): domain Eukaryota; kingdom Viridiplantae; phylum Streptophyta; class Pinopsida; order Pinales; family Pinaceae; genus Pinus; species Pinus tabuliformis. The sequence goes on along the minus strand of CM062808.1, from coordinate 568,036,538 downwards.
AGCAATTAACGATGGAGAAATCACATCAACATGAGATAAGATTCAACACATACACAGATTTATATAGGGGAAAACCACTGATCAAAACCCCTACCTATATGTATTGCATTAATAAGAAAATAGAGAAGAAATATAATTCTTGCTCAAGCTTGAACAACCTCTGCACTAGTTATTCTCTCTTTGCCTCACAGACTGACTATGGCCAATACTTAACCAATTTTCTTGCCTACCAAGCTTCCATTTTCGTGTTCTGTTCCTTGAAGAATTAACCCCTATTATTTAGGGAAATTGCTCATTGAGAATTGCGCAATTCTTGTAGGCCCTTCTTTGACTGCATGCACCACCTGTACAACTTGGAATAGTCTACAAATGATAGTACATTGCCCTTGAACTCCAATCTCAACTGGGTAACTCGAGTTATCTGCATGCATCAATTATTTTGGGCTGATTGATGAGTTAACTAGTTGATCACTAAGGTACACACCCCACTACTGGACCCTCCACTAGTTCTCTAACAGTTAGAACTAGTTAAACTCACAATAACTCAAATTAACTGAAATAGATTGCTATAAATTAGCAATCAATCATACTAAATTGAAATCAAGTGTCTCCAACTCGAATTAACTAAGTTAACAGAGTGACAAGTGCCATGCCACCTTAATTAACTACATCCAAGTATTTCACTAAAATTGAAATTCGAATTTTAATCTAGTTTGACCAAGGCAAAGTCAAAACTAGATTTTCTTGTTGCATTTTCAACAGTGCCTTCGAGCAAGAAAGGGATTATCTGATACCCCGATCATGCCTCTATGGAACTCGAATTTTCCTCTTGACAAAGCCTTTGTCAAAATATCTACATCTTGTTCCTTTGTAGGAATGTATTCCAACAACATGATCCGCCTCTACACACAATCCTGTAGATGGTGATATTGAATGTCGATATGCTTGGATCGATCATGAAATACTAGATTCTCAGAGAGTTTGATACAACTTTGATTATCATAGTAAATCACAGTAGGATCCATCTTCTGACCAACTAACCCAACAAGAATCTTTCTCATCTAGATAGCCTCATACGCTGCTTGACTTGCAGCCATGTACTCTTCTTCTGCTGAGCTGAGTGCAATAGATCTTTGCTTCCTGTTGTACCAAGAAACCATTATTGACCCGACACTGAAAATTCCTCCTGATATGCTCTTCCTGTCTGATGAACTCCCTGCCCAATCTACATCTGTGAAGCCTTGCAGCTTCATTCCCTTTGTTCATTTGTACCAAAGACCAAATTGAGTAGTGCCTCCGAGGTATCTCAACACATGCTTTTCTGCCTTCCAATATAGTTTGGTTGGATTAACCATAGCTTGGCCAAGCTGGTTAGTTGCATAAGACATGTCCGGTCGTGTTTTCACCAAATGCATAAGTGAACCCACAAGCTGCTTGTAAATGGTAGCCTCTATTATTTCACCTAAAGTAGGATCTTCTTTCCTCCAATTCCCAGCTAAAGGAGTCTCCATGGGTTTGTTGCTCTCTATGTGGAATTTATTCAGTATCTCGTTGGCATGCTTTCCCCGCGAAACAAACAATTCCCCATCTCTTTGCCATACTTCCAAACCGAGGAAATAATGCATGAGCCCCATGTCCTACATCTCGAATTCTCTTGCAAGATCCTCTTTGCAAGATTTGATCAACTTCTCATCATCGGTTAAAATTAAATCATCAACATATAATATAATAATCAATAATTTTCCTTCAACAACAATATGGTAAAATTTTGCATCTACTTCACTTTTGGTGAAGCCCAAACCCTGTGAGATTGCTGTTGATCCTAGTGTACCAAGCACATGATGCCTACTTCATTCCATACAACGCTTGCTTGAGTTTGCACACATGCGACTCTCTGTCGAAGGTCTCAATCCTTCCGGTTGCTTAACTTACACCTCCTCAATCACTCCATTGAGGAATGCTATCTTTACATCCATCTGATGGATCTTCCATCCCATCTGTGATGCAAGTGCTAGAATTGATCTGATTGAAGAGTACCCTGCTACTAGAGCAAAGGGCTCTTCATAGTCAATTCCCTCCACTTGAGAGAACACTTTGGCCACAAATCTGGCCTTGTGTTTCTCGATGCTTCCATCTGCTGCTTGCTTCACTTTCTAGATCCATCAAGGACCTACCACTCATTTGTCCTCTGGTCTTCGGACCACTTCACAAACGCTGTTTTTGATGATGGAATCATATTACTCTACCATAGCATCAACCCATACTATTTGCTGCATTGCTTCCTCGAATGAGGATGGCTCAGTCTCTACAAGCTCACTCATCAGAGCCATGTAGCCAGTGTACCGATCTAGTGACCTCCTCTGCTTGCGCTATGATGTGGGTGCTCCCACATTCTCTCTAGCATCATGCAATAATTTGTTAGCTTCCATTGTTCGCTTCCTTACATCTCTGGATGTCTCTGCTTGAGTGGATGTCTACACTCTCTGTTCGTCTGCTTGTCGCTGCTCCAAAACTTCTTGAGGTTCGTCCTTTGGAGCTAAAAGCTCTTGATATGAACGCAATTGAAGCTTCCTCTCAAGAGAACAACCATTTCCTTCTCCTCATCAAACTTCACATCTCTCCTAACAGCTGTCATCCTAAGAGATGACAAGTACACACGATAGTTGTGAGGTGTTTCTTTGTACCCCACAAATATGCCCAACTCAGTTGTAGGCTCTAGATTTTTCCTTGCATCCTTGGAAACATGAAAATAAACTGATGATCTGAATATATTGGAGTGTGACACATTTGGTTTCTTCCTTGAAAAATCTTCCTCTGGTGTACTCATGCCAAGAATTCGATGAGGATTCTTGTTCTACAAATAAACAACTGTTTTTCATACTTCAGCCCACACGTGCAATGGTAGGCTCTGGTCATGCAACATCGTTTGTGCAACTCCTAGAATAATTTTGTTCTTCCTCTCAACCACCCCATTCTACTGTGGATTGTGGGGTGCTGTCAACTCCTGTCGAATGCCTTCCTTTGCACATAAATTCTCAAATTCATTCGACACATTCACCACCATTATCACTCCTAAGAGGCTTCACTTTCCTGCTAGTTTCTTTCTCAGCAAGTGCTTTAAAGTCAAAAAACTTGGAGAATGTATGGTCTTTCTTCTGCATAAAGAAAATCCAGCATTGTCGTGAGAAATCATCTACAAATATAACATAATACCTGTGCTTGGAAGTGGAGGCTATTGAGAAAGGTCCACACAAATCCGAGTCAACCCTTTCAAGGACTACTTGCACTTTACTGTGCCGATCATTGAAGGTGGATTTTGTGTACTTTCCCAATAAACACCCTTTGCATATATCTCATTGCTCTAATGCACCTATGGGAAGGCTTGTATAAATCTGTTGCATGATCTTCAAAGCACCATGATGCAAATGGCCAAGTCTTCTATGCCATAATTCATTGATGTCTTGGCTTTGCACCTTCTCTTCTTTTGTGCTCAATTCTGCACAGTCTTCCAAATCTAATTTGTAGAGGTTCTTCACTCAAACCCCGATTTGCTTCACTTGTACTGTGGTGATGTCTTAGGGAAGCCTTCCCTTTGCTGAATATCACATTGTAGCCATGGTCTTCCAAAACGGCTATGAAAAGTAGATTCTTCTTCAGACCTGGTACAAACATCACATCCTTGAGCCCGAGAGGGGAGTCAGAATCCCTCTAAAAAGTTACTGTACCAATATCGGTCACGTTATACCTTCCATCATCTCCCATCTCGATGTGTATTTGGAGATCCTTCTCCTCCAAGTCACTGAAAAATTATTTGTTCCCCGTCATGTGGAATGAGACACCACTATCTAGATACCACACACTACCCATCACTTTGCTTGCCATGCAAACAATGGGGGTGAATTCCAACTCAAACTGTGAAGCCAAAGCTTAACATGCCGCTCCTCCCGAGGGATTCTTTCCTACCTTCTTGTGTGGACACTTCATGGCATAGTGTCCTAGCGTATGATAGTGAAAGCACTTGATTTTAGACAAGTCTTTTTTCTTGCCCAGTTGAACAAATTATTCTTTGGATTGGGATTTCTTCCCTTTCCAGCAAAGGCAAAATTTTCCTCATCATCAAACTTGGATGAGGTTTTGTCTCTGTTGTTTAACCTTATTTCTTCTTGCACTAAATTGGACCACAACCATTCCCAATTTGGTAGCTTCTCCCTCCCATTTACCGAATCTTGGTAGTTGGGCTAGCTCTTGGGAAGGCCTAGAAGTGTTATGCTTATCAGATCATCTTCTACAATCGTAACACCAACAATCCCAAGTTCATCACGACTTTGTGTGTACCTTCTCAGGCACTATGGTATTGTGTCGTCCTTTTGCATCTTGATATTCCGAAGCTTGTCTTTTAGTGCCAACTTCCTGTGGTCATAGCGATTTTGGAACAAACCTATTAAGGCTTGCCACATTGCATACAAAGTCTCTTTCCCGTGGATATTCGAGACAATATGATCTCGAACTCCCTCCAATATGATCCTCCTCGCCTTTGCTACACACTTCTTCCATTTTGCTAGATTTTGAGCATCAGATGTTAGAGGTTTCGAGATATCATTATCAATGAATTCCTTCAACCCATTACTTTTCAACATTGCCTCCATCCTATCCTTCCAAGCAACATAATTCTAGCTACCCTCGAGGGCATACTCAAGTCTCAATCCATAGAAAGCCATCTTGCTAGCTCTAAAGAATTGATCCTGCAAATTTGATCCTCTTGCAAAGACAACTTCGAATTCTCTTCTCTACTGTGATTCCTACTCTGATACCATGTAGAAATTCCTTGTAGATTCAAACTTCTCATGTAATTTACTAAAACATTAAACTTGAATCTACTCTACTCACGCAAAAAGCAATTAATGATCGAGAAATCACAACATCAACATGAGACAAGATTCAACACACATATACAAAGATTTATCTAGGGGAAAAAAACTGCTCAAAACCCCTTCCTATTTGTATTGCATTAATCATAAAATAGAGAAGAAATACAATGCTTGCTCAAGCCCGAGCAACCTCTGAACTAGTATATTCTAACTTTCTGCCTCACAGACTGAATATGATCAATACTTAACCAATTTTCATGCCTACCAAGCTCCTATTTCTTTGCGCTATTCCTTGAGGAATTAACCCATATTATTTAGGGAAATTTCATATTGAGAATTGCGCAATTCCTGTAGGCTCTTCTCTGATTGCATGGCCACCTGTACAACTTAGTATACTCTACAACTGATAGTACACTGCGCTTGAACTCCAATCTCAACTGGGTAACTCGAGTTATCTGCATGTATCAATTATTCTGAGCTGATTGATGAGTTAACTAGTTGATCATTGAGGTACACACCCCACTATTGGACCCTCCACTAGTTCTCTAACAATTAGAACTAGTTAAATTCACAATAACTCAACTTAACTGAAATATATTGCTAGAAATTAACAATCAATCGTATTAAATTGAACTCAAGTGTCTCCAAATCGAATTAACTAAGTTAACAGAGTGATAAGTGCCATGTCACTCAGTTAACTACCTCCAAATATTTTACTGAAATTAAAATTCGAATTTTAATCTAGTTTGACCAAGGGAAAGTCAAAACTAGATTTTCTTGTTGCATTTTCAACAATTCTAATTGTTGTTTACCTACTACCTTCTTAGAGTGTGCCCATGAGCAAATCCTTTTCATCTCATTAAAATAAGAATACATTTTCCCCGTTCCATTAAATAAGTCAATTCTTCCAAAAGTTTGTTTATAATACTTTGAACCCCTATTAATATATAAGTTATCACTTGGGTGTACTTGGTCAACGAATTTTCTTAGATACATTATATTAAAAATTATCCAATATAAAAAAAATTATGGAGTTAGATATAATAATATATATGCAATTACAAATCCAAACAATTATATGCACCACCGCATATAAATTAGTGTAAGAAGTAAATTCTAATAAGTTATATATTTATTTGTTTCAACTATATCACATCTTCCATTACTCTGTAATTCAATAACAATACAATACAAACCTTGAAATCATTTTTTTCTCGATTTTTGTTGCGTTGACATACAAAAATAAACCCTTGATGATTTATCGTGATGTTTTTTTTTTTTTTTCCGAAGAAAAAGCGAACTTTTTATTAAGAAAAATAAAAAGTTACATTGCATATGCTGAGCATTTCCCGAAGCATAAAAGCATTCAGTAAGTTGCCACATGGGCTCGCAACGTTAGTAAACTAACGTGCTCAAAGAATAAGAAAGAGAAAAGAAAAGAGAAAGAAGAAGCCTGGATCCCGGCAGTGAGTCAAAAAACTCACGCTTCAGGTTTTTCTCCCCTTTTTCTTTTCAACCTTGCGCCACTCTCCCACAGTGGGCTCGGTCGAAGCAATGACTAACTGGGTTGATACATTCGGATGCCCTGTTTCTTTGTCTGAATCTGAAGTATCTGAGTGATGATGCCGTTTGATGCCTCCATTGCCTTGATCCACGCTTGTCATCTCTGCCTGATTTGAGTGTGACTGTGAATCCTTGTTGACCGCTATATTTTCCTTCTGGTTCTCTATTTCAGCCTCCTCAATGGGGGTATCATCCTCCTCTGCTCCTGTTTCTTCGTCTTCTGATACCGAGGGGGCTTTCTTTCCCGCGGTTCTCTTCTTCATGGCAGTATCTATGTTCTGCCATCCTTTGTGCTTTCTTTGTTGTGGCTTGCTCTTGTTTAGACTTTTGCATGCATTGAACAGATGACCTGTTTGATGACATCCCCTGCATCTGAATGCTGTATTCTCATAGTCCAGAGGTTGTTTCCACTGTGTATTGTTGAAATTCAGGATGATGCTTTCCGGTAACCCTTGGCTGAGATCTACCTCAACACATATTCTAGCAAAAGTAAAAAATCCTTTTAAGTGTCTATCTGTATCGATCTTTAACATTTTTCCAAGAGTATTCCCTATAAATGATAAGGTCTTGAAGTGCCAGAAATGTATCGGAAGGTTATGCAACCTTACCCATACCGGCATCCTTGATACCACCATGGTATTTGGATCAAATTCCGGGAACCAAGGAGTAACAAATAATCCCGCATTGCCCCAGAACCATGGTCCTTCGGTGAGTACTTTTTCCCTTTCTTCTTCAGCGCGAAAAATTACTATGAAGAAACCCTTCGAGCATAGGTGGATCTGGCAGTTTGTTGTCCAGGCCGTATGGATCCATTGATACAAAGTATCTGTTCTAGGCCAGAAGCCATTAAATCTACAAATAATGGCTTTTTTTTGTAGATCTGAGAATATGCACTCTACCTCTGGGATATCCAGCGGAATGGAGGGGCTCTCTGGTACTTCATCCACGATATACTGCCCTGGAGGTATATTAACAGCTGCATGTTCTTTCCCCTTTGTAGGTTCTTTCCCTTTTGCTGCGTCGCGGTAGGATCCTGTAGGTTTTGATGTAGATCCCTTAGATCCACCTCGCAGTCGGTGAGTGAGGATAATTGTTGAATCTTTTGCAACCTTGTAATGCTGGATTGTGTATTGTTCCTGCAAGCATACCCCAGAAAGTATTAGGATTTGGAGTGCCACTGGAATTCCCAATTTGTCCTGGATCTCGTTTTTTAGCTCCCAAATGCTCGTCCGTTCCCAGATCTGCACGCAAATGTGTCTGCCTTCTGTAGTTTTGATGAAGATCTGTTTCTGATCTGCTGTATCTGCCTTGCTCAAATCCCGTTTTTCAGATTTGTAATCTGGATCTGACGAGGTATCATTTTGATTCTGCCTATCTCTGTCCAGATCTGGTAGATCCATCCCTAACCTACCATGCGGAGCCCTGATCTGCTCTGCATAAAGCGGATGAAACTCAAAACCTTGGGGGACCAGGTCCATATTCCCTACCCATACTTGTTCTGAGATCGGCCCTAGATCGGCAGCTCGGATCCATGTTAAAGGCGTCAACAGAGTGGTAGATCGGATCCGCAGTATTCCAAAATTTGACATATGAATACTCAGCCGGATCTGTTTCCCATTAACGCAGACAGAGCAGTCTATCCAGGGAACATCGCTCACGTGGGAGGCCGTTTCAACCTCAGACGCAGTGAGGGTCGAAAGATTTTTAACATAAAACCCCAAACAGTGGAGATGGGTGCCCAGCGGCGCCCTCATGAAAACGCATCGAGCCAAAAAAGGGGTTAAGAGGCCCAATACCTGTTTGTTTTGTTTCGTGGGCCAAGTCCTGTGGCCATCCTTGGACGCTGTTGATGCTGCGTCCCGACTCCAAGCCGTTCCTGCATTAAGCGAAACCGTGGGGGCGGCGACGGCGACATTCTGTCCTGCTGGAACCCAACGCTTGCATACACCAGCCATCTCTTTTTTCGACCATTTATCGTGATGTTTTTAAGGTTAATATAAGAAGCTTTTATGAATTCAAGTTTATAGATTAATTTAAGAATAATAGAAGTTTACATATGCACTTCCAATTTCCCATCATTCAAATATCTAAAATTGCTTTGCAACACGTCTTCATTTATGCTCTTCTTCCATATGCTACCCACTTACGATGTTTCCTTTGCAACATTTGGTGTAATTGCTAGTGTATTCCTCTTGCTGAATTGCTTGATCGATGTAACTCTTTCAGCCAATTATTTCCTCGTCTACTACTTGGAGATTACTCTTACACCTATCTTATATGGACACACATTCATTCGTTTACAAGTCTATCAAGAGGACAATTAGGAGAAAACATTGTTCGATAAAACACGTCGTTTCAATAAAATGACATACAAAAACAATACATCTATCCCTTCTTGGTATGAATTTAATGCATATTATTCCTAACAAAGTTTTCTTTAAAAATAGAATTGCATTTGAATGAAATTATTATGTTAATCGAATAGGATTTAAATGAAATTTTTATTCTTGATTTCTTGATCACTTAAAATGCAAGTGAAAATAATTTATTAAAATGAATTAAATTTAATAATGATACTTATAACTAACATACCTCAAAGCATGGTTTATTTATATGATTTCAACTTTCTTTGTATATATATATATATTGCAAGGGTGTTGACAATTTATGAACTTTTCACCTTGCTGTAGAGAAACCTATTCAAATTAGAGATGGTGATTTGATTAAAGATTTCCGTAGTTATGCCAAAAAGATCCAACGCTTTTCAAGCATTGCACAACCACTCTTTCAATATGTTCTCATTGTGTCTTAAGTTTTGCTTAATATTATATAATTATTTTACTCCATTTGTGGCTTCGACCATTGCATAAGGATGCAAACTCTTACTGTATCCCTTCTTTCCTAGTTATATTTCATAGGCACTCACAAATTTTGATCCTGAGAAAAATTCATATAGAGATGGGAGGTTGACGATTTGATTAAAGATTTCTATAGCTATGTTAGAAGTATCCAATGCTTCTCGAACATCGAACACTTACTCTTTTGATATGTTTTCGCTACGTCTTAAGTTTTGCATAACACTATGGTACTCCATTTATGGCTTCAATTGTTGCATAAGGAAGAAAACTTTTACAACTGATTCTTTTATAGTTATGCTTCGTATTTCTACTCCTTGTCTGCACATATAAATCTCAATCCCCCTTGTTTTTTAATTTATATGGTTTGTATTTATTGCGACTTATATTTTAATAGTGCCTTCCCCAACTTCCGTTCCTTTCTTTCGTATCAAAATGAATTAAATCACCATGTGGGAGCCATCTGATGGGTAGATTTGGAAAATGTTGAGACGCTGCATGGCGTTCATTGGATGGCTACATCCAACAACTATTGAAACACCATGTACTTGCCATGTCATGGCTAGACCAATTGGTTTGTAGGGAGCCACATGATGACCAACTGACAAATAGGTCTAGTGGTTGCAATGGTGTTATGTGTCATGTGTCTGACGTCTAAATAGGGTGGTTATGGAAGCACCACCTAGTAGCCACCAAACAACCAAATACGATTGCTAATTATGACATGTATTGGCCATCAAATGGGTATAACAACTGCTCTATAGGGTGCTATGTTGCAACCATCTGTTGGCCAGATCAATTAGCCCACTAGAAACCACATGGAAACCATCAGGTGGCCAGAATATGTGGATGCAGTGGCACCATGTGGCATCCATTTGATGGCTAGTCGGGTCATTGTTGAGGCACCACTTGCCAACTATACTACTTAGATGTCATTAGTGATTTAGTACATAATAACTTGTAGCTTCTTTGGAGGACTAGCCCCCTACAAAAATGTTTGAGCTTGACTGAAACACTACTTTGAACTTCTTACCTTATAATAACCTCCTACCTATGCCTAGGAAAGCACTCTCAAGTTATACTCTAATAGAAAATGTCTATGATTACTTGTTATACCCTACCAAATCAAGTTATACTCTAATAGAAAATGTAACCAAAGCATTCTCAATTACTCCCAAATATTTGAAATTTACTTTGTTCTTGGCCTCTAGGCTTGGCATCTTAATGGATTATCATGACACATTGTCAATCTTTGAAATCTGCTTGGTTCCTTGCCTCTAAGCTTGGCATATTAAAGCACTGTCTTGGTAAGAGCTCCTTCCAATTTCTTGAGATCTAGCTATTCTCGTTCAACTTTACTTTGGATCCTCAATTTTGGAGTCATAGATTCTATTATTCATTTCCTTAGGGATTTTTTAGATCTAGCTATTTGCACCAGCTTGGATTCTTTTCAAATTTTTGATGACTCATCATTTCACATAGAATCCTTTCTAAACTGGACATTCTCAGGTCACCAACATAAGGACTCTATGGTGTATTGTAACCGTAATATTTAGTAGGGGAGACTATGACAAAACAATAAAACAAAATTCTATATGTAGACCTTTCAACCCCATAAACAAAATCTATGTACAAATCTTAAAGGTGAAGGAAACATAAGAAATAATTTTAACATATAAGTAGACATGTGACTAAAAGATAAGTAGAGGCAACAAAAGAAACAATTTTAGCTTATAAATAGATATTTGACTAGAAGATAAGTAGTAGGAAACAAATTAAGAAATTTAGCATATATGTTGACATTTGACTAGCAGATAATATAGAGAGGCTACCATGACAATGCGTTATTTCTGCAACATTTGGTGTTTTTCAAATAAAAATTGTTGTCCTTCTTTGTTGCACTCTATCATTTCACCACCTTTGCTTATCACATATTTTGCTTTGGAATGTCAAAATCACGTTGTTTGCCACAATTGTTATGTAATTCAGTTTCTTCTAATGCATTCGACATTTCATCCAAGTCTTACACCTCTTGTATAGATTGACCATTCATATCCAATTCAAGATCCTATTTGGATCAAGAATCATCTAGTCCCATTTACTCATTGATTTCCATCTCTGTTTTGACCTTCTCTGACTAAGATTCAATGCCCTTCTCAATTACCTGAAAATGAAAATCTACCACGATAATAAAAATCTACCATGTCTCACGGATGAAGTCTATATTTTTGCTTTGGTTGACTGGGAATACTTAATAAACCGAGAAACTAAATATGTTCTTAAAACTCTTATTTAAGAATTTGGGGAGGCAGTAGTTGAAAGACTTGATGTTGTACTCAATGACCAAGCGCAAGAGCCTGGGAATTAGATAAGGGTAGTGGCAGAGCGATTATCTGTAATGGAACATGAGATAGAAGAGTAGTGGTAGTCAATCCATTTTCTGCATGAATAACTAGCAACACAAAGGGTAGTGTTACATGAGAATTGGATATGGGCAGTGAAAGTGGTTGTCTCATGGGTTTATCTGCTAGCCTTAGCACCTAGGCAAGCAAAATCCTACTTTTCTATTCCAATCAAGAAAATTGTAGTTAAATAAACTTGGTACAAATTATCTTCAAAATTTAAATTACGAGGAAATCAAAATCTTCAAGTACAAAAAAAAAAAAAGATTCCATAATATAGATCCATCATTTTTGCCTTAGCTATTTTATAGTTTGTTCTAACGAGTAATACATATATGTTCATTTTTAAAGTTTTACAAAGATGAAATGCGAAACAAAAATTTCAATGTGACTTATTCTATATATCATTTTTGCCTTAGCTATTTTAAAATATGTTCTAACTAGCAATAAATCTATCCTCTGATGGAAAAAGAGACTAATTCTTTATATAATTTTTGTCTCAAATATTTTAAAGTTTGTTCTAACATATTAAGCTACTTCAAAATTTGTTCCAACGAACAATAAATCCATAATCCATCTTAATCTTACAAAGAGCCTTAATTTCAATGTTTCTTATTCTTTGAATGCTTAAACTGCGAAAAAAATGTTAACATAATTAAAATATACTATAGCATAAGGGTGAAGCCAATAATGCATTTACAAAACTCCAATCTAGAAAAGGAATTGACTTCTTCATACATTAACTTCATAGTGAATATATTGACCCACTTACAGTGAAGCATTCATGCCAAAGAATTACAAATTCTAGTCTAGTGAGGGATCCCACTTGAATTGCTTAACTTCCTTAACATAATAACAAAGTTAAGATATAGTGAAGCCAATAATGCATTGACGAAACTCCATGGGCTTCTTCATATGTTAACATAAGGGTGAAGCCAATAATGCATTGACGAAACTTCATGGGCTTCTTCATATGTTAACACAAGGGTGAAGCCAATAACACATTGACGAAACTCCATGGGCTTCTTCATATGTTAATTTCATAGTGGATGTATTGACCCATTCACAGCGAGACATTCATGCCCAAGAATTGCAAATTCCAGTGTAGTGAGAGATCCCATTTAAATTGCTTAAATAAATTATATATATTATTTCTTTCTTAACATAATAAATCATGGCCACTTAAAAGAGCATGGTCATCTTTGAAAAAATCTCAAATTCTAATATCATCAATATTCCTTTATATTCACACAATATTCCTTTACATTTACACAAGTTGATGCCATCATAAATCAACTTATTTAGCCACAAATTCCACCAATGACATACATAATCAAAATAATGCCAACTTCACACACCATGACAAAAACACTACAACAATTAAGGGCCTTTGTTTATTCATCTCCAACTTCTCAAACCTGAAAATTCATTACGTCATTGAGCTGTTTATGCATCCATACATATAAGCAAATTTTAGACTCAACTATATACTCAGGATCATATATACAAATAACGAACTTATAATTTGTCTATTTGCATAATCACATATTGTTCCTTGATTTTCAATTACAATTTAGTAGTACAATGAATCTTAAATTAATAAGACAATAGTAAACAAAATTCATATATCTAATCACTGCAACCTAATTAGAATGAAATGGGAAAACAAAAAACTTAAACCTACAACATCTGAAGTCATGGTTGCTAGTCTCACTCTATCTCTACTAAGCATATTTGTTGTTTTACTTATAAATCAAGTATGTAGATAGAAATATTTTTGCTACAAGACAGAGGAAGCTCTACTTACACACAAGTTCAAGATCTTTATTATTAAGCTAATTTTACAGTCCAATATGATGTATAAGAATGTCCTTTGGTCATCAAAATTAAAATTTTGTTTAGATAAGTCAAAATACAAATTTTAAAAAATCTAAAAATAAAAAAATTGAATAACTATACAAAATATTTAAATAATATTAGCTCATACAAAAATTTCTGCACTCTATTTTCAATGTTACAGGAGGAAGCTCTACTTACACACAGATACTCTTCGGAAAAAAGAAAAAGAAAAGAAGTAATCATGATTTGTTGAAGCATTCTTGCTCTCTTTTCATGTTGCACTTCCATTTAGGGAAACATTGATGTGAAATAAATTTAACGTTGTCAGTCACACTTTTGTTTAGAAGGCATTAACACGGGGGATCTCCAAAGATACCCTTGCTCTGAGAGTCCACAATGTCGTCTTCTTCATATTGGACAATTAAAATCTCTGAGATTGCAACCTCAGAGCTTACAGCTGGGACAAATACTCCTTTCAGTTTGTATAGACACCCAGAAGCCCAATTGTGCTTTCGCATGGTGGATCTCAATAATTGCTTGCATAATGAATTGTATATATGATTTTTAAAAAAAGAAGAAAGATATACTTACATATTGAATCTTTTATCACTGGAGCACACACCATTAAGGCCATAATAATATGGTACAACAGGAACAAGGGAGGCTGCAAAGGCAGCAATCCTTGTCTGCAGTTCCTAAGTTTTTGACATTAGATCACCTCAACAGCGCTGCATATAACATCTTAACAGAGACAGAGTCTCTTGCCTGACAGTGTAAATGCGCAGCGAATCGTTGACAACACAAAAGAGAAAAAATAAAATGGAAAAACCTTGCATCACCCGCGCATTACAGGTTATATTTATCCAGGCAAACCAGTTGCAGACATGTGCTTCAAAGTGTATCGATATATAAACATGAACCAAGCCCTGACATTCTTGCAAGACTTAAAACTGGGTCATTATATTCAATCCAGTCCTCATACAGGCTAGAGAATGCAAAAATCTGGTTGAGGTATTTTGTCAAACAATTGGCCTCATATTGGACAATTAAAATCTGTTCATAGAATGAGAAGGCAACCAGCTGGGACAAATACTCCTTTCAGTCTGCATCGACACCCAGAAGCCCAATTGGGCTTCTGCAGGGTGGATCCCAGTAATTGCTTCGCGCGCTGTCAGGCTATTCATCCTCCCAAGCATTTCAAGCAACATCAAACCTTTTTATCTCAAGCGAGCTGTATTTATTTACGGATATCTGTATGACAACATAATACATTGCAACCATTTTTGGGGGAAGTAGTAATTGCAGTCTCGATAACGTTTGGAGGAAGTAGTAGTTGCAGTCTCAATAACGTTGCAGGTTCTGTCCGTTCAGGTAGGAATTGCTTTGCCAGTTTTGTCCCCAATTGCGTGACATGGGCTGCCAACCAGTCCTTGACCCTTTTATGGAAACGGCGTGGACATCTCCAGCTCCTCCAACATTTGTGATGAGCACGAGGTTGAAATATGAGTGGCCATTGACGGTGAAACGAATTCCTCCCTTCCTCAAGCAGGGGACCCTGCATTGCCAGCCTCTTAGAAATTAGTATAGAGAGAAAGAGACAGAATGGAAATGGCGTGAGAATTTGAACTCAGTTCGGCGATGCAAATGATCATGGGGCAATGTATTACCTTCTGTAGAGGATGGGGACGATCCCACTCCTGTACTTGGCGATCTTCAGATAACCATATCGAAGTGTTGCAGCGGTGGGTTGCACCATCCACCGTTGTTGTTGGGGAGAGCGTTGTTTGGCGGGCAGAAGTTGGTAGCTGTGACCGTGACAGTTCCTGGCAAACACCATTGGGGATCGTCATTGCATTGCATTTCATAGCAGGCTCCACAGCTGAGGCCATCGTTGAAAAGCGCAGCGCAGTGCTCAATAGATAAGTTATGTCGATAAGTTACAGTAGATAAGATAAGTTATAGTAGATAAATAAGTTATAAGTTTAACTTATCAATAGATAAGTTATCGCCTATAAGTTATAGTAGATAAGATAAGTTATCCGTTTGAACTTATCAAAAGATAAGTTATCGCCAATAAGTTATACTAGATAAGATAAGTTATCAGTTTTAACTTATCAATAGATAAGTTATCGACGATAAGTTATACTAAATAAGATAAGTTATTCGTTTTAACTTATCAATAGATAAGTTATCGCCGATAAGTTATAGTAGATAAGATAAGTTATCCGTTTTAACTTATCAATAGATAAGTTATCGCCGATAAGTTATACTGATAAGATAAGTTATCCGTTTTAACTTATCAATAGATAAGTTATCTCCGATAAGTTATACTGATAAGATAAGTTATCCGTTTTAACTTATCAATAGATAAGTTATCGCCGATAAGTTATACTGATAAGATAAGTTATCCGTTTTAACTTATCAATATATAAGTTATCTCCGATAAGTTATACTAGATAGGATAAGTTATCCGTTTGAACTTATCAATAGATAAGTTATCATCGATAAGTTCAAATACGTTATCATTTGATAAGTTATTGTATAATAAGTTATCCGTTTGAACTTATCAATAGATAATTTATCGTATGATAAGTTCTTAGCAGACGTATAATAAGTTATCCGTTATAACTTATTAGTGGATAAGTTATTAGTAGATAAGATCACTGATAATTTATCTAATAATAACTTATATACTGATACGTTATCTAGTCATAACTTACTGTATAATAAGTTATCACCAAACCTATCATACTATAACTTATCTACTCATAAGTTATCTATTGATAACGTATCCACCTGATAACTTATATGGCAAGTACTTATATCTGAAAAGGACCTTCACTTATTCTCCAGAACTTATTCGCCCGAGGACTTATCAGCGGAAAGCGAATATCAGTTTTCTCAGAAGAACTTATCGGCCCTATCGCTGAATTACCACTCCCCCAAAAATGGTTGGAAGACGAAGCGGCCACCACCAGTTAATGATGGCCGCATGGGCCGATCTGTTACAGTTACAGGTGCTGCAGGTGAAATTCCATCCTCAAATTCAATTTTCCCCATTGTTTGTCCTGGCAATGCTCGCCAATTATGTCATTGTGTTTTTGTTTGTTAATTTTCCTGAATTAATGCAATCCAAGGGAAAAACCAGAGTCGCCGACGGTGCTGAACAGTTGCAATGTGGCTTGTGACTGTGGGTTCAACTGATCATCCTCCTCAGATGGCAGAAGTACCAGCGGCGGTTTCATATTCTGGTCGGGATCCGTTTGGGGGAAGACTGATTCTCTCTCCAATTCCCAGGGGTTGGGGAGCTGCGATATCTGTGACTGTGGAGAAAATCTGCAGTGCAATAACGCAAGTGAAAATATAGCGACAATCACAAAAGTGGCCGCCGAACTTATGGGAGGACCAGGGAACCTGGAACTGTTTTCTATGCTGTACTTTTGGCAGTCGGGGCAATTCCTCTGCCTCCGACGCCATTTTCTATTCATAGTCTTCAGCTCACGAGCCATAAAAAGGTGTTACCTAATATTATGTGTTTTAAATCGATATGTTTTCAAAATATTCTTTAATCACTTTATATATATTTTTTCAAATGTGGTTTATTGTTAGTGACTGGTTTCTTTATTTACGGGGAATAATCCAAGTTTATTTGGTAGAATTTAACCGATTTGTGATCAATTAAGATATTTAATAACGTAAATTTGACCAATTAATTTTTTAGTTTATTATAATAAAATTAATTTAATTTACCATTTAAAAACAATTAAAATTATATATATATATATATATATATATATATTATAGCATGCTGAAGTTTTGTATTAAAATTATATTATATAAATGTATATTAACATGTTGAAGTAGAGTTTTTGAACTTTTGTATTAAAATTATATTATATAAATGTATATTAACATTTTGAGGTAGAGTTTTTGAAATTTTGTATGAAAATTATATTATATAAATGTATATTAACATGTTGAAGTAGAGTTTTTGAAATTTTGTATTAAAAAGTGAGTAGAAATTCATGTAACTTATACCAAAATAATTTTAGTAATTGATTTTTAATACACATTTAGTTATAACATATTAATATGAAAAGGAATTTTTAAAAGAGAACTAAAAAATCATTATCAATATAAATTAGAAGGAAATAATAAAAACACTAGAAAAGATAGAATGAAAAATAATAATATTGTTAGTAATTGATTATTAATGGACACTTACAGAAATCTAACTAATTTTAAAATCTTTTCAAGTGGGTTTGGATCTTTGTCACTGTTTAAATTTATGGAGGCGCCACCCATACACCCGTTGTAAGGACCACAAGTTGTAGGTGGAAACGCGTGAGCAGAGAGCTGCGGCACGATGGTTGAAATGCGACCAAGTGTGGGTGTTTGGTGTATATACCTGTGGGCGGTCCCGTGCGAGCTGATGGGCGGGCGAGCCAAGAGTTGAATGCACACATGGTTGGCTTGGCCGGTGGACGGGCCGACCCGTTTAGAAGTTGAAACAAATGAGGTATGGAGGTCGGCCGATGGGATGGACGCGTTGGTTCATTGTTGGGCGAACCATATATATACTTGGAACTTGGCGTGGAGCTAAGGTAGATTCGTTCAAGAAAAACGCATAGTCATAAGTAAAAGGTGAAGTGTGTGGTTTGAGGTCTGAAACGGGCAAAGGTGCAAGCAGACACGTGCAGGCCGAAGCACCCGAGCCGAAGAGAAGTCGTTTGAAGGCATCGTGCAGGAGGTAGTTCGAAGTCGTCGTTCAGAAAATTTGTGTGAAGTCATCGGGTGAGGGTGTTCGGGCAGGATCGTTCGAGGGCGCGGCAGGGCACCCGTTCGAATGGTCGTTTGAGGGCGCTGCAGGGCATCCGCCCGAATGACTTGAGTTGGTCGAATGGTGAACCGGGTGAATCTTGAACGGGTGACACGACCCGTTGGTCAACGAGTTGGGCGTTCGGTGGAAGTGCCCAACGAGTTGAACGACACGCGTTCGAGTGAACGTGCAGAGGCAAACAAGGAGTTGGGCAGAGTCGTTTGGGCAACTGTGTGGGCGAGCCGACGAGCTGGGCTAACCGAGTTGTGCCGGTTGTGCTTAGTTGTTGAAAAATAAACTAAGTATAGAAAGTTAGGCATAGTCCACAATCGCAAGTATTGGTGAAAAGAAAGTGGTCGGTGGTGCCGCACCTCTTATAGTGCGGTTGGAAGAGTACCGCCAGTGTAGGGGCGTGACAGGTGGTATCGGAGTTGATGAACGATGGGAAGCTGAATACTTGACATTCGTGATAGGTGATTCAGGTTTGCAAAGGGAAGTGTAATACTTCGTGACAGGTTTAGCAGGGGTGAAGCTTCGTGCTTGGGCCAAGCTGAATGACAAGACATGGCAGGTTTGAAAGAATGTGAAGGGAAGCTCTTGCTAACCTTGTACAGGTTGAAGCGGATGAAAGAAGAGAACCCACGGATTCGAGATAATCTTGAAGTCTTGGAAGGGAATGTTGAAGACAAGCTTCTTCGACTTGGTTGGGCAATGGAGTAGGTTGCAACTGCAGATTGCGATGACGAAGAAGATGAAGTTGTGATATTTGAGGATGTTGCAGGCATGACAATAGTGGAGGATGAACTTGAAATTGATCAAGTTGGACCAAGATCGTGCGATTTGCAGACATTGGTGGATGAGGAAACTCACATAGAGGAGCCTCATGATGAAGTAAGTACTTATACTTGTGTTCTAGTGAGACTTTTGGAAGATGAACCGTATGCAGGGAAGAGCAAAATCAGTTTGCTGATACAAAGGAGGATCTTACCATGGATGTCTACAAAGAGACCGTGTATGGAAAGGCAAGAATCATTGACTGTTGCAGGCTTGTTGGGGTTGTTTGTGACCTTATGGTAGAAGGTACAAGGGCCTGTGACAAGGGAGGAACATGATGATCATTGCGGAGGAATGGGTCATGCTTTAGCCACATGGAGAATTGGCTAAGTGCCCGGCATGACTCATGGACAGATTGGAGGAGGGCACACACTTGAGTATGGTGATACTTGGGTGGACTTCTCATGGCCGAGACCAAGAGGAAGTCTTGGTGGAACCTTCAGTGGGGGAGCTATGGTGGAAGAGACTCATGTGATGATGATATGGTTGGGTGACCGAGTTCACTAGACCGATTTGTAGGGCTTGGATGAGGATGACCGATTGTTGTGATGGGTCTACTTGGTTGGACAACATGGGCAACTTGAGTCATGGACATCAGGTTGGAGACATGGAGTATGGAAGTCTTATGTAGGAACATTATGTAGGAGCACTTGTAGAGGTGTCACTTATGGACATCCAATGAGGAGTGCCAAGGTAGGAATGTTATGCGGGTAGATTTGCTGATGTGACATGGAGATGTTTTACTTATGAACCGATGGAGATGTTGTGTACTTGAGTACAACAAGGCCATGGACTTGGTTGGACTTGTGAGTAGACTATGGAGCATTCCTACTCCATGAAAAGTTGAGGCATCTTGCAGAGACCTTTGGGCGGAGACATGTATGCTTGTTGGATGATGGTTGGAGATGACTCATGGAGCTCATGATGACATGAGGTTGTGACTTTTGAGGACTTCATATTATGGTGGACTTAGAGGATCTGATGCATTGAGGAGCTAAGGTCAGGGACTTTGATGCAGGATGGGTTGCATACTTTTGAGTACATGTATGGGTGTACCTGAGAGAGTAACTTGATGAGGAGGATTGATATGAGACACTTTGGAGTGATGGAGTTATGACGATAATGATGCCTTGGTGGCAACACTTGGGCATGTGTTGAGCCGAGACTTAACCACTTTTGACACATGGGAGTTAATTGATCTATGATCATGGGTAGCACATGGGAGATGAGACAAGTGTATACTTGTTTCTATGGCAGACTTGAGGGATGGCACATTGCAGATACGATGGAGGTTGCTTCATGAACCTGGATGTGGCACATCAAGAGTCAGGTTTGATGAGAGGATCTCTTCACTTTGAGGAGATGAATATTTTGCAGATGAATGATGATGTTGGGATAGATGCAATTGATTTCATTCAACACATTGATACCAAACATCATGGACAACATGTTGCAGATAAGATGAAGACTACTTCATAGAACTAAGCATGGCTTATTTGGATGGAGATGGATTCTTGATCGAGTTGATGTTGTGACAGGAGTCTGAGAAATGACTAACGATGGCATGAGGATGTGCATTCTCATGGTTTGGGCATGACAGTTGGATTAGCTACCCAACTAGTTCAAAACATGGGGTCCGAAAGTGTGCAGAGATGTGTTAGCATTGTGTTGGAGTATCATGACAGCAGTTCACATGATGACGGTACATGATGAGGTCAACATGATATGTTGCAGTAAGTATGTAGCTTGAGATGGAGGGGCTAGCCTTCCACAATGGGAGCAGCATGTGGAGATTGCGACGGATGTGGTTGATGATCATGGATTGAGGAGACTTTCTGATGTATGACATACCGGTGAGTTATATGCCTTGGTATGGGTATCTTGGTGACAGATAGTTGCTGGGATGAGAGATTATCGAGGATGAGAAATGATTTCAAGTGGGGGAGAATGTAAGGACCACGAGTTGCAGGTGGAAACGCGTAGGCGGAGAGCTACGACACGATGGTTGAAATGCGACCAAGTGTGGGCGTTTGGTGTATATACCTATGGGCGGTCTCAGGCGAGCTGACGAGTTGATGGGTGGGCGAGCTAAACATTAAATGCACACATGGTTGGGTTGGACGGTGGGCGGGCCGACCCATTCAGAAGTTGAAACAAATGAAGTATGGAGGTTGGCTGATGGGATGGATGCATTGGTTCATTGTTGGGCGAACCATATATATACTTGGAACTTGGCGTGGAGCTAAGGCAGATTCATTCAAGAAAAACGCACAGTCATAAGTAAAATGTGAAGTGTGTGGTTTGAGGTCTGAAACGAGCGAAGGTGCAGGCAGACACATGCAGGCCGAAGCACCCGAGTTGAAGAGAAGCCGTTCGAAGGCATCGTGCAGGAGGTCGTTCAAAGTCGTCATTCAAGGAGTTGTTCGAAGGCGTCGTGCAGGAGGTCGTTCGAAGGCGTCGTGCAGGAGGTCGTTCGAAGGCATCGTGCAGGAGGTCGTTCGAAGGCGTCGTGCAGGAGGTCGTTCGAAGTTGTCGTTCAGAAAAGTCATGCGAAGTCATTGGGCGAGGGCGTTCAGGCAGGATTGTTCGAGGTCGTTCGAGGGTGCAGCAGGGCGTCCGTTCAAATGGTCATTCAAGGAGTCGTTCGAGGGCGTCCGCCCAAATGACCCAAGTTGGTCGAACGGTGAATCGGGGGAATCTTGAACGGGTGACACGACCCACCAGTGGACAAGTTGGGCATTCGATGGAAGCGCCCAGCGATTTGAATGAGTTGAACGACACGCGTCTGGGTGAACATGCGGAGGCAAACAGGGAGTTGGGCAGAGTCGTTCAGGCGACCGTGTGGGCGCGCCGACGAGCTGGGATAACCGAGTTGTGCCGGTTAATGTAAAAATATTCTATGTGTAAATTTGGGGTTTCCTCAAGATTTAACTTGTATATTGTAAATTGTTATTATTATTATTACGGACAGACTCATCATAGGGAGTTGCCCCTCCTAGTTATACTGTTGTGTATTTCATGTTAATGCTGATTCATGGTGTAATGAAGTTAATATGATGAATGGTATAACGAAAGATATGCTTAGCTGTTGAAAAATAAACTAAGTATAGAAAGTTAGGCGTAGTCCACAATTGCAAGTATTGGTGAAAAGAAAGTGGTCGGTGGTGCCGCACCTCCTATAGTGCGGTTGGAAGAGTACCGCCAGTGTAGGGGCGTGATACCCGTAGTGTAGGAGGATACAAGAAATATGAAAGCAAGTCCCATCACTAGCTCCGACCTATGGAGTTTTGGTGTTTGTAATCGATTTGCAGGTAGTCCCACCCATGTTCTGCTCTAACTTTCTGAGATCTAGGGTCCTGCAAGAATAGTTTAAGTGTCTTAACCTGCTAAAGTCTAAGTCATTCTCTAAGGAGCCTAGAACTATTTTATGTGAACCTTTTGTATTAGTTCAGTTTAACTTAAATTACAGGTACAAAACTATTTTATGTGAACCTTTTGTATTAGTTCACTTTAACTTAAATTACAGGTGCTTGACTTAGATTTTTATTTATTTATATAGTCCTTGGAGATAATGTTGTTAAATAATTAAATATAATTTTTCTAATACGTGGGAAGCAGAAGGTGTGAACGATCAATTGAGTTTGAGTAAACTAAGTATAGAAAGTTAGGCTATTGGTGAAAAGAAAGTGGTCGGTGGTGCCACACCTCCTATAGTGCGGTTGGAAGAGTACCACCAATGTAGGGGCGTGACACCCGTAGTGTAGGAGGATACAAGCAATATGAAAGCAAGTCCCATCACCAACTCCGACCTTTGGAGTTTTGGTGTTTGGAATCGATTTGCAGGTAGTCCCACCCATGTTCTGCTCTAACTTTCTGAGATCTAGAGTCCTGCAAGAATAGTTTAAGTGTCTTACCCTGCTAAAGTCTAAGTCATTCTCTAAGGAGCCTAGAACTATTTTATGTGAACCTTTTGTATTAGTTCACTTTAACTTAAATTACAGGTGCTTGACTCAGAGTTTTTTTTATTTATGTAGTCCTTGGAGATAATGTTGTTAAATAATTAAATATAGTTTTTCTAATACGTGGGAAGCTGAAGATGTGAACTATCATTTGAGTTTGAGTATAACATTGTCCTTTTATTTGTTTACGAACATGACATATTATTGAGTCGAGAGGTTCATTCTACTACAACCTAGTATGATGTGTAAGGACAAAATATTTAAATAAAATTTCTTTTACTTTCGTCATCAAAACTGAAATTTTGCTTATATCAACCAAAATAAAATTTAAAAAAAATCTAAAATAGAAATAAATAAATAACTATACAAAATATTTAAATAACATCAGCGCATAGAAAAAATTGAAAGTGAAAAAATGAATATTGCAACAACATTTTAAAATTATTTCATTATCAATACGATCATTGTGCTACACTTAACACGTATTGATTTTTGCAAACAAACAATTTTGGACAAAATAATATTTTATACCTCAACTAACACACTATATATATAAATATAAAATATGATAAAATAATAATAAATTTAATAGTTATTTTTTATTAACAAAATTGAATCCCACCATTAGGAAAGTTTCACTATTAAATGTTTGTTTTAGTCAATAGGAAAGTTTCACTAATAAATGTTTGTTTTAGTTGCTGTTTAATATATGTTTATTAAAAACCTTATTTTAATTAATTTTTAAAATATAATTAATTGAATTTAATCAAAATAATTATAAAATAAGTGTTATTATTTGGATCTTTATTTTTTTAATATATTAAATTTATATAAATATATTTTTTAAATTTATATAAATATATTTTTTAAATTTTTTTGAAGGATAATTATTTTAATTATGGTATTATAATGTAAGACAATATATATACAAATATATTAAATTTTAGATTTTTTCAATTTTAAAATAAATTAATAAAATAAAATAATGATATTAATATAAAATTATTGCATGAGTTTGAAATATATAAAAGATAATATAAACGTTAATAGAATAGGATAATGATATTAATATAAAATTATTGCATGAGTTTGAAATATATAAAAGATAATATAAACGTTAATAGAATAGGTTTTTAATTTATATTAATGGCCATATGTAACAACCATTAACACAACAATATAAAAAAAAATCATTTACTTTACTTAATATTCATCATCTTTTTAAGCATATAATTAATCCACCGCTATGAGAAAGGGAATAGTTGGAATTAATTACAAATGGTTATATGACTAAACAACCTATAACATGTTAAAGGTATGCAGTACTGCATATTAAATTATGTGTTAAACTATTATAATATTTCTTGTCAACAATAATATCAAGGTATATGTGTTCGCACTGAGTTTAAAATATCAGTTTGATTGGAATCTTGAGGTGTCTCATGGGCTTTCCATCTGGCACCTCAGTAATTGATCTGGATTTCTTTCAGTATGGAAAAGTGGTGGTATGGTTCATCATTGATCCTCCATGCTACAATTAGATGGCTTCAGCTCTTCGGAAGTGGTTAAGGGTATTCACCCCAATCCCTATCTCTCGCCCATATTGTTACTCTGCCTATTCAATGATGCCTCTCTATAGCAAAACCCTAGGGTTTGGTTCCGAGCTTCAGCAATGCATACAGGTAGATCTACTCATGAAATTTTCATCATTAAGTTTCTTTTTCTAGAATGTCCCTTTAGTATTGTCATGAAGAGTTTTTAAACATTGCAGGTGACTTGCCCTTATGGATGTTACTTCTCTATAATAATGTTGTGGCTACTCTCACTCCAGTCACGACCATAGCCAGGTACTTGGGTTTCTTCTCCTTTAACATCTCTCTATTTATTAACACAACTACTCTCAATTTTTATTTTGACCTTCTTCTACTATAAAACAGGTGCTTTTCTTGTGACAATAGCTTACGAAATCCTTTTCCAAGTATTTACTGTCAGTCTATACAATACTCACCTGCCCATTCAGTTTATTGGTGTTTATTATCATACTTCCCTTTTAATTCATTCTAAGTTATTTTTTAGGTGAGTAGGTTTGAATCTTATTCATATAGTTTCAATTATCTCTACTTGGCTTCCACTGGAGCGGTTCTCATCCTGGGTGCTTGTTTCATGTCTCTAGGTTATGACTTCACTTGCTTCCAAGAATTAGGGTCTCAGTTCTTTGCTGTTCAGTAATGGTCACGAGTCACGACTTGGAATTAATTGGTCTGGCCCTTCGTTTCAAGGGTTTTTCCTTGTAAATAAGAAAATGCCTACATGACGCTTAGGTTACAATTACTTGTTTTTTTTAGTTTTACCCTAGAGAGGGATTTTGAAACTCAGTTCTTTGTTAATTTTCTTATTGGCGATATTAAGTTATTCTCGGGTTCAACCTGTGGCCATAATAATACATAACACCCTTAATTGGGGTTATAACTATGTATTTGTGATTTATAGAAAATACCCACCAGGGTTTTCCTTCTATTTCATTAATTATTAGAATGATTTTGTATTACAGGTTATTTAAAGTACTGCTCCATAACGAATGTTCTCAAGGTTTATTATTAGAATTATATTAACTAGAGTTCTAGATTTGAAATTGTTCTTTAATGGGGAGCTAACTTATGGTGATGATTTTATTCAATTGTGATATATAGCACAATGGAACTTTTTTCTTTTCTTTGTATTAGGTCGCAGGCACTAAGGTGAATGGGCGGTTCCCCAACAACCCCATTCACTGGTTTTGATGCTCGGATATAACCAATAGGAAGAGGGATTGTTTCTGATAGGAACCCCAGGTTCCAGAGCAGAAAGTAACCCATTCCAACCTATGACTTCCATTAACTTTATTACAATGGATTTTGTTTTAATCATCGTATGCTTCTACATTTCAGTACATGCACAAAATAACATTGCCTTGGTTCATTGTTTGCCTTGCAATATGGAATTTTTCTATCCCGTTATACTATCTCTTTCCATGAAAACAAATCTATTTGATTAGAACTTAATATAACCAGATTTCTTTTCTTCTTAGCTTTCAAAATTATAGGGTTAGCCACAACCATTTTTTTTTATAAGTAAAACACAGAAAGGTTCATTAGATTATCCTAGCCTAAACCAATACGCTCTCTTGCATTTCTCAACATAATAGAGATATGATAAAGAATAGTTATAACTCATCAATACAATCCATCAATATCAAAGAAAGATATACATGTATATAGATAAGAAAAATACACTTGATGTAGTTTATCAGCGAATTAATCGAGAAAGAAGACTTTTCCTCTCAACTATTGAGATTGGAAATTACGTCCAATTCTCCCCATGAGCCTCTTTAATTTTCTAGAGTTGTTTAGCAGATAATAATAGGTCTTTCACCTCAAGACCCCTAGTCCATTCAAGAACTCTTAAAGTGCAGGGTTTCCATTGGTTCTTGACCAGCTCAAGAATACCTTGGGTAGTGTCTTGTTTCTCCTTGGCAACATCCTGCTTCTCCTTGGCAACATCCTGCTTCTCTTTGGCAACATCTTGCATAAGGTTTCATTTTCCTTTCTTTTCCAGCCTCAGGCTTTCTCTCCTCCTCCTTAGCCTCCTTGGCCTCTTCCAAATAAAATGAGATATTTTAATCTCTTAGGAGAAGGAAATAACTGTCTCAACTACTTGGAAAAATTAAATATTTTCTTTTAAAATTCTTTTCTCGTAATTCCATTGATGTAGCATAACAAATATTAAGAAAATAAACAATAAACTTAGCCATTGGAATTTCTGTTCTTGAATTTTACTTATCCTAGGAATTACTGAGTCTTTGCATAGTAAAATAAATATAAAATATTTACATGATCTGGGTGGGTATTACATCTCCCCCCCTTGTGTGGAACACCATCCTCGATGTTCATTTTATTCTTGAAACAAGTAAGGGTATGCTTTCTGCATGAAGTTCTCGTCCTCCCATTTGGCCTCTTCCAGGCTAATGTGTCTCCATTTCATTTTAACCTGGGTGATAGCTCACCTATGTAGCATTGTTTCTCTCCGATCGAGAAAGTGCAGGAGATCTACCAGGAATTCTCCATTTGTTTCGACCTGTTTTAGATCATGCAATGTTATCAATGTACATCGATCTTCTGCCAATGTGTATATACATGTATATTTCAATTACACAAGAAGTAATAATTCTTTTCTACATATACATCTTGTCAGTTTATAATATGTCTAGAATCATACAGATATTTCTTTAACAAAGACACATGAAACACATTATGGACTCGCATGTGGCTGGGTAATGCAAGAAGATATGCAACAAGTCTAATTGTTCCCAAGATTCGTAAGGGTCCACAATATCTAGGGGCTAACTTTTCACATCTGCCCCACCTTAGTGTACTTTTCTTAGGTTTTACTTGTACATAAACATGATCCCCTAATTGATATTCTTTATAAGTCCTTTTCCTATCTACATATGCCTTTTGTCTATCTTGAGCATCGTTTAGATTCTACTACAACTTCCTTGCAGTTTGTTCCATTTCTGCTAGCATGTATGGTCCCAAAAGTAATTTATCTCCAGGGTTGTTCCAATTAATCAGTGTTTTCCACCTCCTTCCGTATAGGACTTCAAAAGGACTCATTTTCAACGATTCATGATAACCGTTGTTGTATGCAAATTCTACCAAATGAATGTATGCCTACCATTTACTCGACTGTTGCATTACATACATTCTCAACATATCCTCTAATACGTTATTCACCAGCTCAGTTTGACTGTTTGCCTATGGGGGATATGCAACACTGAACTGTTCCTGCATGCCTAGTCCAGTAAAGAGAGTTTTCCAAAATGCTGATATGAATTCACATCCCTATCCAAAATCATTACCTTTGGCATTCCATTTAGTCTGAAAATTTCATGCATAAATATATCTGCGATTTGTACAATTTTATATGTAGATTGAGAAAGGATGAAATGAGCCACCTTATTCAGTTTATCCACTACCACCATAATTGAGTCATTTTGCCTCCTAGTTTTAGGTAACCCGATTATAAAATCTAATGTAATAACTTCCCATTTCCATTATGGAATGGGTAGTGGATGGAGTAAGCTCGCTAGATGTTGGTGGTTAACTTCAACTTGCTGACATTCCAGACATTTAGCTAGATATTCAGTAATATCCTTTCTCATTCCGGGCAAAAAATAATTTCTTTTTACAATATAAAATAATTTTTGATATCTAGGGTGGGCAATGTAGGGGCTTCTATGAAATTCATCCAATATAAGTAGCCTAACAACAACCTGATTAGGGACATAGATTCTACCTCTGAAGGTTAATAAACCTTCATTATTTATGCCAAACTCTTTTTGATTCTCAGGGTTGTTCAATTATTTGGTTTATTTCCATAAGAACATATATTATGGATCTTTCATTGCAGCTTCTTTAATTTGGTTTACAAAATTAACTTCTACTTGACTATAAGAGATTTCATGAATATAATCCAATTTCCTACTTAAAGCATCAACCATATGGTTTTCCTTTCCTTTTATGTGTCTAATATCAAAATCAAACTCACTTACAAAGGCTGTCCATCTAGCTTGCCGTGCATTAAGGTTAGGCTCCTTAAAGAAACTTGCCAGGCTGCTGTGATCTGTCAATAATGCAAACTTTTTACCCAATAAATAATGCGTCTAGAATTTCAAAGCATGCATTAGAGGAATTTTTAGGTCTAAAATGGGCCTCCTAAGGAAATTATAAAATAATAGTAAAAACAGTAAAATAAGATTAGATTACATCATCAAATTTTAGAGGGAAAAAAGGAACAACTACTTTTCAATTTGTATTTTCAACTTATTTCCCTATGGGTTTACTCAAATTTCGAGCGGGAACACTGGTTGGATGCAGAATTTGATTCCTCATCTAAGGAGTACCCATGTTGCATACTTTCGATGGACCCTGCTACACGAAAATGAGAAATACATGAAAAACATGATTGCAATCACATTTTTTTCATGTATTTCTCATTTTTCTTGTAGCAGGGTTCATTGAAAGTATGCAACATGGATACTCCTTGGATGAGGTATTAAATTTTGCATCCAACGAGTACTCCTGCTCGGAATTTGAGTAAAACCTTAAGGAGAAAAGTTGAAAATACGAGTTGAAAAAGTAGCTTTATTATTTCATTATTTTTAATATTTTTACTTTTTAACTCCAAAAATGGTGAATCATCCCCCATGGTTGACATCATCATCTTGAATCCTATTGGTTCTTATAAAATTTATTTTGGTTGTACATTTTTCTTAGGAGGCCCATTTTAGGCCTCAAAATTTCTTTAATGCACCACCACGGTTAATTCCAAATCATAAGCAAAGCATCTCTGCTAATGTTCTTTTAATTTTCGAGATTCATAAGAAATTACTTTACCTTCTTGCATTATACTCCTCACACTCTTTCTTGACATGCATTAGTACAAACGATGAATTCTTTCTCTGGGTCTACAATCTTTAGTATTGGGGCTGAGGTCATCAAATGCTTTAATCGTTCAAAATTATGTTGACACTCCTCAGTCCACTTGAAAGCTCTTCCTTTCTTCTGCAAGGAAGTTATAGGATAAGATATTCTAGAGAACCCCTCAATAAAACAATGATAATACCCTGCTAACCCCATAAAATATCTAATATTTGCAACATTGCTAGGGACAGGCCATTCCATGATAGTTTTGATTTTCTCAGGGTCCACAACTATTCCCTCAGCAAAAATATATGTCCTAAATAGTGTATTTGGTCCTTGTAAAAGTCACACTTATTGTATTTATCATACAGTTGGTGATCTGTTATCTGGAAAACTAGTGTCTATGCAGAGCTGCTAGTCCCACTAAGGCTGGTAGCTACCTTAGGAACAAACAAACTAAAAACTACTTTTGTTTTCATTTATGAGAAATAGATAAGAGAAGAATAAGGAGACCAACCTTTGTCTTGTGCTTGGTTCCTTGCTCGATTCCTCTCTCTTCTGATTGGTCTTCGCCACTGGCTTCCTTGGCTACCTAGCTTCAAAGAGTACCTGTAGAATCAAAGCAGCATAACACTATCCAAGAACATAGATCTATTATCATAAACAATATACGACCAGATGTATATTGACCACACAAATGCATAAATCGTCAATCATACAAGAATGTGGAGGAAAACTTGAATAGCTTTATTGATAATCAAGAAAGAGCAAAGAGGATTACAACCAATTGTTCTAACCCAGCATCATCCTCTCAGCAAGAAAGCCCTTCTTCACCTCATGAAAAGCTTAGATCACCCAACACTATGATATTGCACCAAGAAACTAACAGCACTTCCTTACAAGATACAAAATTCCAGCCTCTGGATCTCTGGGATGAGGGATCCATATATAGATGTTTGCAAGGGGAATGAGTCAACTTTTGAGATTTGATTAGTGTCCTCTCTCTGATAGTTCTTGACTCCACTTGGAGATTGATGATCTCTTACTCATCCCTGGTCGAATGCAGAGAGGCAAGTGTCACAGGAGAATTTTCCGGAAGATTCCATGCTCCTCCACCTTGCGGATTGACCCTGCCATTTGTCCACTCTCGCCCATCGCACCCCATGGAAGGGTTTTTCAACATGCATTGCACCTACTGTGTGTATTTAGGTGGGATGCAATGCACTTGGACCATGGAGCAGGTGAAATGATCCAGCTTTGACCAGTTCTGAGTAGTTTTTCATGGAGAACTTCTGGGAGATGCTGTAATCAGTTGACCTTGTTCTTTTAGGGGTTGGAACAACACCTTTAGGGACTTAGGAGCCCTTGGTTTATGGACATTTATGATTGGGGTTGCAGTGCCCAAAAATGTCTATAACAGTTGCCCCCTAAAGCATGAGGTCGTTAATCTTTTGATGTTGGGTGAAATGCTTTATCATGAGGATCTGAAGTTTTTTCAAGCTGGAAGGTGACCTGTAATAAGATACAATACAATACATTATCTTCATAATATTTTCATGATCTAGCTAAGGCGGGCATTTCCCATGCTCAACTTTATAAATTCATTTTCATGTACATAGGACAGACAATCGTCTGAGTGTAGACTGATGATTCTGGTAGAGCCATCATCCCTTAGATTGGATGCTTATTTGTGCAGTAGTGATGTACATTTGATGTCTTTATGTTCCTGAATATATTTCGCAGCCCGGATGGATGAAACTAGATCTGGGGTCTTCAATCTCGTTCGATCTTCACTCAAAGTACAAGTCGATCCATGTGAGAGATGTTCTGGAGTCGAACATGGAAAGACATCGCCTGATTACTAGCCAATGATGTAAGCTGTTAACAGGCGCGGGAGGAATCACCGATAATGATGATGACCCTCAAGGTACTACAGTACAATTCACGTGGTGTGAATAAGGGACTTGGCATCGAACACCATGCAAAATCTTTTGGTCGAAGGCCATTGATGTAAACCTGTCGCCGGAAGTGAGAAACTTGCCATTGAGGCATGCAAGCTTCAAAGTACTAAAAGGGTTGTTCCTAGATCGACTTCTTGGATAATGAGCTGATGTTGACAAGAAGCGATCCATCATAGGAGGGCCTTAGTGAATCCCACATCAATGACACGGAACGGAGCAAATGATTTTAATGGAGGTGAAAACGATCTGGTGATATAAGGTTCAGGATGGCAGTCATGAAAGAATGGAGCGTAAATGTATTGCAGCGGATGAGACATAGGTGAATTCTCTGAGCGACTTCTCTTGAACATATCGGCGACACTGACATGATGGATTGGTAGCATTAACCCCAAATATGGATGGTGTGACGGAACCATGGTGATGTGACCAATGAATGGAACAACCCAACCCGACTCGGATGCGGAGTGAAAGTGTCATGTTTAAGAGCGACTTGCTACCAACAAAGTTTCTTCAAGTTTTCTTCCCAATTTTTCCCCAGTCATTGTTGACCAACACCTCTTTATTTTTGTCAAGCTTGAGGAGGATAACATATGCTTGTTCTATAATTTTCCCTTCGGGCAAACCCATCGTTATGTTTTAACGAGCCTAGTGATAGTGAAACTCGTTCTTGTCTGTTATGGACAAGTTTGTCGCTATTGGGTTTTAACGAGTTTAACGACAAATATAACTCGGTCCTTTTCAATTTTAGAGAGTCTGAAAAGGGACGTAAAGGAAACTCCAAAAAATCCTTTTTCGTCATCTAATCCCTTAAGTCTGAAAAAGTATAAAATAATACAAAAGGGATGAATTTTCAGTAATTTTAACGAGCCAAACAAAACAAGCGCTCGATATTTTTGTGCAATAATCCCTCATGTCCAAAAAGATTAAAATCTAAAGGAGGGATAGCACTTCCGGTCACTTTAACGAGCTGGAGAGGCCAATGGATCTGCAATCTTTTCATATTTTACGAGTCAGTTGAAAAGAGCTTAAAGGAGACTCGTTTTTGAGGAACGAGTGATAGATTCGGGTAGCAGCTGATTCCAGGTAAGGTTTGGAATTTTCCAATCACGGCAGTGTCACAAGGATGGCTAACAGGATCACTCTTCGCAGCTGTTCCTCAAAAGGGGTAAACAATCAAGTGGAGGTGAATGATCAGCCAATACAGAGTGGAGGTGATGATGAGAACATGACCAAGGCTTCAAAAGGCTGATGATAATACATTCACGATGGTTATTTACCGGGTATGGTTCATTTTTTAATGAGATTAAACGTTGGGGGAACACTTGCTCATTGCTTATGTTTATTTTTTAACGAGCTTGAATTCCGTGTTAAAACTGCTCGATATAATGGTCATTGATTTTCTTCATTTTACCATTAATAACTTTGTTCCTTCAGAGGTTGTACTGCCTACTCAATTGCTTCATCAAACTAGTTAGAAATGAAAAATATATGTTTGAAAAATGAGTTAAGACACTAATATTTTACTTGAATTACGTAAAAAGTAATTTAAAAGTGCTTTTACCTCTCATTTTACCATTTCATTTGAACTTTGGTTTGTTTGAGCTTTGGAGGTGCTTTCCCCCTTGATTTTCACTAGCTGATTCCAGGAGATTCTGTGGATGATTCTTGGCACCGTCTGGACCAGGTAGGAGCTAAACCTGAGCTCTTGCATTTCATCCTTTCCATTTTGCATTCTGAGCATTTTTTCTGGTTTTTCTGAGCCTCTGGGGTTTGAAAAACTCGCCCTGGCTCCATTGCACCCTTTCTATACCGAAAGGTGCATTGCATGTTGTCCTACCCACTGGACAGTTAGCATGCAATGCACCCA
This sequence comes from Pinus tabuliformis, assembly GCA_031772625.1. Taxonomy (NCBI): domain Eukaryota; kingdom Viridiplantae; phylum Streptophyta; class Pinopsida; order Pinales; family Pinaceae; genus Pinus; species Pinus tabuliformis. The sequence continues at coordinate 568,003,110 of CM062808.1, read as the reverse complement.
GAACACTGCTGGGGGTGCGATGGGCGCAAGGAGGGAAATTTGTGCACAGTTTTCAATGGAATTTTTTGCTTGTTTTTCACCAAATCAGGATCTAACTCTTCTCTTGTTTGTTTTCAGAGATTCATTGGAGAAAAATGCCTGTTACATGGTGAGAACGTGAGCATGAAGAAGAGGACATGCTTGCTTTACATGATCCGGTTACGGTAAATGCACTGTGGAACTGTGGCCTGTTCAAGTTTTTCCGCATCTCTAGCATGAGGCAACAAATCAACTTGTTGCAGTATTTTCTCGATTCATGGGATCCTACCAGCGAGGTGTTCCAGATTAGGGGAAAATCTATCCCCTTGACTGTCGTGGACATCTTTTTTTGACCGGCTTATCGAGGCGGGGTGCCCCTATCTCCTTATCAGGTTCGGCCCGTGGGGGTGAATATGTGAGAGATTACATTCGCAGGTATTGTAGAGAGGGATCTCAACCAAGTAAGGACGACAAGATCAACATCCGAGATGTCATTGACAGGCCCTTGAGGACCATTCTATTTACTTTTGCTAGGATGGCTGGTAGTGTGGCTCTTCATGTGGCCAACCGATCTTATATGCAGTACGCCTTAGAATGCCTTGAACCAAAGTTGTTCAACTGGTGTGATGCAGTACTCTTTGTGATGAAAGAACAATTGACCAAGGTGAAAAATGGAAGATTGAAGAACTTTGGATATGGTTCTATTTTGATTGCCTTTGCCTTGGAAAAGATCCCGCTGATGCAGCCGCGGTATATTTCACTTGGTTTACCTCCACCGACTGAGCCACAGATGCAAAGATGGGTCGACCATATGTCCAGACATGCTGGTCAGTCTCAGGTTTCCTTTTCTGATACCTTCTTCGGGTGGTTCGATTGTCAGGAGATGGTTTTTTTCGAGTATCCATATGCTGGTATGGATTTCCGGGGTGACTCGGATTTGGTACTGCCGGTTGGCAAGCAGTGGGGTGCTATTGGTAAAATTTTTGACCATATCTCTATTCATTGTTTCTCTTTATAATGTTATTGTGCTTTATTATATCGAGACTAATCAGAACTCATATGCTCATGCAGATGTTGGATCAGTTCGGCCAGTAGTACGCCTGAGAGTGCCAGCTGCCGCTCCAACAGGACAGGTTGTGGGAAGGGCTATCCTTCGCGACCTCGATGTGGCCGAGACTCTTTCAGCATTACAAGATCAGGTCGAGGGCCTCACTCTCGGTATTCCAGATGTGAGGACTGACGAGCTGCCTTTGAGGTTGCAGCGACATACTACCGGCGTGCCGAGTCGATGGACTAGGCTTTTATGCATGATTGCACAAGCGGTGACTTGTTATCACCAACATCATTAGACTACGGTGCCCCCTAGCGTTTTGAGTTTTGGGTCATTTGACCGATTTTTGTCTTGGTTACAGAACATTATGTGTAAACCATAAACAGTTATATATATATTTTTGATTTTCGGAGCTTTATTTTGGTTAAGTTACATGATCCTGATGCAAATATTGAGGAAATGCTTCTTTTTATAAATGTTGCAAATGTCTATCTAACACATAATTTGCCAATGAGTCTGTTAATGTGTTTAAGTTTCTGGAAATATGCTGATATTGAATAAAATTAAATTGCCTTTCCAAAATCTTGACCCTTAGGAACATGCGATAGATCGCTGGATTTCGGACGGAGTAGATACCAGTGAGTTGTAGTATGACGAGCTGTGAGTCTAGCCTGACGACAAGTCGGCGTATGCCGTGTGTGATGGAATCAGAGAGAAGTTCTATCAATGCGCTATATTCAACGATGTTATTTGTTGGCCGAACAATACATGCCCCTCTGAAACTTATTAACTCGCCGCTTGGATAAAAAATGGCCCAGGCCGTAGAAGATAGGTTCCGCGAACTACGACTCGCTCCGTTGGCATATCCAACAAATGATTCCAATAGGTTCGACATCTGCAATAAATGTAAAAATTGGATTACTTGACCAAAACAATTACCCTTAGCGAAAACAAAAATGTAACAAAAGCATAGGGGTTACTACACTGAATCATGCGTAGTAACACTTAAGGTACAACCCGTTATGGGTTTGTGCCAGTGGAATCCCGTCGTAATCCATTAACTCGTAGGCTCCTTTTGCTAATACACGTTTAACAATATAGGGCCCATCCATAAAGACTTGAATTTACCTGCTCCCAATTTATCGGATTCTTGGTTGTAAAGTAAGACCAAGTCACCTTCTGAGAAGACACGGGGTTTGACATTCTTGTCGAACTGTGCCTTGGCTCGTTTCTTATGGGCTTCGTTAGCCAAAGCGGCATCACGACGGGTTTCATCTAATTGGATTAGTTCCAAGAAATGAGCCTCCTCTTTTGAAGTTCCGGGGAGAACGTTGATTGCGAGTTTGAGGGACGAAATTTCACACTGAACTGGTAGGATTGCTTCTAGGCCATACACCAGTTGGAAGGGTGTAAATCCGGTTGCATTCCTTACCGATGTTCAGTATGCCCATAAGGCCGAGTATAGGATCAGGTGCCAACTCCTTTTGTGGACTCCAATCATCCTTTGCAGCATGCGCTTCAGGACCTTGTTGATTGCTTCAACTTGTCCGTTGGCTTGCGGGTAATATGGAGTAGAGCTGTCGTGAGACAACTCTAATTTGGCAGCCAATTCGGCCATCATGTGATTGCAAAAATGTGATCCGATCTGTGACTATAGCCTGTGGAATGCTGAATCTGGCGACTACATGATTGAAAAAGAAAAGGGCAGCTGTTTCACTAGTGTTATCTAATGTAGGCATCGCCTTGGCCCATTTGGTAAAATAGTCCACTGCAACTATGATATACCCATGCCCCCCAGTCGAGGCGGGGTTACATGTCATGAAATCAATGCCCCATTTGGTGAATGACCCAACAACAACTATTGGCTGCAGAGGTGCGGGTGGTCTTCTTGTTTTGCTATCAAAAATTTGGCATGCATGGCAACTTCTGACTGTGATTATGCAATCTTTGAACATTGTTGGCCAGAAGTATCCTGCTCATAAATTTTTTTGCACTGCAACGTAACCAGATTGATGCCCCCCACACGCCCCTGAATGGCAATCATTCAAGACTTTTTCAGCTTCCTCATGGGTGAGGCACCTCCTCAGAACTGTATCGACACCACGACGGTAAAGCGTATCATCGACGATCATGTAGTCTTTTGATTGATATCGAATACGTTTTTGTTCTGAGCGGGATGTATTAGGCCTATATTTTTGGGTTTGGATATAGATGATTATATCTCCATACCACAGATCGCTTGAAGATATCAGAAACAAAGATTCATCCACGATTGTTTCTTCTGATGTTTCATCGTTGGACGACGATGGGAGATCGCATAGTAATTCCGTGAAAACCAGGGATTTCTTTGACTTGGATTTTACAAATTCCAGATAAAACTTTTGAAGAATTGCTATCCATTTTTGAATATTTTCCCCCCAACAACTGTCGTGACAATATATAAGTCATGGGGTTGCAATCTGACAGAATGGTAGTTTTTCGAAAGAGGACATAGTGTCGAAATCTTTGTATCGCTTGAACAGCTACGAGTGCCAGCTTTTCAACATAGGAATATTTTCTTTCTGTATCATTTAAGTTCCTACTTAAATAATATATAGGATGTTCAATTCCGTTGTCTTCTTGAACTAAAACCATTGCGATAGTTGTATCCGCTACAGCCAGATACATGTTAAAGCCTTTTTGATAATCAGGAGTGTACATTAATGATGCTTTCATTAGGGATTATTTTAAAGCATCAAAGGAAGCTTGCGCGACCTGATCCCAGACAAAGGGTACTTCCTTTTCCAATATACGTGTATAACCTTTAGCAAGTTCGGTGTAATTTGGAATGAACCTCAAAAAGTTTGCTTTCGCTTGGAGTTTCTGAATCTGAAGCAAATTTGAAGGTGGAGGCAAATTTATGATTGCCTGAACCTTACATGGGTCGAGACGAATCCCATCCTTTGAGACTACAAATCCAAGTAAACGACTAGAACTGACATAGAACACACATTTGTGTGGATTGAGTCTTATCTTGTAGTGTCGGCAACGTAGAAATATCGTCTCAAATGTTGCGGATGATCGGTCCGCTTTCGCGAATGAGCCGGAAGGTCGTTGAGATATGGTTGAACGATGTTTTTAATGTCATGGAAGGCATAATTCATTGCCCTCTGAAACTTTTCCCTTGCATTCTTTAAAACAAAGGGTAATTTGCGATATGCGAATGTGCCCCACGGACAAATAAATGCAGTATTTGACTGGTCCTTTGGGTGGATATTTATTTGATTATACCCGGAGAATCCATCCATGAATGAAAAGATTTCACATCCGGCGCATTCATCAATTATCTGGTCAATAAAGGGTGTAGGGTAGTTGTCTTTTGGACAAGCTTGATTTACATCCTTATAATCGATGCACACTCTGATCGTTCCTTGTTTTTCATCATAAGAACAATGTTCGATACCCAATCGGTTAGAGGAACCGGGTAAATGAAACCAGGATGGAGAAGCTTTTCAACTTCTGCTTTGATGGCAACGGCTTTCTTGGGGTGCACCTGCCGTAGCTGTTGTCGTATTGGTTTGACATCTGGATACGTCTTGATTTCATGTTCAACTATACTCGAGTCGATGCCTGGAATTTCATCATATGACCAAGAAAAGACATCTCTGAATTCGTGAAAAAGAGCATTATATATTTCCAGTTCTGAAGGAGAACAACATTTGCCAACATAAATATTCTCTACAACATTTGTTTTGGTCGAGATATTTATGGCGATAGTCTCTTCAATATTGGACAAGTTTCACTCGGAATCCACCGTGTTTACAGTGTTTGATAGGAAATCAAAAACTGATGGATGATGAAGGTCATTAGGAGTACCTTCTTGATAATCCGGAAGATGGGAATGATGGTGGTAATCTTCCCATGGCGCCCCTTCAATTACCATTGATTGGACAATTCCTTCGTCGGCGTAATGCACTTGCGACCAAGGATCTAAAGGGGTGCCATATTCCTTAGACCTATCTATCCAAATGCTTGATGAGCGTTGATTTGGGTCTGCCTCCCATGCCGAAAAAATTGATTGCTACAATATTTCTATTGGGCTTGGAGGCAATACCGACGGATGATCCATGTTTATATCGTTTTCTGAGATCTTTTGAATCGAAGATATCATATTGCAGGTTCCTACCATCGCCACTTCTGCCAGATTGATTGGAGGCGGGAGGGAAAAAGTCCCCATTAATATAGGGTCTTTTAGTAGGCCTACTCTGATATTTTGAAGCGTATGGGGGCTTTCATGGATCATCGGAATGCTTCCTGTAACTTGGGAACTATTGGGGAGAAATGTTTGTTGGTCGACGATTGTAATTCCTCCTTGAAAAGAAAATGCAATCTTCCTAAAGTAGTTCGACACAACTGCAACCATAGCATATATCCATGGTCTTCCCAGTAGGATGTGTTGGAAATAATACTGAAGGGGGGGGGGAATCAGTATTATCTAGCAATTTATCAAATCTTCCTTATTTGATCTTTTGAAATATTCTTGCATATCAGTACCATAAAACAATGAGCATGAATAAAGAAAATAGACAGTCACACCAAAGAACACAAGATGTAAGGTGGAAACCCAATGCGGGAGAAAAACCACCTGCTGCAATAATGTCTCTATCTTCTTTCAAGAAATTCTTTTTACAATGATTTTGTACTGGTGCAGTCCTTTACCAGCACGCAGGCTGCAACCTGCAAAGAGCTACAACTCTTTCTCGTTTTCCAGACTTCTCCTGGAAGGGAGCTACAACCCCCTACTTCTTTTCAAAATGATCAACAAGTATACAACAGATACAGTCTACTACAGATATCAGATCAGTAATTACAGAAACAACCCAGAACACCTTATGAACAGAAATATACAGTTAACAGATCATCTTAAGACAGGGACGCATATTTTCTTTCTGTGGCCTGCGACTGGACGCAGTATACCTTATGCTGTTCTGCGTGCAGACGCACTGTTCCTTTTGCTTGTCTGCGACCGACGCACACATCAACACTATCGCGCCGCGTCTTTAGCTTCAGAGACGCACCCAATACCACAGTCGCGCCGCGTCCTTCGCTTCAGAGACGCACCTGATCCTTTACTGTACTGCGTCCCGGCGCACTTTCCCTTCACTGAATCTGCGTCCCTTTAGATATAGAAGATAAGAGGACTTCAGAACCAACCCAAACACTCAGATCCACAGATCTGATCATGCGCCATATAGATCGTAGTCCATTAGAAGATTTACCCTTAAAGATATGGACTAGATCACACCAAGAGATGATCAACCAAGATGATGCTTAATCCAAATGAACTCCTTTGCTTTATATAGGCAAGCTTCTCCCCAAAGCGTGGAACAATACCACGAGCCGACACCATAGAAACACACAACCGTCGGCTAGATACCACACAAGAAACCCCCACGAGCTTTTCTCTACCTTGAAATGTGTGCACTGGGCGGACGCACCTTCTGAACGGCTGGCCAGCGTCCCTGGACGCGGGTTCTGTATGGTATACCTGCGGGGACGCACTTGCTGAACAAATTTCCTGCGTCCTTCTTGATTTACCACCTGAAAGAGTTTGCCATCAAGGACAACACCTGAATCATAATGCCAACAAACTCCCCCTTTGGACTTGATGGCAACCACATAATCTTCAGCTTCATCATTCTCCCCCTTTGACATCAAGAGCAAAGGGTATGCTCCCCCTATGCTCATGCTTCTCCAGATTTGTAACCAGAAATCCATCATGAAGGAGACAGAGACATATTGCAGCTATTTCCAAGATCTCCTTCTCCATAATGCCAACAATGCATTATGTGCTCCCCCTGAGCCTATACCATCAATAGGAAGATGGTCAACAGTGAGATGATGCATCAACAACCCCCAGCTTTTGCCTGAGGTATTCAAAAGTGTCCCTGGGCAACGGTTTGGTGAAAATATCAGCAACTTGTTCCTTAGAAGGAACATACTCCAACTTGACCTTCTGTTCAAGTACTTGTTCCCGGAGAAAATGGTACTTGATTGGTATGTGCTTGGTTTTTGAATGCATAACCGGATTCTTTGAGATGCTGATTGCACTTGTGTTGTCACATAAGATAGGAATAGGAGGTGTACAAGTGATTTGATAATCCTGCAAAGTCTGCATCATCCAAAGAAGTTGGGTGCAACAAGATGCAGCAGCAACATATTCCGCTTCAGCTGTAGACAAGGCAATTGAACTCTGTTTCTTGCTGAACCAAGATACCAGTCTGGGACCCATAAAGAATGCACCACCACTTGTGCTTTTCCTGTCATCCACGCTTCCGGCCCAATCTGCATCTGTATAAGCATGAAGAGTGAGATCTGTATCTCTAGGATACCATAGGCCATAATTTTGAGTCCCTTGAAGATATTTGAAGATTCTCTTTACTGCTTGAAGATGAGTCTCCTTTGGATTTGCCTGAAACCTTCCAACTATTCCAACTGCATGCATGATGTCTGGTCGGGTACCTGTCAAATATAGTAGACTTCCAATCATAGATCTGTAGGTTGGTTGATGAACTGCTGCAGATTCGTCATTTGCACTGAGACTACATCCTGTAACCATGGGTGTACATACTGGTTTTGCATCTTCCATGCCATATTTCTTCAAAATCTGCTTGAGATACTTGGTTTGAGATAAAAGGATTCCTCCTTTCTTTTGTTGGATTTGCAAACCAAGAAAGTATGTCAGTTCTCCTAGCAAGGACATCTCAAATTCTTTCTGCATGACTGAGGCAAAGCTTTGACTCATAGCTTCTTCATTACTGCCAAAAATAATGTCATCTACATACACAACAAGTATTAGTAATTTGTCATTTTCAACTTTTATATAAAGATTGCTATCTGCTGAACCTTTTGAGAAACCTTGTTGATGAAGATATTTGTCCAACCGGTAGTACCAAGCCCTTGGAGCTTGTTTGAGACCATAGAGAGCCTTTTTTAATCGGCATACAAGATTTGGATCGTTTCCAAGAATGAAACCATCTGGCTGTTCAATGTACACTTCTTCATCCAAGTCTCCATTCAGAAAAGCTGATTTCACATCCATTTGAAATACTTTGAAGTTCTGACAACTTGAGAGAGCAAGAAACATTCGGATGGCCTCAAGTCTTGCAACAGGAGCAAAAGTTTCTTCAAAGTCTATTCCTTCTTGCTGTGCATACCCTTTACAAACAAGTCTGGCTTTGTTTCTAATTACTTCTCCATTTTCATTCAATTTATTTTTGAAAACCCATTTTGTTCCGATAACATTCTTATCCTTTGGTCTAGGAACCAGCTCCCAAGTATTGTTCTTTTCGATTTGCTCAAGTTCTTCATCCATTGCTTTCACCCAACATTCATCTTTGCATGCTTCTTTCACATTTTGTGGTTCAGTAGAGGAGAGTAATGCCAAATAACTTGAAGCTTCTGCAACTGTTCTTCTAGTTTGTATACCTGCTTCCTTTTGTCCCATTATCTGAGATTCTGGATGGTTCTTTTGAACATATCTGGATGGAGTCTTTTCTTCTATTCTTGTTCTTTCTTCTGCTTCTTCGTGAGGTCCGTCTTGAAATTGTTCTTGCGGTTCTTCTTCTTCATCATTCTGTCTTTGAGGGTAGCTTTCATCTTCTTCAATGTCTTCACGATGTATTTGCCTAGGAATGTATCCTTTCTCATCAACCACTACATCAATGCTTTCAACAATTCTGCCAAGTCTTTTATTGTAGCATTTGTATGCTTTGCTATGTGGAGAGTAGCCAAGAAGAATTCCTTCATCTGCTCTAGGATCAAGTTTGCCAAGCTGTTCCTCAGTATTTTTGATATAGCATTTGCTCCCAAAGATTTTGAAGTGCTTTACTGAAGGAGTTTTACCACTCCAGAGCTCATGAGGAGTTTGAGTGCTGTTCACTCGGACATTTGTCTTGTTGAGAATAATAACTGCCGCATGTGCAGCTTCACCCCAGAAGGTTGCAGGAGTTCCTGATTCATCAAGCATAGCACGAGCCATTTGCTGGACTGTTCTGTTCATTCTTTCCACTACTCCATTTTGCTGAGGAGTTCTAGCTGTAGAAAATTCTCTCCTTATTCCATGTTCATCACAGAAATCGAAAAATTCATTTGAAGTAAATTCTCCACCTCTGTCGGATCTGAGGCACTTAATCTTGTGACCTGATTCATTTTCAGCCAAGGCTTTGAAGGATTTGAATTTTTCGAAAGCTTCATCTTTGTGCTTCATAAGTCCCAACCAAACAAACCTGGAGAAATCGTCAATAAATAATATCAAGTATTCCTCTCCTCTAGGTGTTCTTTTTCTGAATGGTCCACATACATCTGTATGTACTAGCTCCAGAGGCATACTGGCTGATCCTTCTTTCTCTGGAAAGTTAGTTCTAGTCTGTTTTCCAAACTGACATGATCTGCACATGGTGTTGTCAGGAATTTTGATATCTGGAAGATCGCGAACTGCCTGATATTTGCAAGCTTTCCTTATTTGTGAGAAACTTAGATGTCCCAATCTTCGATGCCATAACCAGTGCTCTTCATCCTTGCTTAAATAGCATTGTTGTTGTTCTTCATCAAAAATGTATAGATTATTTGAAGTTCTTTTTCCTTTGAGAACTGTTTTACCTGTATCAAGATCACGAACAAGACATCCATTTGATCTGAATATAACCTCGGTTCTTTGATCACACATCTGGCTTACACTTAGAAGATTATGCTTTAGTCCATCAACAAACAAAACATTTCCAGCCTTAACATCTTCTTTTAAAGGAGCAATACCTTTTCCTTTTATAGTTGCAGGAGTATCATTTCCAAAAGAGACTTTCTTTCCCTTTTCTAAATTAGAATAAGATTCAAGTTTTTCTTTATCACCTGTCATGTGCTTTGAACATCCACTGTCAATGTACCATAGATTTTCTTGTCCTTCTGCATAGAATGCTATCCCACATCTTTCTGTTTGAGGTTCCTTTATTTTCCATGTTTTGGTGCCTGAGGTTTGTTCCCTTTTTTGTTCTTGTACCTTTCTTTCCGGAAACCTGCTTCTGCATTCAAAATCTTTATGTCCAAAATTATTGCAAATAGAGCATTCAACTTCATTTTCAAGAGCTGAAAAATTGTTATAGGTCCTTTTTGTATTCCCTGTCATGCTTCTTTGTTTTTGAGCTTCCCTAGTCATGATTGTTTTATACGCAACACATTGGGCTGCTTTGTGACCAAAGTTATGGCAAGAAAAGCATTGTCCATTGAAGAAGTTTCTGCGATTATTGAATCTACCAGCCGACTGATTGTAATTTCTATTTTCATCTATTCTTGAACCAAATTGAGAAGGTTTTACCTGTGGCTGGTTGTGACTTTTGTTCACCCTTAAGCTGGATTGCCCCTGATAGTTTGAAGTTTGTCCCTGCTTTACCTGATGATCTTCCTTGTGTTCTTGCTCATTTCTTCTTGCGGCATCAAGATAACTTTTTGAAGTGGAAGCTTGAGAAGTTTCTCCATTGTAGCCCAGACCTGTCTTATTTAGAGGAGATCGCTGCACACTGATAATCTCATTCAACGTTTCAGATCCTTTGACAAACTTGAGATTAATAGTTTTTGTTTTCTCAATTTCTTTTCTAAGACCAACAATTTCACCTTCTAATTTTTCAAGATGTTTTTCCTTTTCATCAATCTGAAATTGTAGAGTATCAATAATCATGTTCTTTTCTTCTATACATCTCTTGAGTCTAGTAATTTCATCATAAAGGTTATCCACATCTATAGCATCCTCATAATTATCATCTTCAAATGCCATTAACAATCTATATTTGTTACCTTGTTCATCTTCATCACTGTTTGATAAGCCATCGCTATCTTCATGGGTGTAGTAGCTTTTCTTATTTGTACCCTGTTTCTTGTTCCATCTAACTGGTTCCTTTCCTTTATCCTTATAAGAGCATTTTGCAGCATAATGACCTACTCTTCCACAAGCAAAACATTTGAAAGGTAGCTTACCTCTGAACCTTCCAGAACCCCTTTGAAGATTTCTGACAAAGTTTGATTCTTCTTCCTCTTCTTCTGGAACATGACATGCTTCATAGTGATCTTCTTTGCCTGATGCTTTAAAAGCAGCTTCCCTTCTGTCTGATGGACCTCCCTTTCTCATTTCATAAGCAGTTAGAATTCCATGCAGCTGAGACATAGTGAGAACACGGAGATTTTCCTTTTCTTCTACTGCAGATACTTTAGATTCAAACTTGGGAGATAAAGATCTTAGAATCTTTTGAACTACTATAGTCTCTTTTATTTCTTCACCCAAATTTTTCATACAATTAACAATCTCATCTACTCGAAGAAAATAATTAGCCACACTTTCATCATTATACATCTTGAGAGTCTCATATTGAATCCTGAGAGTTTGAAGTTTAGCTTCTTTTACCTGTTCATCTCCTTCATAGCTAGTGATCATTTTGTCCCATATCTCTTTTGCTGATTTGAAGTGCATGACCTTCATGAACTCTGTTTGAGATATACTTCCTAATAGAGTACTGACTGCTTTTGCATTTGTTTCATACTGTTTTTTCTCAGCTGGATCTGTAGGAGTAACTGAAGGAAAGGCATAGCCTGATTCTACAATGTTCCAAACTTCTGTACCAAGAGATTGAAGATATGCAGTAACTCTTACCTTCCAATAATTGAAGTTTGTTCCATCGAAGACGGGTGGCCTGATTGATGCTTCTCTCTCGTAGTTGCTCATGATGAATGATCTACCTTCAAGCGATCAAGCTGTTCTGAAGGACCCGCTCTGATACCAATTGTTGGAAATAATACTGAAGGGGGGGGGAATCAGTATTATCTAGCAATTTATCAAATCTTCCTTATTTGATCTTTTGAAATATTCTTGCATATCAGTACCATAAAACAATGAGCATGAATAAAGAAAATAGACAGTCACACCAAAGAACACAAGATGTAAGGTGGAAACCCAATGCGGGAGAAAAACCACCTGCTGCAATAATGTCTCTATCTTCTTTCAAGAAATTCTTTTTACAATGATTTTGTACTGGTGCAGTCCTTTACCAGCACGCAGGCTGCAACCTGCAAAGAGCTACAACTCTTTCTCGTTTTCCAGACTTCTCCTGGAAGGGAGCTACAACCCCCTACTTCTTTTCAAAATGATCAACAAGTATACAACAGATACAGTCTACTATAGATATCAGATCAGTAATTACAGAAACAACCCAGAACACCTTATGAACAGAAATATACAGTTAACAGATCATCTTGAGACAGGGACGCATATTTTCTTTCTGTGGCCTGCGACTGGACGCAGTATACCTTATGCTGTTCTGCGTGCAGACGCACTGTTCCTTTTGCTTGTCTGCGACCGACGCACACATCAACACTATCGCGCCGCGTCTTTAGCTTCAGAGACGCACCCAATACCACAGTCGCGCCGCGTCCTTCGCTTCAGAGACGCACCAGATCCTTTACTGTACTGCGTCCCGGCGCACTTTCCCTTCACTGAATCTGCGTCCCTTTAGATATAGAAGATAAGAGGACTTCAGAACCAACCCAAACACTCAGATCCACAGATCTGATCATGCGCCATATAGATCGTAGTCCATTAGAAGATTTACCCTTAAAGATATGGACTAGATCACACCAAGAGATGATCAACCAAGATGATGCTTAATCCAAATGAACTCCTTTGCTTTATATAGGCAAGCTTCTCCCCAAAGCGTGGAACAATACCACGAGCCGACACCATAGAAACACACAACCGTCGGCTAGATACCACACAAGAAACCCCCACGAACTTTTCTCTACCTTGAAATGTGTGCACTGGGCGGACGCACCTTCTGAACGGCTGGCCAGCGTCCCTGGACGCGGGTTCTGTATGGTATACCTGCGGGGACGCACATGCTGAACAAATTTCCTGCGTCCTTCTTGATTTACCACCTGAAAGAGTTTGCCATCAAGGACAACACCTGAATCATAATGCCAACAGGATGTTGTAATTGAGGTTTCCGTCGATTACTTCGACATCTATTTCTATTGTTTTCCCCCCTAGTTCAACTTGCAAGTTACTTAGAATACCATATGGGGTATATGTTCGTCCGTCAAATGCTTTTAATGTTGTCGAAGATCGCGACAAGGTTGGAGATCCTAAAGTTTTCCAGCAACTCATTGACATAATACATGTAGATGCCCCCTCATCAATAATTGTTCGATGAACAGTTTTGTTGAGGGCTTTCACTTGAATGAGGAAAGCTAGTTGAGCTGGTAACTGAGGATCGTATCCTTTATGATTAAAGGACACAAGATTAGAATCCTTTGGGTCTATCCCACCTATAGTTGATAATAAATCCTTCTTTTGGGATGGACAATTTTGTAGTACCTCAAGTGTCGACATAGCGGATGGTGATTGGGCCAGATCTTCCACTATATTATAATGCTGTGCTGCTATGGCACGAGGATTAAATGTCGACTTGTGTACTACTCCCTTTGGCGGTTTTTTTGTTAGCTATGGAATGATGGGCGGTGCAACTTCTGTTGAAGTTGTTGTCGAACTACTAGGTTGATCTTTATCCTTGTTGTTCGATAGCTGCGGATTCCCGTAATCTTTATTCCTTGTCGATATCAAAGGATCATTTTGCTGTTTCGAAACCGACAACATCAGTACTTGGGACGGGGAAGCATTTTCACTAGCAACCAGATTTGTCCCTAGATTTGGAAACGGATCAGTCAATAATGCCGAGGTTTTTGAATTCTTGAAGAATCTTTTAAGCTCAGCTTTATGTGGACAATTTTTTGTCCAATGATCCTCATCGCGTATTAAGCATAGATTTTTTGGTTTCCTATCTTCAGGAGGGTTTGCAGAAGAATTTTCAGGTGATGATTCTTCCTATTTCTTCTTCTTCCCTTTTTTTTTCTTCTTGCCTCCTGGTTGCTTGGTTTCTTTGCCTTTATCAGTCGAGACGGAATTTACTTCCGAGGCGAGAAGTTCTTCTTTTGCATTTTGACTAGAAATCTTATGGGCCTTTTTAGATGTAGCCTTTGTCGATTTTGTGTCTGTCGTACCAATCACGCCATCGCCGGCATGAGAGCCATTGTTCGATTTAGGAGGAGGAGGGACAGAAAATTCTGGTCTGGGAGCGTCAGGGATTTTATTGTAGAGCGTGCCAGACTGGGTATAAATCAAGTCTAAATATTGTGCACGAGCAATTACTTGCTCTTCAGTGACGACTCCTCCTTTTGCCACATCTTCTGTAATGGAAGGTAATAATGACTTAATAAACCATTTAGCTAAAAGCTGATCAGGAACATACGTTTTTACCATTCTACGACAACGTCGCCACTCATGAATATGATCGGATATGTGAGTGGCCGTTGTTTGCTTGAAATTGGTAAGAAGTTCTGTTCCCGTTTCGTACCTTATCGGTAACTGAAAATGGGTTAAAAAGGTTGTGGCTAGGGTACTGAAGTTGTCAAACGAAGCTCTGGGTAACTCGATATACCATTTTGCTGCTGGACCAGTTAACGTCCTTTGGAAAAGGCGAAGCCTAATCAAATCATCGTTTAGGGTGTTTGATGAACACCACAGATGAAATGTCATCACATGATTCGACAGGTCTTCACCCGGATTTCCATTAAATTTAGGAATATCTGATGGAAGTTTATGCGGAATCGCTGGCCACCAAGTGGCGTAAGCAATTGGATCGTTTGTTAGCTGATTTAGATCTGGTAACTCTAAAGTTGCCACGAAGGGTAACTGTTGATTCAGGTTTGGCGAAGCATACCCAGGATATGATGGAATTGCCTGAGCAGTTGGTATTTGCATACCAGCATAATGCATTTGATGCTGGTAACTTTGGTAAGGTTGATGGGCATAACCATTGTAGAACGGTTGATTTTGACCGTTTTGAATATACGGCTGCCCACTATTTGCAAAGATTTGTTGCTCAGATCCTTGGTATACTTGTTGGAATTGCGGTTGTTGGTATTGCACCAACCATGGTTGTGAAGCCATGTGCTGTTGTCCAATACTGACTGTTTGACCAAGATGAGGGGTAATTGTACCCGTTTGGGCCTGTGTCATTCCACTAGTTGGCGATTGTGGTTGAGTTGCAGGGACAAGAGGCTGTTGCATTACCACCTGAGAAACCTGAGGTTGGCATACAACAGGCAACGCTTGTACTTGTGACACCGTCACAATAGCTGGCGTAGTTGGTATATTTGACATATGTAAACATTGTTGCATCGAATATACAACTCTTGTTTGTTGAGGCAGTATTGGCACCCAAATGCTAGATGTAATTCCAGCATAACCTGAATTTTGTTGTGAACTCTCGTATGGTTGTCCTCCCGGAGGAGACAATGAAAGGGTATACTACCCCCCATACGGCGGTAATCCGGTACTTAAAGGAATTGTTTGCCTTTGAGGACCGGACTACCCAAATTGACACCCTGAAGGATCAATTTGCTGGGACTCAACATAAGAGTTCTCGGCTACTAATCCGGATGAACAAATAGGAACAGACCATACTGTCGAAATAGCTCCTGAGTGGGCCCCTTCTAGCGATTGAGAGCTAGTTGGGACAGATGGTATGCCGAAGAACATTATTGGAGTGACAACAGGAAGTTCTGCCGTTGCTGTGTCAGATGACACAATCCTAGATGTCGATGGTTGTTCAGACATTTCTAGTCTATCCAAAAGATTTCCTAGCAATTCTACAGGAGCTTCTGATGGCGATAGAATAATTTCTGACGAAGAAGGATATAGAGTGATCCCGACTCCAAATCGTGATGGAGTACTAGATGGAGGATCCTACACAATCTCTTCTATAGCAATCAGACTAGGTGGAAGAGGTAGACAGTCAGGTCCGTAAAATATTTCTGGTGCCGAAGAAGGTATAGAATCTGCAGCGACAGATGTTTGGGGAATAACACCTCCCGAATCAGCTGTAGATGGAGCTGGCTCAGTAACACAAGTGTTTACCTTCACACTAGGATCAGTTCTACTATCCTTTGGTGGCTACTGAACTTCTTTTGTAAAGGCAGGGATACCATAAATGTTTGGAGTAACCGGAGTCTCTGATGGTGTTGGAACACTTGTTCTAACTTTACCAGGGGATTTGGAACCGGTTAAACGAGTTCGCTTTGTCCGTAACAGTTTTGACTTTGGAGACAAAGACGGTTGACTCGTAAGCCTCCGCGAACGACGGGGTTTCAATTGAATTTCTTCCACGATTGTGGATTACTCGATCAACTAAGAATCAAGGGGAAGTATGTTTCCGAATTAGATGAATTTTAGACGCTTTGACACAACTTGTTTTTTCAATTTTTAAGAGTCAAGAAAAAAAAAAGATGACTCTAGTCGCCTTAAATTTTTAATGAGCCTGAAGTGACAAGTGCTCAGATGGACCTTTTCCGTTAAGGAGTCTGAAAAGGAACGAAAGGGACTGCTCTGGAAATCTAGACAGAGGGATTACCAAACCAATCACAAAACTACAGAATACTTTTTACGGTATGATAGTCAATCTTCCCGAATGCTGTGTTCAGTGCATTGCGATCGATAGGGTGGCAGACATGGCTTCCTATGGATAAAGGATTAAGCCTATTATGGTCTCCCAAAATATACTCGACGGTACGTGGGAGCACAAGTCCGTACTGGCACTTATCGTCTCAAAGTGGAGGAATCACCCAACCAATAGTGAAAACAACAGTTACCAGGCTTTACGACGTCGAAATACGTCTCTAGCCTAGACTTCTAGATGTTGTGCGTTAGGTTCCAAAGCGTTTTTAGATTCATTAAATTTATTTTATGGTTGATCTTGCTTAAGAAATTTGCCTTTCAGGTTCATCGCGTGATGTAGATGTACAATTCCTAAAATGCAATCTAAGATGATAAACAGTCGTTTAATCTTCTTTTTGCAATGAAAATCCTAGCTACTAAGGAAAGAGAGATGATTTTATTTCAACAAAGAGCAGAGAGCACACACTATATGCACTTGTCCTAAATCAAACCAATAAAAAGTCTAAATGCAAATGCACATGCATGTATTTTTTTCAGCCTTCTTAATGTGTGAATGATAAAAAGAAAGCTAGGCGCAAATCTGAATTATTTTTCAAAGCGACAATTACTAACAAGCTTCTTTTCAAAACAAAATGAGGATAACGACGACACTTTGCTATTCGGAATTGAAAACTTGCTTTCGACACTTGAAAAACTACTAATTCAAATCAAATACAAGAGTAACAGTGTAATAGACTATCAAGAACAATCAGATTCTCTTCTATGACTGAAAACGACACTTGCGACACTTTCAAATCAAGAAATGACAGTACAATTACGCTACTTATTTGTAAAGGAGAACTGAAAATGACTCAAAAATACATAAAAACATTTACAGTTCTTTGCACAATGGAGGCGGAATAACAACAAGGAAAGGGGTTTCAAACAGAGGTGTACTGACTACAGGCAACAAAACTCCTGAATAGAGCTGAAAAGTATGAACACAGAAGCCAAAATCTAAGAGCAGAGGAGGTCTGATCAGCGCACCTGTAGCACAGGGAAACTGAAATGCAACGCACCTACTACACTCGGGAAGTGCGATGCATTCAGGTTTCAGAGAAGACACAGTGCGATGGACCAGGGACGAGACTTTAGCTGGGTTCCGGGTCACAGTTTGCAGCTTAGTTCAGGGATTTAGGCCGAGTAAGTGGTAATCAGTAAATCAATCACAGGGGTAGATCTAAAGAGGTTACTAGAGCCACCACGAGGGCAATTAGAGAGCTTGTAAATCAATCATTTAATTCATAAACAAAACTCGGAGATAGACTAAAGCAGCATTGATCTACTTTGCACTTGCATAGCAAATGCAGTTCGAAGGCTAGTTGGCTTGACTTCAGGCTCTGTCTGTAAGTTTATAAAGTAAACAAATGTAGATAAACAAACAATCTATTCACTCCCCAGTGGAGTCGCCATTTTGTTATCGGGAAAACTAGTGTCTATGCAGAGCTGCTAGTCCCACTAAGGCTGGTAGCTACCTTAGAAACAAACAAACTAAAAACTACTTTCATTTTCCTTTATGAGAAATAGATAAGAGAAGAATAAGGAGACCAACCTCTATCTTGCGCTTGGTTCCTTGCTCGATTCCTCTCTCTTCTGATAGGTCTTCGCCACTCGCTTCCTTGTCTACCCAGCTTCAAAGAGTACCTGTAGAATCAAAGCAGCATAACACTATCCAAGAACATAGATCTATTATCATAAACAATATAGGACCAGATGTATATTGACCACACAAATGCATAAATCGTCAATCATACAAGAATGTGGAGGAAAACTTGAATAGCTTTATTGATAATCAAGAAAGAGCAAAGAGTATTACAACCAATTGTTCTAACCCAGCATCATCCTCTCAGCAAGAAATCCCTTCTCCACCTCATGAAAAGCTTAGATCACCCAACACTATGATATTGCACCAAGAAACCAACAACACTTCCTTACAAGATACAAAATTCCAGCCTCTGGATCTCTGGGATGAGGGATCCATATATAGATGTTTGCAAGGGGAATGAGTCAGCTTTTGAGATTTGATTAGTGTCCTCTCTCTGATAGTTCTTGATTCCACTTGGAGATTGATGATCTCTTACTCATCCCTGGTCGAATGCAGAGAGGCAAGTGTCACAGGAGAAGTTTCTGGAAGATTCCATGCTCCTCCACCTTGCAGATTGACCCTGCCATTTGTCCACTCTCACCCATCGCACCCCATAGAAGGGTTTTTCAACATGCATCACACCTACTGTGTGTATTCAGGTGGGATGCAACGCACTTTGACCATGGAGCAGGTGAAATGATCCAGTTTTTACCAGTTCTGAGTAGTTTTTCATGGAGAACTTCTGGGAGATGCTGTAATCAGTTGACCTTGTTCTTTTAGGGGTTGGAACAACACCTTTAGGGACTTAGGAGCCCTTGGTTTATGGAAATTTATGATTGGGGTTGCAGTGCCCAAAAATGTCTATAACATGATCTCATAGCATTTGCAAAACTATCTGTAGGTGTTTCTTATGTTCTTCCAAATTTATGGAATATACCAAAACATCATCAATAAAAATTAGAACAAACTTATCAAGATAAGGGTGAAAAATACCATTCATAAGGCTCATAAATATTGCTGGAGCACTGGTAAGCCCAAATGGTAAAACCACAAATTCATAATGGCCGTACTAGGTCCTAAATGTTGTTTTAGGGATATCTTCTTCCTTTACCCTTATTTGATGATAGCCTGGTCGCAAGTCGATTTTAGAGAATATCGTCGCACCCTTGACTTGATTGAACAAATCATCAATCCTTGGTAATGGATATTTATTCTTAATGGTCAACTTATTGAAGTTGCCTATAATCAATACAAAGTCTCATTGTACCATCCTTTTTCTTTACAAACAACACAGGGGCTCCTCAAGGAGATACCCCTTATTTAGTAATTCTTTCAACTGCATATTTAGTTATGTTAATTAAGATATGCTCATCCCGTAAGGGGTTTTTGACACTGGTTCAACCCCCAAAATTAATTCTATGGTAAGGTCTATGCCTGACTTGGGAGGTAGTCCTAGAATTGCTTCTAGGAACACATCAACAAAAACATGTATAACTGGAAAATTCTCTAAGGTAGATGTCTTATCCTTAGAATTGGCATATCCTACATGAACAACATAGATTTGACATCCCTTCCTAATACAATTTCCTAATTGGGAGGCAGTGATTGGTCGTAGCTTAATAGGTCACTTGACCCCTTGGGTCTCTTGTCTGACACTTTCCTCTGTAAGGTAACTGCCATATTTTTCTTTACAATTTACTAGGGACCAATGTCCCTCTAACCAGTCCATTCCAATCAAAATATCATAGGATCCTAAAGGTAATACATTCAGATTTACACTAATCTATGAACTAACTATCTCAACAGGGAATTTTTATTTTTATTTTTGCTAACACCCTTCTTTTTGCCCCAGTAGCTAGTTGCACCAACCAAGTATTTTTAAATTTATGGGTCTGTAATGGGCATACTTCCATAATTTTAGGACCGATGTAACTTAAACTTTCTCCTGGATCTATCAATATAGACACGGTATGGTTATACATCTTACCTTCAAATCCAATAATAGTCAGTTGATATTTTGCTTGATGATCGTCTAAAGTGGTAATAATCTTAGGGATACTTCTGGCCACCTCAACAACAGTGGAAACCTCTTGGATGTTGGCAGTATGTTCCATTCTATTGCAATGAGGGAATTTTTTTAATAATGGGGCTCCCCACAACCCCAACATCGTAATGGAGGTCGCTATGATTGGCTGACTTCTGGGTTACTAGACACTTCCAGTTGTTTGTTTTCATTCTGTGACTTATTTTTCTGCTGATTTCTCCCAAAGGATCTATTTTGTTGATTCCTAAATGAATTTTTGGTATTTCCAATTTTTGTATTTTTCATATTCAGAGAAATTTTCTGTCCTTTATTGTTTAACTAACTTTTATTATGTAGGAATTTACAGGGTAAGTTCCTCAGACAGAACACCAAAGGACACCGCTCACAACCAGATCGCAGATCAATACACCAGTATTTTTGACGTGGTTAAAACCATCAAAGAGGGAAACAATCCACGGCCTGAGCCAACGTGGCCACTTTAGGCAATTTATTAATAAAAGAATGAAAATTTACATAAGCTTCTCTCATAGACGGATTACCCTACAAATGGTCCTCCATGTGCTTTAAATAGAAATCATGGACCAATCGGGTGTCAAGCCACGAATCAAGTGTCGGTAATACCAGGAGAGAATGAACCGTCGGATTTTAAGTTACAAAATGTACAAGGTAAAGAAACACACTTTACCTAACTCTATACTAGACCAAGTTGTACTTAACTATTTCCTATGTGTCGGAATATCCTAACATCCCCCCTTAAGAACAACTTGGGATAGGATTGAAGGATTTACAAATATGACACAATAGGAGAAGGAAGGAGGCACTAGAGCCTATCCCCCATTAGTGACAACTTCTTGAACTCCAACCATAAATCGAAGTTTAGTGAACTTCGCCTCTGTGAGAGCCTTTGTAAATATGTCTGCAACTTGATCATCTGTTGAACAATATTGCACTTCAAGAAAATGGTCATGGATGAGCTTTCTGATGAAGTGCATGTGCAGTTCAATGTGTTTGCTGCGCTGATGTTGGACTGGATCTTTGCATAGCTGAATGGCACTTTGATTATCACACCAAAGTGTAGTCGAATGTTGCTGCTGAAAGCCAAACTCTGACAAGATTTGACGAAGCCACAAGGCTTCCTTACTAGCTTCTACGACACCACAATACTCTGCTTCTGCTGATGAAAGAGAAATGGCACCTTGTTTCTTGCAAGCCCATGTAATAGGTCATGAACCAAGAGTGAACACATAACCGGCAGTAGACTTCCGATCATCAGGGTCACCAGCCCAATCGGAATCAGTGAAACCAATCAATAGAGGAGATGCTTCGGCACTGTAATGAATCCCAAACTGAACTATACCTCGAACATAACGAAGTATTCTTTTAGCTGCTTTCCAATGACTTTCACGTGGGTTTTTCATAAACCGAGCAACAAGGCCAACAGCAAAGGAAAGGTCAGGATGAGTATGGGTTAGATACAAAAGTTTTCCTACAAGTTGACGGTATAAGGTAGCATCAACTTCAGGAGAAGTACAAGTGACTGAAAGTTTGACTCCAGACTGAAAGGGAGAAGGGGCTGGCTTTCAGTCTTCGATGTGAAAGTGGCGTAGAATATCACAGGCATACTTGGACTGAGAAAGGGAAATACCTTCCTTGGATTGCAAGACTTGAAGACTGAGAAAATAATGTAAGTGTCCTAAGTCTGTCATTTCAAACTTCCTTTTAAGGCTAGACTTCACATGGTTTATAAGGTTGGGATCACTACCAGTCAGGATAAGATCATCAACATAAAGAACAAGAATGATAAGAGACTTGCCCACTTTCTTGGTGTAGACAGTATTGTCAGAATGACACCTAGAGAAGCCAGATTCTAAAAGAAAGTTATCCATTTTGGCATACCAAGCTCGAGGAGCTTGCTTGAGACCATAAAGGGATTTCTTAAGCCGACATACAAGGCTGGAGTCTATTTGTATAAAGCCAATAGGTTGTTCCATATAGATTTCTTCATGCAAGTCCCCATGCAAGAAGGCAGATTTAACATCCATCTGATGGACTTCCCATTTGAACGAGGCAGCAAGGGAAAGAACAAGGCGGATAGAGTTCATTTTGGCAACAGGGGAGAATGTTTCAGTGTAGTCAATGCCTTCAACCTGTGAAAAACCTTTAGCAACAAGACGAGCTTTATGTTTATCAACTTTCCCATCTGGTCCATACTTGGTTCTGTAAACCCATTTGCATCTAACAAGTTTTCGTCCCTTTGGTAGAGGAACAAGATTCCATGAATCATTTTCCAATAATGAATGATATTCTTCATTCATAGCTGCTTCCCAATTTGGATGGCCTGAAGCTTCTGCAAAGGTGTCAGGATCATAATTTACTAGAGCTTGAGCCAGTAAAGAAGAGGCTCTGTCAAACTGAGAACGTGTGCGTCGCTGATCTGTAGGATCACCGGCAAGATCACCTGCTACATCTCGAGTAGCATGGACCCATTTTGGAAGCTGAGAAGCTGAAGGAGGATCCTGAGATGGTGGGAGAGGATTGTCATCCTCACTTTCATCATCTGAAGAAGAAATGTTTTCAAAAGTAGAAGAGATAGGGAGAGGTGGCACATCCGCCGGACTAGGCTCGCAGGCCGATATATTTTCATCAAATTTTACATCTCTTCTAATGATAACATTTGTGGACTTAAATGGAATAAGTCTATAGCCTTTGACATCTTCAGAATATCCAACAAAGGTACATTTTTCACTCTTAGGTTCTAAAGCTTTATGCTTTTCATCTGGAATATGGGCCCACGCTTCACTTCCAAAAACACAAAAGTGACTTACATCTGGTTTCAGTGAGCTCCATGCTTCTTCTGGAGTGATATTATTTAAAGCCTTAGTAGGAGTGCGATTTATTATGTAATTTTCATAGTTAATTGCTTCTGTCCAAAAACTAAGACCAAGTCCTTTAGATTGTAGCATACAATTAGCCATTTCCTTTAAGGTGCGATTCTTCCTTTCAGCTACACCATTTTGTTGTGGAGTATATGGAACAGTATGTTGCATTTGAATTCCATTCTCAGTGCAAAAGTTGATGAATGTGTTTTTAACATATTCTCTGCCATTATCAGATCTTAGCTTAAGAATTTGATGTCCAGATTGTTTTTCAACAAAGGCCTTGAAGGCCAAAAATGTGTTAAATACTTCACTCTTGAGTTTTAAGAAGTATACCCAAGTGCGTCTGGAGAAATCATCAATGAAAGTTAAGAAATATTTGCAGCCAGAGAATGAAACAACTGGAAGTGGACCACATAAATCACTATGCACAAGCTGTAAAGGGGCTGAGGCGTGCCAAGAGGCACGTTTTTCAAAACTGTCCCGATGATGTTTTCCGAGTACACATCCGGAACAAACACCATCTCTGCAAGATACCATAGGAAGACCTGTCACCATATTTTCTTTACATAGATGCTGAAGGGAGCGATAGTTTAAGTGACCAAATCGCTCATGCCAAAGTTTGCTCACTTCATCGTTATGAGCAACAAATACTGAGGGAAGATTTGATGACCCAAAGTTGTGAAACTTATACAACCTTGTAGAATCATCAGCAATGCCAGTAGCTAAAATCTGTTTAGGATCTCTTAGGTCCTTGATTACAACATCATGAGGTGAAAATTCAACGATTTTACCTTCACCTGAATGAGTTATCTGATATACAGATAGAAGGTTGCAGGATAAGGTTGGAACGCATAATACATCATTAAATTGACCATTGTCTAGATGAACAGTTCTAGTCCCTACAACATTAAGAGATCTATCATCACCAACATATATATTTTTGGTCTTACAATCATTTAAATAAGAAAACATGGCTTTGTTTTTGGCCATGTGATAAGAAGCTCCAGAATCAATGAGCCACTCATGAGAATGAAAAGAAGAAGATACATTTAATGCATAACCAGACCGAGATGATTGACAACCACATGCAGAAAGTGCCATTCCTGAAGATGAAGTTGAAGGTGAAGAATGCTCCAAATGGATGTTATGTTTCTTCATCGCTGCTTCCAAGGCTTCCATCTTCTTACAGCATTTGGATTCTAAGTGGCCATCTCGATTACAAAGGTTGCAATGTCTATCAGTCTTCTTCCATTTGTTTTTATTTGTCTTATCATTTTGTTGAAATGATTTTTCATTTTGAGGCTGAGATTGCTTAGGACCCTTCTTTGGTTTAGGACCATTCTTTTTAGGATATGACTTCTTAGGATTCTTTGAATTTCATTGCTGCTGGGTGGCTAACGCTTTCTTGGAAGAGTTTCCAAGATTAAGAAGACCAAGGTGTAAGAGTTTTTCTTGTTCTCTTATTAAAGAATCACAAAAAGAGTCAAAGGAAGGGGACTTGTAGTCTGTTCCTTGAGAAATGAAGGTTTCTCTTGTAGAATGGAAGGTGGAAACAAACACAGAGTAGGCTGGTCCCAACTTAGTAAGAATGGAATAGATAAGGTTACTATCTTCTTTCTTAACCTTAACACCTTCCAAGAGGTATCTAAGGGTCTTGAACTTGGACAAGAAATCTTCAATGCAAGAAAAATTATTAGGGTCCAATGTAAGCAACTCATTTTCAAGTTGATGGGCTCTAAGTTCATTTTTAATCCCAAAAACTTTATTGATTTGTTTCATTGCTTCATCAGGAGTATCAAGTTCTGCAATATGGAATCTAAGATCTGGAGAAATAGACATCCCTATCAATTCACGTGCTTGATCTTGCATGTTTTCCCATTTAGCAGCCTTATCTTCATCCTTCGGTTTCTTTTCTTGGCCTGAGGCTATTCTGTAGAGACCTTTACTTCTAAGTAAATCCTCAATGTAGGACAACCATTGGAAGTAGTTGGTGCTGTCAAGGGTAACTTGGTATTGACTTTCAATTTCAATGGAAACTGCTGAAACTAAGTGTTCCAATGGATAGATCTCGAAAAATTAGGCTGGTTTAGAAAAAATGGCTCTGAAAACGGCTTCCGGATGAAGAAGTTATGGCTTTTGGAAAAAAAAGTTGTTGAAGATGCCGACGAAGTGCGGGAATGTGCGGAAATGAAAAAATCCGCCCTCACAAAAAGGAGATTTGAACCCAAGACCTCTACTCTCTTAAAATATCTTTGAACCAATTGAGCTATACAAAAAATTTCAGAGAGAGAGAGAGAGAGAGAGAGGGTGATGCTTTGGGTTGCGTGCTTGCTTTGAGAAAGCTCTTTTTCCCTACAAAACAAAAAACACAAAACCCAACACGGACATGCAAAGAAAACGAACCATACGGCTCGAAGTTAGCTTTAGCCGAAAAACTAAATATTTTCAAAAATGAACCTTG
This sequence comes from Pinus tabuliformis, assembly GCA_031772625.1. NCBI lineage: Eukaryota > Viridiplantae > Streptophyta > Pinopsida > Pinales > Pinaceae > Pinus > Pinus tabuliformis. Next base: position 567,977,504 of record CM062808.1, on the reverse strand, counting down.
CGGCTCAAAGTTAGCTTTAGCCGGAAACTAAATATTTTCCTCAATGTTTCTGATTTTCCGAGATCACACTAAGGCGCAGGGAAAAGAGCATACGCATGAGAAAAATCCTTCCTTTCTGTTTCTGATTTGCCCAGATCGCACAGAGTCGCAGGCCAAAGATCATACGCATAAATGAAAGGTATAGATCCGGTAATAAAAAAAGCTAAATAACCGAAACCGAAATAAACAGAGAGAAAATAACTGTAAACTGCAAATAATCACTGTATACCTCCAGATCTTAAAAATGACGTAGCTAGGGCTACCGGAAACCTTTTTGCGTGAAACGAAAGGGGTTCCTCACTGGAACAGATGCTCCCAACACAACAGAGCAATCCTCTCGGCCTGAAAGTAGTCAGAAACAGTAGATATAGAAAACGGTAGTCGGATGCAGTTCTACCGGCTTCAGATTTGGATCACCAACGGACGCGGCCCTCAAATAGCTCTGATACCATGTAGGAATTTACAGGGTAAGTTCCTCAGACAGAACACCAAAGGACACCGCTCACAACCAGATCGTAGATCAATACACCAGTATTTTTGACGTGGTTAAAACCCTCAAAGAGGGAAACAGTCCACGGCTTGAGCCAACGCGGCCACTTCAGGCAATTTATTAATAAAAGAATGAAAATTTACATAAGCTTCTCTCATAGACGGATTACCCTACAAATGACCCTCCATGCGCTTTAAATAGAAATCATGGACCAATCGGGTGTCAAGCCACGGATCAAGTGTCGGTAATACCGAGGAGAGAATGAACCTTCGGATCACTACATATCATGATCGTCGGATTGTAAGTTACAAAATGTACAAGGTAAAGAAACACACTTTACCTAACTCTATACTAGACCACGTTGTACTTAACTATTTCCTATGTGTCGGAATATCCT